>JAODOY010000006.1:180680-198552 GCA_025399855.1 Forbesichthys papilliferus | reverse complement strand
AAGTAGAGAGTATGCATACACTCTCTACTTTGAACCCTTACCCAGATCATTATGGGATCATCTCCATTAGGCAAAATTATTATGCATGTATGTAGGCTATTGCATGTAGACTAAATAATTTGTATTTTATCATCAGATTTTCAGTCAGCAAAACTCCGCCCACCACGACGAGATATTCCGGATGGCGAGTTATCACACAACACCTGTCTACACCCATTTTCTGTCCCTTGTATTGCCATTCTGAGTGTTCCACAAGACAAATTATCCAACAGTCAAACATTTTCATTAGTTGTAATTATAGAACTACAGGTAGGCTATGGTTATGCGGCTGTAACAATGTTATATATAACAGTAAAGGATCTAGAATCCATGCGCGTAAGTGTCCACTTTGCAACATTGTTTTTACCGTCAATGTCTGTCCTACACACGTTACAGCGGGTGTACAACTACAGTACTCGAATAACGAATGCATTTATTAGTGTGTTATGTCAGGCATAGGGTACATACTATCATCTTGTGTTGTATGTTGCCAGGATAATGCAGTGCCCCAGATATCCACCAGACGCATCCGCTTCAATCAGTTCGCCTCCGTCGTTTACGAACACGAATCCTACATGACGCCAAGGGATTTTGTGTTTTCTCTGATGCTGGAGCATGTTGACCGTAAGCATCGATAACGCCAGAAACATTTTGGGGGATTCAGATGGAGACATGTAAAGACAGGGATCTGTCACAAACTATATTTATATACAATATAAAACTTAAAGTAATGTAAAACTTAAAGTATAGCATTACCTTTGAAAGTGTCACGCTATAGCCTACAAAGCACTAACTGCATTCAGTGAGCAGTGCCTTCAAATATCAAAGAAAGCATGAATTTCTTCTTAACAGTGAATTTAGTAGATGCTATCCTTTTCCAAAGACTTGCAGCAAGCACATAATACTGTATATCAGTGGTCGGAAAATTTAATATGATGCTTGCAATTTACATATTTGTATATTGGCTAAAAACGTAAGAATAATAATCTGGGAATAATCAAGGAAGGACGAGCATATAAAGTATTTAGTGTCCCCTTGTGCTGTTGGCCGTTGTGTTGTAACCTTAAATAATATGTGTTTCTGTTCCTCATATAGGAAAGCTGCACATGAAAGTATTAACCAAGAAGGTGCGTCATTGTTGGTGTGCGTGAAGCGTTGACACACAAAATGCAAAATGTTTGAATACATGTTTTGTTTTCATGACCTGTTTTCGCAGGAGGTAGATAAAATGTTGACCGCTGCCTCTCGGGCACGAGCAAACAACAATCTGTTCAGAAACCTGGGAGATAACGGTGAGCCTGCAGCCTGTCAGGTTGATCCAAGAGACTGATGAGTCACACACCGTAATAGTATGCCACAGTACATTAGCAGTTATCTTCCAATACAGTACATGTATGCTGACGCTCTGCTTGTGCCTCCTCAGCAAGATCGTAATGGTTTTTTTTTTTTGTGTGTTGCAGGCCTAATATCTTACACAGAGTATTTGTTCCTGCTCACTATCCTGACCAGTAAGACTTGAATGAAATAACATTGTGGTTAAAATATTCCTTTTGTCAGTATTCGGTTTAGCATTTTGTAGACCTTTTCAAAAGTGAAGGTGCATTTTTGACTTTGTATTGGAAGTATTATGGTTGAAAACTATGAGTACTAATAGTGCATTTTCAGTGGCTTGTGCTCTCCTCTACTGCTCCTCCTCCATTCTGCGTCGCCCCTCTGCACTAAATGCCATGTGTACTTTTGTGCACGGCAGTTTAAAACGTAAACGAGGAGGAGCTGGGGAGGAAATTATGAGAGGAAATGACACAATTGAGTGTATACGTAAATAAACAAGTAAAGTGATGTGAAGACCACGCAAATAATAGGTAATGCATTGCAATTACAGAACCACAGACTGGATTTCACATAGCTTTCAAAATGCTTGATATTGACGGCAATGAGCAGGTGGACAGAAAGGAGTTTCTGAAGGTACGTTTTCCATGTAATTGACTACTTGTCATCCAACATTAAAGCAGCAATCCAAATGTGTTCATGTATATATTTGTATTGTAGACACGAAGGGGCTATTTTATTGCACATATATTGCTAATGTATGAAAGTAATGTTCACAGTTACAGGCAGCAGGGTTAGTTTTTTTTCGAGAACGCTTGCTAGCGCTTGTAAGCTTCGAGCTCAAATCAAAACAATATCCTCCACAGCGTCGCTTCACACATTGTAACACATTGTGAAGTAATGCGAAGCGCTACGGCTTTGTAGTCGTGAGCGGTGTTCGCCACTTTGTTTATGTTCAAATTGACAACGTCAGGGCTGTGTAGAAGGATCAGATGATTTTTTTTTTCAGCACGCACAGAGAACGAAATGCAAGGAGGTTTTTGGTGAATTTGATGAAAAGTATAATCTTACAATTACTGTATCTTGCAATAGCTGACTATACCTTTAAATGCCACCTTTTTAATGCTGCCTCGGGTGCTGATGCCCCCGTGCCTTTAAGTACGGAACAATGGCTCCACGCAATCCCTGAGGTGAGGGAGCATTGTATTGCCACGTTCCAATGTGTGTTGTTGTTGTTGTTGTTGTTTTTTGCCGTGCGTTTGCATCCCTGCAGCTTCAGTTGGTCCCGGAGTTGAACAACTCTTTATAATATTACACTGCAGTGTTGTAATAGTACACTGCAGGACCAATGTGTTTATTTAGGTCAGTCTGTAACTGGCGGTGAACGGGACCTCCAGAGAGGTCAAAAGACATCAGAAGATTGGTGTTTTTTTACTTTGTTCATATTGTGTCAAATTTTATTACAGTATACTTATGTATTTAATGTTGCAATGCTACATGTGGTTGTTTTGTAGACCTACTGTATATTTGTGTTGTTTTGTTTAGCTGTTTAAATACAGTAAATGGTTCATTGTTTGTATGTGGGTCACAAGCAGTAAACCACTTGTTCTTGTGGGACATGTTTGAGAAGCACTGTTGTAACATTTAGTCTATGGCCATTATTCAGCACCAGAGCCATGGATAGAGAGAGTTACGCCAACAGAAGTTGGAATTTTTCGAAGGTCACATGGTTCATGGAGAGGCTAAACCTATGGCAATATAGTTCCAGGAAGTGCTTGGTGGGCAATTTGACTATACATATCTTACATTTCTTTGGTAATAAGCAGTCAATAAATGCACCAATTTACATTTCACATACAATTTATAGGGTACATTTAGTATTTAGGCTAACTTCCGGGAACTATTTTGAGGCTCTGTTGCTGTGGAAAAACTGTTCATTGGAGTGAGCGGAGATGACTCGACTCTCTCTTTACATGGCTCTGGTCAGCATGTTGGCATGTTAAACATGTTTTACAAGCCTTGGAGTACAACTGCACGGATTACTGTTGTTCTTTTTGGCACGATCATTCTCTGGGTCATATCATGTGCCAGTTTATAACCTTGCAAAATAAATGGTATTGGTATGGTATTGAATAATTATTGTTTCTTTTTACTCTTTACTGAAGCTGAAGAAAATCATTGGAAAAATCAAAGACATAACTCCAAAGGACACAGATGTGAGTGTATAATATAGTGACAATCATTCCTGTTATTCCTATCCCATTATTTTTAGGCCCACTCCTTGATTTGTCTGGAATTGCCCTTCCAGTTGTAACCAGAATAAGAAATAAAAAAAATAATAGTTTGCACCTGACTGCTGAATGTCTAGGCACTCTTCTCTACCCCTCCCCGTACATACTGTGTCTCCGTCAGCAGGGTTTGAAATAGGGAGCCGCTGTAATAAAATCAAGGGGTGGGCCTTTTAATTGGACAATGTGTGAGTCACGACTTGCGATGATCATTCGCACGTGATGCTGTAGCGGTTGTCATGGTTACAGGTGGCAGCGGATGACGGGGAAGGCGAGAATACCACACTGCAAGCCTTCTTCTTTGGGAGGAAAGGAGAGAACAAGTTGCAGTATCAGGATTTTCTCAGGTCAGGAATAATGCTTTCTGTTAACTGTTGCTGCCACCCCCTGAAAATAAGAACATCGTGTTAATACATAGATCAGAACCTAAACTGCCGTAATGTAAATCTTCAAATAAAAGCCGTCCCAAATAGACGCTTGTCCCTTTCTTATTAACCACAACCTACCTACAGTACCTAGTGTGACTAAAACACAGAGCTTGTCTTAACAAGGTGTACGTGCATGTACAGTAATGTGGCGTGTCTCTCTAGGTTCATGGAGGATCTACTATCTAAGATAATGTGTCTCTGCTCTAGGTTCATGGAGGATCTACTATCTAAGATAATGTGTCTCTGCTCTAGGTTCATGGAGGATCTATCTAAGATAATGTGTCTCTGCTCTAGGTTCATGGAGGATCTATCTAAGATAATGTGTCTCTGCTCTAGGTTCATGGAGGCTCTATCTAAGATAATGTGTCTCTGCTCTAGGTTCATGGAAAATCTACAGGCTGAGGTGCAAGAGATGGAGTTCCTGCAGTTCTCCAGAGGCATGGACACCATGCGGAGCGAGGACTTTGCCGAGTGGCTGCTGCACTACACCAACGAAGAAGACAACGAGGCTTACTGGGAAAACATGAGGAAAAGGATCCCTGCTGGACAGGTATAGCGTTTTACTAAATTACATTTGAGTTAGAATGGTGTCCTACCAGTCAGACAACAAACTGATAACCGTTTAAAGGTACATTGCGTCATTCTCGAGAACGATTGCAAAAGTCCTCCCTTCACTGCTGTAAGGTGTTCCCTCAGAAGCTCCGCCCAACACAGTGGAAATGCATTGACACGGCTAGAATGATGTTGTGTGTGGCCTGCGTCACTTTCTGTTCCTACTTACGGAGCCAGGGCTGTCAAGATGTACCTATTTATTTATTTATTTATTTAGCATGCGCAAAAAATGGTAAACTATCGGACAGCGGGGACATATTTGGTGAATATTACTCGATGTTTATTTGCTTGCTAATTATGTAGATTTAATGCAATTTCAATATTTAACCACTAGATGCGGTCACACCATTTTCTGATGAAATAAGAACAGAGGTCATTGCGAGGTCTGCCAAAACTACCGAGGAGGGTAGACTCAATTCTGCAAACTATAAATAGCTTCACACAACTGCTGCGGGAGTAATATACATCGTTCATCTTTTGTCCCACTATGTTCTGGTCTCATGTTTGTAGTTGTATGCTTAAAGAACAGTTCTATTATTAGCTGTCAAGTTAACAACATCACGTACGTGATGAAGCTCAAAGGGAACTTCAATGTGTTATCTTACAGAGCATCACATTCGATGAGTTCAAAGTCTTCTGCCTTTTCACTAACAACCTGGAGGACTTCGCCTTCGCCATGAAAATGATCAGCCAATCCAATCGTCCTGTTGGGATGAGTACGTTTTCTCATTTTATGTATACCTCCCCACCTCCCCCATTTTCTCAACAAAATATGCAGTGTGCATTCTTCCTCTGTATCTGCTGTCCCGCCACACAGGCCAGTTCCAGCGAGCCGTGAACATCGCTACAGGACAAGACCTGTCGCAGAATGTCCTGGAAACACTGTTCAAGATCTTTGATCTGGATGGAGATAACTGCCTGAGTCAGAAGGAGTTCATTGGCGTAATGGAGGACAGAGTACTGCGGGGCCTGAAGGTGCTTTTAAATGCCGTACTTTCTACATTATTTGGGAAAAAATGCTCCCCCCATTTAGTTATACTGAGCCAAAGCAGCATTTCTAATCAGATATGCAGGCAGGCCTATTGACCTAAGGTGTGTAGACCTACTCCATGCCATGCTTCAACATGAATTAGTTGGTGCTGATTGTGAAAACACTCATTGACGTGACATCACCACCACACCCTCACTGCAGGTGCAGCCGCAGTACGGCCTCTCCGGCTACTGGAAGTGCGTAAAGCGAGAGACCCTGAAGGCAGCCCAGGAAGCCCTGAGGGACACGAAAAGCCCCTTCTGAGTTGCTGCGGGGGTGCGCCACCGCTCAGTCTTGTGTGTGAAGTGTTTCAAAAATAAATAACTGTGAATGATCCAAACGCAAATCACAGATGCCACCACATTTCAGGTACACGTTTACAGGTCTACTGAGGATCTATTTTGTGTGTGAATGCACTATGAATATGTTCACGTCAATATAAGCCCACAAGTTTGGGTATGGTTTGTGTATACCATTACATTTATACAAGATTATTCATGGGTGTGGTGATGTTTTTGTATACATACAATGCCTTTTTATTTTTAACTTTGCACTAGTTACTTGCTCCCACTTTGTTTACATAACTGGTATTGGGAAATGAGGGAAATGGGGTCACTGTAATTGTTTTTTGACAGATCGAAATAAAATACGTGTTTCATATGCTTGTGAAATCAAAAGATAGACATTCAATTCAGTAGCAAAATAAGCCATAACTTCAACTCTTTCGTAATTTATTAGAGACGACCTCTTTAGATCAAGAGTATGACTTTACCATTTACGATTGTGATGCTAATTACCTTACCATAAACATATAGAACTCAGAAAGTAAATAGTCCAAAACAAGCTTACTACTATAATAGATGAAGAAATTAGTGACTGATGCAAATATGTGAATACAGCATACAGTTAACAATACAATTATATAGAGCTGGAAGCCATCTTTGGTCTTCTTATCACATACTATAAACAAATACATATAAATTTGTATTGTATCAAAAATAGAAATTACATAGCCATTGTAAAGTAAATTCACATTTTTGACATACAATATATGTAATAAAGGGATCATATCTAGTAGACATTACATGTGATTACATTTTTCAAACCTTGGCTTTGAGGACCTAATGTTTTTTGTTATATTTTGAACATTCATTTATTTTTCAGTTAGAATAATCGCATGTTTCGATTAGACCGCAGATTGGTATCAGTCTGTCATTTGTGGAACACAGTATGCAAATGGAATTATAGAAAAACACAAATGGATTGTCATTAAGAAAATGAAAAAAGAAACACCTGTGCTTTCCATCCTGGACTTTTCACAACAAGCCCTTTAGAAAAGACTCAGAGGTTATGGGAGGGTCTAACTCTAGGGCTGGCCTGAACGGTACTAGAGCAACGCGTCATAGCGAGGCAAGCCCTATGGAGGAGGACATGGCCCTCCGCTAGCATGGCAACATTGGTCGTGGCTGGCTGGTCCGGTGGGTCCATAGACGTCCCCGTCAGGGATCACGCGTGCTCAGGGGTCTCTCGTTGCTCGGAGGCACGGGGAGGGAAGGGGTGGGGGGGGGGCGGCAGATGCCGCCAGGTGGACCTCCGAGTGACAAATTCAGGAAGTGCTTTCAAAGTGTTGTTTGATCCGCTGTGGAAAAGGACCCAAAAAAATCATAATAAAATCACAAAACATCTCTTGGCAACATTAAAAAGCAGACCACATACTATAAAAAAGGTGGAGTCAGCGATGCTGAAGAAAGATTAAACACCTCTCCTCCCTTCAACCACGGCCCAGAAGCTCACTGGCAATGCCTGGGACAGTGGTGTGTGGTGTGGTCTGCACCAGTTTGACCTGCATTAGCTTACAATCGCTGACTACACCTTTAAGCCCATACCCCCTTTCCCGTCCCCTCACCATTCTCCACAGTGGAGGTCAGAGGTCACGGGTCGTTCTCCTTCTTCACCGTCACATCCCCGTCTCCGGTCAGGATGGTGGAGATCTCGCCCTGCATGAAGGCCCAGGGCACGGCGGAGCCGGCCAGCGGGCAGCGCTCCCCGCTGGGGCAGTACACCTCCCCGCCACTGGGGCCCTGGCTGCGGATGGAGCCGCGCGTGCACGGGAAGCAGAACTTGTGGTGCGGGACGGAGGGGCACTGGACGAAGTGCGTGTCCTCCAGGCGCTCCCGGCACAGCGTGCAGCACAGCAGGCTCGGGCCCTGGCCGCCGACGCTCTCCCCGGGGTTAGCGCTAGCACTGCTGGGGCCACCGCCGCCCTGCCCCATGGCCGCCTGCTGGGACACGGAGGCAGAGGAGGGGCTGCCGCTGGAGGCGCGGCCAGCCGCGGAGGAGGACGAGGAGGAGTGGTGGCCCCCCGTGGACACCCCGGGGCTCTCGCGCGCCATCTGGCCACTGGAGCTCAGGCTGTCGGCCACGCCCATAAGTGCCGAAATGGGCGAGGGCTGGCTGTGCAGGCGGAGGGTGGCGTCCTGGGCAGCAGCCATGCCGGGGTGGGGCTCCATGCCCGGGTAGAAGCCACGGGTCCAGGGCTCGCGGCCGGCTGGGTGGTCGGCACGCCCCTTCCCGCAGTCACCCCCATTCTCCGAGCCCGGCGATGCCTTACGCCGCCGCGGCGCGCTCGTCGGGACGGGCGGGGCGCGGCCAGAGCCAGCCCCGGCCTGCCCGGCGTCCAGAGGGAGGTACGGTTGCGGCAGCACCTCCGGGACGGGGGACTCCTTGAAGAGGCGCACGCCGTCGTTCAGCAGCTCCAGGAGGCCGCGCCAGTCCCCGGTGCCCTGACGCTTCTCGTACTCCATGTAGCGCAGCCCCGAGTTCACCGCCTTCCCTGCGTCCTTGGCCGAGTCGCGGAACATCTGCCTCGCCAGGTCCGGGATCCCCGAGAAGACCATGCCGGAGCCGCTGGGGTACTCCACGTACACCTTCAGCTCGTACTCCTGTGCGGTGTTGGCGTCGAACGCCAGCACGCGCCCCACCAGGTTGTGGTCCTTCCTGAAGCGTACGTTGAACGGCACGCAGGCGCTCAGGGTCACCAGCACGTCACGGACTGCTTTGGGGCGGCCCAGCCACCCCTCCGCCCGGCTGCGGGCGCTTTCGGCCAGCTCGGCCATCACCTCATTCCTCCACGGTCCTGGGTCCACCAGCGTCGACGTGCTGGCCGCGACCCCCAGCGACACGGCCTGCCTTCTGCCAGCTTCGCTCAACACGTGCCCGGCCGAAACGGACATGGGCGGGGCTCCCGCCCGGGAGGCAGACATCGGGGCTAAAAGGCCATGGGGGGCACCTACTAAGCCATGGGCTAGCAAGGCGTGCGGTATGGTCCCGTGTAGAGCAGGCACCGCCCCTGCCATAGCCCTTCGGGTGTTCGGACTCTGTCTGCTTCCCTCCGACATGGCCACATCCTCAGCCCTGTGCAAACCATTGGGAAGCCGGGAGGAAACCACATACTCCCCCCTCCCGCGGTCTATACGCTCTGCGTGCTGCCGACCTCCTTCCATGGGCCCACCCGAGGTAGGTTTGCTTTGCGGTGGGCCGGGCGACCTACCGTCTAAAACCCCGTGGGTGCTTTTTAATTGCCTGGCAGTTTCAATGAGAATCTCGATTCTGTCCGCGCCGTCGTAATTCACACAACCTCTGCACACGGCCTCGCTGAACTCCCAAAGCATTGCCCAGGGCATCTTGG
Source organism: Forbesichthys papilliferus (assembly GCA_025399855.1). Taxonomy (NCBI): domain Eukaryota; kingdom Metazoa; phylum Chordata; class Actinopteri; order Percopsiformes; family Amblyopsidae; genus Forbesichthys; species Forbesichthys papilliferus. Next base: position 189,138 of record JAODOY010000006.1, on the reverse strand, counting down.
GCAGATCGCAAAGGTAGCACCATTGCCGTCTAGAGGATGCCTGCGAGGCGGACGACATGTTGTTTACAGGCCCTCGCACAAACTTTCTTCAGAGGCCTACGCGCTGCGCTCTTCGTTTCTCAATGTTACGTCAATATTCCGACACAGGTATTTACATGCCTCGAAAGTTATGATAATGATCACACTAGGAATGAGATCAAAAGGCGTCTGTTGATAAGAGCGTCTAAAAGTTAGCGACGTCTTCTTTCTTGGTTTGTTCGTGTCGCTCGATTCTAGAAGGAAGTAAAATGTTATAAGACACCGGATACACCTACGCGTCAGTGCAGGCGCATTCTGGGAAATGTAGTTCTGTCCGTTTCTCGCGGCGTGCGAAGATGTAAGGTCATGAGACGAGGTTTGTTTGAAACGTTTCTGCCATAATAAGTTTAATACAAATTAGCAAATGTAGCCTAAAATCAAATACATTTAAAAAGGAATTAATAAGGGTACAACTCAATACTAAATATATGCTTTATGTGTGTACGGTAGTCTAAACCGTCACAATATTCAGTAGCTTCTCATTATTTGGTTTGGCTATAAACATTTATTTTAAACAATGGGCATGTATAAACGTGAACATTGGCATAGTATTGTATAGGCTCTTATAATGATTCCAGGTGGATAAAAATTGAAGTAAAATCTAAATGTTCTGGTTGCATAAAGACTAGTGGTGCCTGACTTTGATACAACTATGTAGCCGACAGCAGTTGCGTATGTCGTTCTCTAGATGGCATTTCCTCATAATATAATGCATCACAAGTAATACTGTAGGCATTCAGTATAGTATACACACTGAATTCCTAAAATATTGCTTCTGGTATCCTGTAATTAAATACAAATGTATTTATCTACACAAGTGGATTAATACCTCTGTGGCACTCCTCTTGGCTGCGTTCAGTGGACTGAACGTTTTGAACGTTCAATATGTACAGATTAAGCGTAACAATCTAAAGCAGTAAAACACAAACGATGGTTTGTTGTTGTGATGTGTGATGTCAGCTTATGGTTTGAAAAATAATGCAACATATACATGATATTAAATTACATTTAGCTTTTTATTTATTGTGGTTTCAAAGGGTACCTCACACAGCACAGATAGCTGAAGCAGTACTGGTTTTACATAAACACCTTTTAGACAACATATCTTTACCGCAGTGACTGAATATTCATGCAGACTGGTCTCTGATGTAGGGTTGAAGCGCTAACCTATATACAGCACTGGTGTATTTAATAACGTCTACATGTCGCGCTATGTTTTTACATTAGGCTACTGCAGAGCCAAAACTTGATAGCAGAAAACAGCAAGATATTAATGGCAGAACTCACTGAAGTAAACTGCTGCGTATTACTGACACAAAAAGCAGTGACATTCACAAAATCTAACATAGTTATTAAATACTGTAGGCTACAGTGCCAACACAGTAAACAGTTCAAGCATGGCATATAAATAATGAAACCTACATCTCCAAACTTGACAGACAGGGTGAAAATGTTTTGTCAAAGCTGGCTGAATGAAATCAAAAATACCAACTTCACTACAAATAATAGTCAAGGCATGTCAGTTGTGTTTTCATCAATGTGTTATTCAGTGCAAACTTAAGGTGTGATTCAGAGCTCAGATAATATACAAAATTCCAGTCGATAAAGAATGAACGTGTCACCAGTTATGAATGCCCCATATCATTCCATCGTCCAACTGTCATTTAAGACAGACTTTTGTAATATTCTCAACTTGAGGTCTTTTTCTTAACTAGAATGGCTTGGTTATCTTACAGAGAGTAAGAAGAGACATTAGAGATGATTGGTTACATTCGATTGTTTTCCATCTACACATTTTTGTTTTGGCCAGTTTTGACAGACTTTTGGTTAAATCTCATGTTGGATATACATTCCGTCTCTTTGGGGTTCTTTTTTAGAAAACACGACTAAGAAAACCTGAATATGATAGAGGGCCTTTAAATCAAGAATTAGTTGCTGCATTGAACAAAAATATGAATTTGGCCTTAATGTGAGTCTCATTAATTACATGTACCTCTGAATTAGAGGCATGGTGAACTAATCAAATAGGCACACATGGTGCAAATGAACACCTTTGAAGATGTGAGCACTGAAATTAATTATTGCTTTGGCTGTGAAACAGTGGACGGAATTGTCACATTCAGTTAATAAAAAAAGATGTATTACTAATTAAACAATCATGAATAGGCGTCGCAGAATATTCACAAAATAATTTAGTTAATGCTCCTTAAACCTGTAAAACAATATCCACAATGAGAACTGTATATCAAGTTGTGTGAATGATTTAAAATAACTTTTGTACAAATAGTTTACCTTACAATTAGACTAAAGTCTAATTAACCAATAATGTTATCGAATCAGCAAAATAATGTTGTTTTTGCACACACACACACACACACACACACTTGTACGTGTATTGATGTACTGTTAAATGTCCCTAAACATTTGTGAAAATCCTTTTACAGGTTTACAAAAACTACACTTTATAAAGTCAACACATTCCAGCCTGTATGTTTGCAAGGTGTCATGTCTCACAAAGTACAATCAGTATAAATGAGCGGATACAGGAAAAAGACACCATAAACACATTTGTTTATATTGTGCAGTTATTTACGTATTTTTTGTACCAATGGGCCAGTTACGTTTAAATCTATTTAATATAGCTTTTAAATGCTCCCTTGCACCATACGCCTACCACAAAGCAAAACCACAAGACACCATCATAGATACAAGCTGCTTTCACTGAGTTGAGAAAATGGAATACATAACTGACAACTAAAGGCTGTCATACAATCATATTCTAAACTGGTAAAGCATCTGTTACTATAGGAACGAGTGAGAGATGGGAGTATTCCGCCGGACGCACCTCTACAATCGTCATGTATGATGCTGGTATCACACTGACTGTGAAGGGATGGAGGCCTTGTGCGTGTACGCGTGTACATGCTGGCTGGGTGAGCTGTTGGCAGTGACATGACATGGTAGAAGAGGCCTAAATGACTTTGTCTTCCGTTTGGTTAGCACGAGTGCCTTATTTGTCCACCTATACACTGTTAACGTGTTTTGTAACACTATTTAAAGCAGCCATATGCAACATCTGCAAGTTAAGATAGCTCACAGTAATCTGTGAGTCCACGTTAAGCAAAACCATCTTGCGTAGGGCAGCTTTAATTTGGTACCATTAGCTTAGCTTTGTTCCTTACACAGTATCTAAAGTGTAACTGCACCCCAGCTCTGAGCGTGACTCCACACATCGCACAACTTTGAAGAATGCTAAAACGTAGTGAAGGAGCTGAGAGAAGGGAGGGGAGGGGCTGAGAGGGGGACTCCCATTACCATCGACTGATTTGGATGACGCATGAGCGGTACTGTCGGAAACCAGTTCAGACCTACTATTTAGTTTACAGCTAAAGAAAAAAAATGAAATTTAGGGCGCAGTTACTCTTTAAGCAAACCTAAGCTGTGAGACATGGCAACAAGGTAACTATGGCGGTGAACGCTTACCTTTAACCCCCCCCCTTTTGTTTTCTTTTTAATAAATAAATTAAACTGCATGATAAAACCATTCTTTACTGGGCGTGAAGGGACATACAAGGCCGTATGGTGGTGGGGGTTGTTTACAGGTTGACCAGGTGTAGGTCAGAGGCGGTAAAGTGGGGGCACAATGCCATGTCGGGGTTCCTCAGCTGGCGCAGTACCCTCCTGTGGAACTTGGAGCGCACCCTGTTGAACTCCATGATGTCACCAGGGTCCTCCTCCACCCAGAAGCGGTGGAACTCCTGCATCAAGTAGCCTGGCGAGGAAGAGCATTGGAGAGTGAGCCCTGGGTTCAGAGTGGGCGAACATAACTAACATTTGCTAACGTTTGCGGACATGTTCAAAAAAGATTGCGTTCAGAATTGGCGAACATAGAAAACGTTTGTAAACATATTCAAGGTGTGTTCACAACTGATAAGCATAGCGATTGTTTGTGAATGTTAGCGAACTCAGCGAATGTTTGTGAACATATTCAAGCAGGTGTGTTCAGAATTTGCGAACATAGCAGACGTTTGCAAACATTAGTGAACATTCACAAACATTGAATGAGTTTTCTGTTTGCTTTGAGTTTGCCGTGAATGTTTGTGAACACAAGCCAACTGTCTGAGGAGGTAGTTCTCGGCAAACACAAATGGATGCTGGACGAAGGGTGACAGTTTTGGTTTTATGGTTTAGCAAAATGATCAAATGTCATGTTCGCGTCGTCACAAACACTGAAGGCACCTCTGCTGACCACAGCACTGGCTAGCTGTGTCAAGACGTGCCAATTTGACAGGCGATTATTAATATCACTGGCAATGCTGCATCTTTGCCACTAGATGGCAGTATAAACTAAAAGAAACACTCAGGGATAAAAACCTTGTTTTACATTTTATATGAGATCTTATTATTGTTTATTTGCAGCCAGTATAACCAGTATATTTGTGAGGCATTTGGTTAAACTATAGCTTGTTTTGTAAATCGGGGAGGAAAGAGGATACTATTTAATACAATCAAGGTTTTGCTTTTCCAGCTCTGTAAGTAATTGATTTCATTGTACCACTACTGCAAAATCTGTATATTTGCAAATTCAAATTTGTAGGTTTTGTTGCCCTACTGCAAATATACAGTATTAAATGTAAGCACAGGTGTATCCACGCATCTACGACGGTGCCGATTTTGCCGGCTGCAGGACCATCAGCCGGGAGACACAATATACCATATATGCATCGTCCAAATCCTTCCCCCATTCTACATGTACCCTGCTGATGCATCAACTCACAGAACGTCTGCTGGAAGTGCAGGAGGCTTGCCATCTCTGGGGCCACATTATACAGGTGGGTCTTCAGGGCCCCACTCACTAACAGGGAGTAGGCCAGGTCTGTGATGTTGATGCCCACTATGGCAAAGGAATACCTAGATGGGAAAACAATAGAAAACAGATGTTGTTTTTCTTTTCTAAGGTAAAAAGTACATGTTTATTTCTTTAACTTAAAAAAAGTTTTTCTATGTTTTTATTCATTTTGTTGATAAATGTGCTATGAACATTTATCTTCTGAAAAATGTTTATACTGCCATCTAGAGGCGTAAATGCAGCAGTGCCAATATTAACCAGAAGGGGAAGGGGAACATGGTTATGACCGCTAGAAGGACCCTAGCAGGTCTCAGTATACAGTAGCTAATAATAGCTCCTTCAGTACCCACTAAGCAAGTTGCCTCTCCATTTCACATGATTTAAAATGTGGGGTGTCAGACGATTAAAAAATGTAATTGCGATTAATCACACGCTTTACGTAATTAATTGCGATTAAGAAATCGCATATTTTACCTGTTGGTATATTTAAGTGTTACATATACCAGGTTTATGCAAATGTTTATATTTATATTAAGAAACTAAATAAATCATATCATGTTTAATCATCTCACAGCCCTATTTAAAACACATTTAAAATATTAAATGTGTATTTTTAAGCAGGCTATACCAAGTCCAAAGCATTTCTAAAGGTAAAAGTATGTGCGTGTCTCTCTGCTTATGAATATAGAGCAAAAGCAAAAAGAACGTGACGGTAGGTGTAACATTTTATTCACACAGCCACACACACACACACACACACACTGACATACAAGCAGAGCTTGGATGCCAGCATCACACACAGTCCCTCTGCTGCTGAAGCCACCCAGGCCTGTATTGGGGTCAGCATGGCACAGAGCTCTAGCAGAGCTCTAGCAGAGCTAGCCTAAGATCTTGTGAACCACAGTGAACCGCGTCTGCACTCATTTCTGTGCACATTCACTCACCCAATAGCTTTGTCTAGACTCTTCTGTTCCCACTCCGATTGGCTCATCTCACTGTGAAGGACACACAAGCCTCAGTCACACGCTGCCTACGAATAAAGCCGACACTGACGGCACCTCAATGCAGTTGCACCCCAAATAAAACCCACATCTTCATTTGAAGCTTTCAAATGCATTCACTGAGTGGCCTGCGTGCGACAATCAGCGGTGTCCGGAAACAACGGCAGCGAATGCATGAGGTGTGAAACAGCGACGCATATTGAATTCGTCACAGAGCTGTGGGAAAAGGTACAGTGAAAGTGGGTGTGCTCCTACAGTGCATTCCAGAAAAAGGAGGGCGGATGGATGGAGAGAATGGGGGTGGAGGTGCTCATTTTGAACGTCAAGATGAATGCGTGCTTTTAAAAAATAAAAACGAAACAGCAGAAGTTAAAGCCTTAACTACGGCGCATGCTTACTAAGGAAAAGTACGCAAATGTGACCGGGCTGTTAATGGTTTCAGGGTGCATGTGGTGGCGTTCATGCGTTCGCCCGCGCCACACGGCTCGTGGTGAGAAGGGACGGATCAATGGCACAGGGCGGACATACTTGCGCTTGGGTTGCAGAGAGTCGTGAAGCACCTGGAGAGCGTTGGCCTTGTCGTGCTCTGCAAAGTACCTGCGGAGAAATCACGATGATGATGATGATGATGATGATGATGACGATGACGATAGTCTTTATTTGTACAGCATCTTTCTGAGGCAAGGGTAAATAGATGAGGGGAAAACAATACATAAATATAAAAGAGATAAAATGACTGATTAAGACAAGACACCCGTTTTGGAACTAGTTCTATATTATTGATACACAAGATTTAAATTGAAGGAATGAACATGAATGAACCACGTTGCAGTAACATATGTCCATACGCTTTGCTAATATGATAACAGTTGTGTTTGTTGTAGCATTTGATTTAGCATGTGGCTCTGCGCACACACACACACATGCACACACTTACAACAGGTTGTGCAGCCCCAACAGGCCCATGCCTCGGAAGTCAGTCTTGGGATCGTTGCCTTGGAAACCAATCTCACACCACTGCTTCGATATGCGGCCGGTGAGAGGGGTGTCGGGACGCAACTCCTTCCATAGCTGTGACACACATGCACGCACGCACACACACACACACACACGTGCCAGAGCTCAGCGGAGGGAACCTAATGTGCTCCTTTCACATAAGCATAAAACCAAGAAGGCACGAGCACAGGGTGCCGTGACGACGGCGAGCGCACACCTTCATTAGCATGTCTTCGTGGTGGGGGTTCTCACAGTCGTAGGGCTCCTTACGGAGCTTCTCCACCTCAGCCGCCAGGCTACGGTAGCCCACGATCTGGAACAGGCTGGCCTGAAGAGAGATGCTGAGCCTGGGGAGAGAGAGAGAGAGGGGTGGGTCTGGCACCCAACCGTCCATCCATCCATCCACCCACATACCCATCCACCCGCCTAATCATACATCCATCCACCCACCCAACCACCCACCCACCTACCTACCTACCCATCCATCCATCCATCCATCCAAATAGTACTTCTAGTGCAGCAGATACATGAATATTAGTACTTCTACTGGAGCAGATACCTGGATACATGTACTGACATGGTTAGTACTACTATTGGATCAGGTACACACAGTATAACAGTATAGTACCTTTAGTGGAGCAGGTACATTGTACTTAGGCTACATCGTCTGGAGCAGATACATGGTTATTAGTGGCACACCAAAGCTCACGTGTTCCTGTCCAGTTCCAGTGGTACAAGGTGCTAACCTTCCCTCTACGTGACAAATGTAAGGTCACAAAGGGGTGAGAGTCTCACTGCGGGTTGGTGTCGGGGTTGATTGTCTTCATGCTCATGATGTCATCGATGGTCTTCTCCACTTTGTCGGGGTGGACGCTGAGGGCCGACTGCAACAGCTGAAGATAAAAATAAAAACACAAATATCCAGATCATAGCAACGTTGGTTAACCAGAATAGACCGGTACATCCAGTAGGATTTTCTCCACCTCGAAATGGGTCTATAGACAGTGGAAAACAGCATCAGTACAAATAGGCCATATTTTAGTGAGAAAATGTATACATGGTAGGTAGATACAAGTGCATGGTCGATAGAGAGGAGGATTAAAAAGGAATAATATAGATGACAGAAATACAAGGAACACGTAAATTTGTAATGTAAGTTAAAGTGTCTCTGCACCATAAAATGTGTTTTTTGAGCTCTAAACAAAGTAATATGAGTGAACTGTGATGAGACATAGTTCACGCTGGTGTTAATATTTTTTATAAAAAATATGCATTTTGTGGGCCAAATTTTGTGAAAACGGATCTATGCGTCATATCTGTTAAAAATCACCCCAGGAACTCCCTGGTTTTCATCAGTACACTCATACTTCATCAAATTCAAATGTTGATGTTAACGGGGGTCCCCCTCTCAGCCTCTCCCCTCACCCAGCTAAGTTGTTTAGTGGGTGGAGTCAGGTTCAGAGCTGGGGTGCAGGTACACTTTAATGGTGGAGTCAGGCTCAGAGCTGGGGTGCAGGTACACTTTAAAGGTGGA
>JAODOY010000006.1:158377-180580 GCA_025399855.1 Forbesichthys papilliferus | reverse complement strand
TTATTTATTTATTTATTTATTTACAGTCGCTGTTAACCTGGTATGACCATTTCCGGGTTGACGGTTTCTATAAAAGAGACTTTTCTTGCGCGCTCCGTTCAGTCTATCGGTATCCTCTACTAGATAGCTACGGGTGAGTAACCTGTCTGGGAATTTTAATACTACTATACTGTAGCCTTTTTATTTTAATAAATCGCCCTACTTACCCATCTAATGTCGAGGTGTTGTTGCGCTGAGACTATGGGGATTTAAGGATTTATTTGATAACATTTATTTTTTAACGTTTTGCTACAGTTGGTACCGGTAGTTACAACTGTAAAATACCGTTAAATGTTAAATACCGGTGCCGTAATGCACCGGTATTTAAGATACAATCCCTCACAAAATCAAATGTACGCCATCATAAATATTAAAGTCTAACAAAATATCTGCGAAACTTTCAGTATGTATTTAATTTTCGCCTGGCTTCCATGTACGGTACCGTAGTGCGCCTCTAAGACTTTGTTTTGTGTGTTTGCGCACCGTTACCGTACCGGTCATTTAAAAAATGCGGCCTATATTAGAAACGTATTTAATTCAGTAATATTTTCACAACATTTAATCAATAACTTAAACTATAGAGATTGTTAAAACCAATATATTTATTAACAATTGCTAGATTGATTTCAGATGATATATACGCTTTTTTTTTGCAACGTTATTGTATACTGTACGGCATCGGTAAGCCAGTGAAGTACAGGTACCATACTAGGCCTATTTAAATTATTCTCATTTGTATTACAGTATGGTAATCTATATATTTTTTTGTTTCTTATTCCATGATCATCTCCAATTAGCATTCATCCAGATCCTGTTTGAACGTGAGCGTCATGTAAGTAATAAGGATTTAGTGTTTTACCATGCTATAACACAGTTTACCCAGGATATACGTACGGTAGTTGCCGTGTTACCTAGTCGCCAGTATTGTTTGTTTACATGTAAATCTGTGGTAGCTGGGAGGGCTGTGTTCGAATGTACACTTGGGCTGGTAGGTCCCTGTGAAGTGACTGCACAGGGTCTTCAGCCAAACCACAGGAAGAAAATATGCTCTTTTAAAAAAAGGGAAGATAGAGAAGCAATTTTACCCAACTGTCATTGTGCCTTAAGAGGAAAAATAGAACGGGAAAAAATCGATCAAAGGATTTATTTAGTCTTTATTGTGTATTTGTTACCTGAAAATCAACACTGCTAAAACTATAAATTAAAGTCTCTTACTTGGGTAGACATAACTATCCTACTTTATATTACTGTATTGTGCTGAACTGACATTGGTTAGACTATCGTAGCATAGCCGTGTTAATATGGGTAATATATTGTATGCTATTGTTGTAATTAAATCAACCAACTTTTACGTAAACTTCCATAGAGTAGGTGTAAGTAGGCTACAGTAAACATAATTCCAGACTGTGGCTGGTATAGACGATGTGTAAATAAACTGAATTACTGTAGCCTCCAGTTTAACCTATACAATTGTTTATACCCGCCCAGGGCTCCAGATTAACTTCATCCACTAGTAGCACTGGTACTCCTTACTGAAAATTTAGGCGCACCAGCGCAAATGTTAGGTGCACCACTAATTGACACAATGCAGCTAATTCATATTTTTCAGTGCTTTTGTCATTAGTCATGTTTTCAGCAGTGGAGGGGGAAAGTTGTTGCATCTGGGTGGTGCTCGTGTAGACTGGCTCCGCCTGACAATTGATCTCAGATGCATTTTCTAAGATGAGATTCTATAGTCTGTAAACCCTGTTTTTCTAGCCGTCCTGCTGGCAGACCAATCACGGTGGTTTAGTAAAATGATAGTCTTTTTTTGAAATGGTGGTAGAGCTAGATTATATAAATGGTCCAATAGTAATCCTAGGGGTCAGATGTCTCTACGCCCAGTAGAAGGAAACGCTTCTAGGATTCCTAGTTAGGCTTTGTTTCTGTAAATGCCAAAAGTTTTTCAATCCTCAAATGTTTTCTGTAATATTCCACACACTCCTAAATTAGGTGACAACATGGGCAACATTTTATTGTTTTATAATTACTACACTGAACTCTTAGCGTATGTGTGTACATAGCCATTTCAGTGTATTGCTACCATACTCATAGGGCATATCGAATGAAGTCTTGCAAATAGGGTTGGCTATCTTTTGGTTTTTTTACGATTCTGGTTTCAAATCAATACATTTTAAACTGTTACAGTTCCTAAACTATGCACACCATAATCCAGTACTTCTGCACACACTTTATATTTTCTTTGACTCTGGATATAAGCAGTGCACGATGCTAGGGGCCGTGCAAACCAGCGTTCATGTATCAAACTTTTCTCTTGCAGCTCTTCAGCAGCCAGCAGCAGCCTCTAGTCCAGTTTACTTTCAACAGTGTAGCCTAAAAGCCAGGCCCCGTATGTGCAGGTTGTATTGCTCATTAAAGGCAGGTTAATTCATGCTTGGCAACTTCATGCTCAAATCAAAACCGTATCACTCAGTGGCAGCGCATCGAAATGCATTGTGAAGCAAAGCGCAGTATGGCTTTGATAGGAGCGATGGTCGCCACTTTTGTTTGTTACTGTTTAGGAAGCTAGGGCTGTGTAGAAGTATCATTTGTTCAACACGCACAGAATGGTAAGACAATGAAATGTTTGTTTGAATTTGACAGTGCATTATCATAAATTTAGCTGACTTTACCATGCAAAGTCACCAAGCGTTTACATTTTTTTTTCTTTAAATCAGATTTGACTTGTTTTAGTGTTTATATTCAGTTTTTATCTCACATTGGCATAAATAATTGAAATTGCAGTTATCGCTCTCGCTCCATTTAGATAGGAATCTGTAATAACAGACCAGAGTTGTTGCCAAGATAGCGGCTGAGTGGCCAGGCATGACAGTCTATGAAGGCTTTGATCTGTCATTAATACACACAAGGACTTTCCATACAGTGGAGGAAAAACACCTAACACAAGGAACCCTGGTCTCCACAGCATGTTGAGGAGAAAGTGTGGCTCAGCCTTTTTCAGAGTTACCCTATGCCCTCTGGTGACCCCCCCCCCCCCCTTTCCTCTACCACTCTACTGGATCTAAGTATGGGTGGACAGGGGGCCAATTAGATACAGCCACCCCCTCCAACTTAGATAACGTGGATGTAAACTGTACCGGGGTATCAGAAACGGGCACTGGCCAATGAGAGACGAGCAAGCACTAAAATGGCCAAGCCAATGACTGAGTGGTGACCCAGTGTATATAAGGCTAGGGAAAAGACCTCCAATGTTGGGTGACCCCTAGTTTTGCTGTGGTGAAAAGGATCTGATCCCGAGGACTGTTACCTCTGTTCTTGTCTGGTGTGCAGGTAAAGGGAGATTACTAGTTGTGGAAGGAAATACATGCCACATTGGATAAACATTCAAACTATGAGACTGAAATTGCTGGCGTGTTTTGTGCTGTTTTAAGATTACCTGATCTTGACTCATTGCTCATATTCAAAGGAGTTATGCAAAACAAGATTAAAATGTACTGTTGGCACCTGTCTAAAATGTTGTCTCAAGCTTAAAATCTCATCTTGACGGGTTACATACATATGTTATGGTGACTATTTTGCTTGTTTTCTGGGTTAGCTTGTACATAACTACAGATTTTGATCTCTGAAAGTGGCAGATAAAAATCTGTTTAGGACAGTGATTTATGTGGACAGGTGCTTGAGTCACACTAGGCATTAATAGAGTTAAAATGTCTCCTTGCATGGCATGTTTAATTATAAAACAAAAGGGCTAACTGCCAACACCATCATTTATGCATGTATCTGTATTGTATCAAGTATGTGATCAACCTTTCCAGATATAATCTAAATTGGAATTGGCTGATGTGTATGAGTTACAGTATTTGTTAGAGCTTTCTGATATATTGAATTGATATTCAAGTGCCTGACACGTAAACCAAACGCTGAGACAAACTGTTTAATCAGTGGATGTAATTATGTATAGTAATATGTATTATGATTAAACAGATGGAGCATTCACATTTGTGTAGCATACATAGTCATTGGGTATGTCTATAATGTGTATATTGTATAATCATATAAAAACATTGACGTTAATGAGGAGGCTGAACCAGAGCTGAGTGGAGGTAAAAATACCTCTACTTAATGCTCCTCCCCAATCTATTTCAACTTGTCATTTGATCCATTGGGACCTGAGTGACACTTGTTACCAGGATTCCAGTTCTCACTAGTTAAAACTATTTGCAGCTGTCCAACTGGGCAGCCATGTCACAAAATGCAGAGAATCAACTTTTATAAACGTTCATATTTCTAAGATGTATCTTTTATGTACCCTCTTCCAGTGTTAGAAACGCAATCATGCCTTTCGGTAACACCCACAACAACTTCAAGCTCAACTACAAAGTTGAGGAGGAGTATCCTGACCTGTCAAAGCACAATAACCACATGGCCAAGGTCCTGACCAAGGAGATGTACGGCAAGCTGAGGGACAAGCAGACCCCCAGCGGTTTCACCGTGGACGACGTGATCCAGAGTGGAATTGACAATCCCGGTGAGCGCTAAAGACTAATGCACACAGAACATAGCAGTGTTACGCAGTTAATCCTATACTGTAAACCATAATATGCTAAGCAGAACAAAAAAAAAGCTTTTTATTTAACTTGACTCTTGCTTATATTGCAGTATAAGCCACACAAAGGTTCCCTTACATCATATGAGGACTAGCCTTTCCCTTATCTCCCTGTGTTCAGGCCACCCCTTCATTATGACCGTTGGCTGCGTTGCTGGTGACGAGGAGTCTTACGAGGTCTTCAAAGATCTGTTTGACCCCATCATCTCCGACCGTCATGGTGGATACAAGCCCACCGATAAGCACAAGACAGACCTGAACTTCGAGAACCTGAAGGTGCGTGAGACCTACGACAAACGCTATGTAGCTCAAATAAACTGCCACAGCAACCGTTTAGTCACTCCTGTTGTCACATGACCTGTCCTTTTGTTCAGGGTGGGGACGACCTGGACCCCAACTATGTCCTGTCCAGCCGTGTGCGTACTGGCCGCAGCGTCAAGGGGTACACCCTGCCCCCCCACAACAGCCGTGGCGAGCGTAGAGCTATTGAGAAGCTGTCCGTTGAGGGTAAGCCTTCTGTCATGCATGCAGGCTCCTATTGGCTAGTGTAATGTCTCAACAATGATGCAACACTAGTATCTTCCAACAATGTTACAGCACAAGAGCTCCTGTGGTAAAATAATCAAAATCCCCTCAAGGCAAGTTAGGATGAAGGTTAAAGAGGTATTTAATCTTCTGGGTGCGTTTCTGTGCCCTCAGCCCTAACCAGCCTTGACGGAGAGTTCAAGGGAAAGTACTACCCCCTGAAGTCCATGACGGATGCTGAGCAGGAGCAGCTTATCAACGATCACTTCCTGTTTGACAAGCCAGTCTCCCCCCTGTTGACCTGCGCTGGCATGGCCCGTGACTGGCCTGACGGCAGAGGCATCTGGTGCGTATCACCTGCGTATCCTTCACAGATCAGCCAATACCACAGCCTGTCCAGTGGTACGTTAACGTTCCCCATCTTCCTTTCTTGCTCTCAAGGCACAACATTGACAAGACCTTCCTGGTGTGGGTAAACGAGGAGGATCATCTGCGTGTAATCTCCATGCAGAAGGCTGGGAACATGAGGGAGGTCTTCAGGCGTTTCTGCGTCGGCCTGCAGAAGGTGGGAAATGGGAATCCAGTGGCTTTCAGAATGGGGGGGCTTTGACATATCATGAGAAATGCCCAATGATTTTTGGGAGGGATAATGTCACATTAAATCAAAGTATTCATTATTTTTAAAAATATACTTATACTTATATCTTTAAAGGACTATATACTGGGAATAACTAAATTGGTTTTAAAAAAAAAAAGTATTGGGATCTCAAACATTTTGACCTGTAAACTCTGAAAATTCCTGAAATCATAACGATATGTATAGCCTAAGGTAAGCCTATAAATGTATAAAAGCATTTGAATCGTATCTACTTATTTTTATTAAGATAACTAAATCACAAGAAAGTTAGTTGAAAATTCTTCCAAGACTCTTAAAGCATTGTGAACCGCTCAACAAAGAACTTAACAACCTTCTGCTTCCTCGTCTGCCAGATCGAGGAGATCTTCAAGAAGCACAACCACGGCTTTATGTGGAACGAGCATCTGGGCTACGTGCTGACCTGCCCCTCCAACCTGGGCACTGGCCTGCGCGGAGGCGTGCACGTCAAGCTGCCCAAGCTGAGCACACACCCCAAATTCGAGGAGATCCTCACCAGGCTGCGTCTGCAGAAGCGTGGCACAGGTTAGTATGCTGGTGTAGCATTCAGTCTCCCTAGCAACTGCAAATTCGCCAGACCTTAGACGAGGGTTTTGCGCAAATAAACTATTTGTTTTGAAAGTTCAAATCTTTTTAGATGGACTTGTCTCACAATCCATGTGGCTCATCAACATGGTTTTAAGAGGCTATGGGGCACCCACCGTAGGTGGTGATTTAGCAACATGACATGAACTAAATTGGTTTAAACCAATCTGTAATATTCACTTATGGGTAATCTAACAACTTAATCAGTGCTCAGTTTGAAAATAATTTACTGATAACCCGATGCTCGTTAACCGACAATTAAATGTTATGTTTAGAATGGACGAGTCTGTCTGTGCGGCAGAGTGATAACCGCCGTGCTGATAATAGTATGAAATGACACGTAAAACTGTACCTTTTATTTAAAAGTAATAAGCAAAACCATGTCATACAAGCGAAGCAATCACAAACATGTTCCTGTACAGTAACAGCTTGATCAGGCAGATTGTTACTTACACATACTGTACAATGAACAGTGTCGGCTATTTTTTTGCTGGATGCGCCATACAATAGGCTACTGTGGACTAGCTGCTATGTAGTAGCCATGTTGTTTTATACAGGTTAGTCCTCAGCATAACACAGCTTGTCTATTGCTTTTTAGTCCAAAATCAAACTTGTCGTCTCAGATGGTTATCATGTCTGTTAAATAGACATGCAGCAGAGAATAGATGTATTAGTATGTTTATTTAAGCTTGTATTCATTTTACCATGCAAAGTAATTTTCTTTTTTTAATATAGAAAGTTTAACTGTGTATTAATCGTTCACAATTCGATGGACATGGCTAACTCTTGTTTTGGTAGTTCCTGGAGCCATCTTAAATTAAACGAGCATCTAACTGGAAGCAATGTGTACTATTTTACAGAATGTGTAAATGAGTTGCGCTTGAAGCCTATTGACAAATGGCAATGAGGATCTAATGGTAGCAGCAGCCTTGATTGTAGTTATAATATAACGCTCGTGGCCAGATAATGCAACAAATGAAGAAAACGTGGAAATATCAATGGCAACATGTTCAGTTATTATGATCCATCCAAAAAATGGACATCTGGTGTTCTACACAGCCCTGGTCTGGCCACACAACAATCTCATGCCTTTGCAGTGCTTTTCCTGTGTGTGTGGGGGGGGGGGGGGCGGGCGGGCAGAGCTTCTATGGAAGCACTGTATTGACCATTGAAGGGAGAGGTTCTTGTTTTGCTCAAATTCAAATGGCAACCAGCTTGAGTGACTGTGACCCTACTGCGTTTTAGACGGGTGTGGTAACGCTAACCTCCCACCGCCTCCTTTACAGGTGGCGTGGACACCGCCTCTGTGGGCGGAGTGTTCGACATCTCCAACGCTGACCGTCTGGGCTCCTCTGAGGTGGCACAGGTCCAGCTGGTGGTAGACGGTGTGAAGCTGATGGTGGAGATGGAGAAGAAGCTTGAGAAGGGAGAGGCCATCGATGGCATGATCCCCGCCCAGAAGTAAAGAGACTGTTTTCTTTTCTATTGCCCGCGGGCATGCAGAAGAAGCCCACTGATGCTCACAAAGAGACTCTTGATCACACTTACCTCTTCTCCGTCCTTCCAAAAATGTTGTCCTTTTGTTCTTGTTTTCCTCCATTCTCCTGTGTTGGTCGGTAACATCTCGGGATCAGCCTCCACATCGCCAGGCTAGCCTGGCTGATGTGGCATCACCTACGTTTTGTTGTAAAAGGTAATCTTTATTGAAGCCGTTTACTGTTCAATAAACATCCCTGTGAAACAACAGTAAAAGTTAACTATGGTCTCTTTTGTTTCTTTTCTTAATCTACAGGTTAGGAATATTAACATCTAAAGTTATTTTGAGATGTAGACAAATGACAAAAGTATTATTTATTGTGTTTCCCAGGGAGGATTTTTTTTTTCTTATGCAAACCCCAACAGTCTTAACTGAACCAGTCTTGGCTCTGGGTGAGACAATGTAAATGTGCTTTATACAATATTCTAAACTGCACAGCAGCAAACACTATTGTCATAAATAGTGGAGCAAACAGTTTGACAACACCACAGGACTGGTTCTTAACAGAATCCATTCGCTCCTCAGTTTACATCAGGGCCAGCTGTGCGTGTGTGGCATGAAGCATTTGGTCTGAGACGCTGATGTGCTTGGTTACATTTAGTGGCATGATGTCATATAGCGCCACTTCAATGTTATTAACACAAATCCTTATAAACGACACGAATACGAAAAAAAGCATTGAGATTTATTTCAGCTAAACAGGAGCTTGGGTGTGTGCGTATAAGTTGGCGTGCACAACACACTATACGTTTAGGAAGACTTCCCCCTGCAAGGTGTAAAATAGTGTTTGCAGCAAAAATGACAATGGTTCATCCAAAGCATTTTGTTTGACAGTACCTGCCCCATGTTATGATGTACCGCTCCCCAGATAAAGATGTGACAATTCATCTGGCATGTCAAATTAGTGTAAAACCGGCGTCTTTTAAATAAAAAATGGATAGGGTAACGTTATGCAAAAGAAGGAAAAAATGCCGACATCTGGGAATTTTATTAATCAACTGTTCTTGTATATCACAACTAATCAATCTCACTTTACAGTTTGTTTCTGAGTGGAGGAGTCAAAAGAGCAGACAAGTGTACTCATTCAGGTAAATCTTTTGATTCTTCAGTCTCATATAAGCCCCATTTGCATATTACCAACTCTTGCAAAATCATTTCCAGAATGACCCTGGGGTCGTAATAATACTGTCCTGACCAGGTTGTTGACACTCAGTTTCAATAAATACCATCACATACAGAACAGCCTGGCTTTAACGGAGTAGTTTTTCATAATATACCAGAAAATGTCTACCCATACGTACAGTACCAAAAGAATCTTATTTCAACAAATACTCATTAGATTACCAAACACTTTCATGACACACGCCTCAGAAATTGTTACTTAAAAATTACAGTGACTAACCAGATGCCAATTTTTGATCTGAAGTCTGTAAACCAGCATCTCTATGGCTTAAACACAACACGGGCTTTACAATACTCCAGGTGCTAATCCCAGTTAAAGTCGAAACAGTTCTGTCACATCACTTTACTGATGCATTTACAAATAGCACGATAAATTCCCGGGATTACATTTCTTTCATAGTTTTAATTCATGGCGTCTCTTGATATTTTCAGAGGTTTATATAGGCCTGTTTGAAAGAACGTTCTCCCCTGACAGACGAGCTAATACTGTATCTGTACATGTGAGAGGGACAATGATTTGGTACCAATACTCCACATCAGAGCCAGGGAAATAAGTTACGCCAAAGGAAATTTGAAATTGTCATGTGGTTCAGGGAGACTCCAAACCTATGGCAAAACAATTCCAGGAAGTGCTTGGTGGAATATATATAGACATAACTTTATTGGTAATTAGTAGTCAATAAATACACCAATATACATTTAAAATAGCATGTATAGTGTACTTTAAGTATTTAGACTAACTTCCGGGAACCATTTTCAGGCGTTTTTGTAAAAAAAACTCAATTGGCATTAACTCTCTTTACATGTCTCTGCTCCACATGAACTCATCTCTAAAATAAACGGCGTCTGTGTCATTGTGCATTATCCCCCCCCTCCCCCCTCCCTTAAACCCAAACTTTGTAGTCATGCAGTATTGCAGGTTGGTATTGTTCCCCAATGTCATTGACAGAAACAGCTTTAAACTAGAATTACTTCCCTTGTTCTAGCTATAAATAAACCTTGATTTCTAAGATATATACTATATTCATTTTTTTTTATATACAGCCAATAACTGACTGATATAAATTCTGTTTTCAATGATATTATTCTAAAAAATAAATAAAGTACCTGTGCAAATATCCACAAATTGAAGTGTTTCACATTTAAGACATTGGCGCCCTCCAGTGGCTAGCTTTGGGATGTCACCCGTACAGGCTCACTGGATGGAGCTGATTCAAGTCAAAGCAAAGTGCATTGAGGTCTATATTACCTAATGCTAATATATACCACAATGAAAATGTCCAGGGAAAGAACAAGGACAGAGACTCCCGGCATCTATATTCGTGCCTGCCTTGTGCCCTGAGAAGGACAAGTCATCCTTGCCCCCTCTAGTGGGGCTCTTGTGTTATGACTCATGAAACATAACATAAAGCAGGAGTGCGGAGAAAGTGGATGTCTGGAGAGACAGATGGGTCTACGACGTGACTGAGAAGTGGGTGACTTGGGTGAGCCGGCAGAGGATTGTGGGTATATCCAATCAAAACACAGTTGTGGTGTTTTGATGGTGTGCGGGAAAAGTTGACTATTGTGATGCTGTGATTCGTGGCATGTTCTGTGTGTGTGTGTGTGTTGGGGTGGGGGGGGGGGTTGAGATCACCATGAGCCAAGCTACAACTGAGATATTAACAGCAAATCTGCATTCAGACGGCATGATCGCTGTAGCCTACACATTTATATCACAGTACGTTATTCACTGAAAAACAGGGAGGGAGAATACAAATCTTTTTTGTTTTCTTTACATGTAACGTGCTGTATTAAGGTGTCAGGAGAGAGAGAGTGGGAGGGGCACTTTAAAGGCAACTGGACCAAAAGAAGAAAAACTATTATGCCTCGGTCCAAAACACACCCTCAAAGCCCACAGTCATCAATAATCATCAGACCAGCTTACACCAGTGCCAAGTGTCTGATGATAGAGAGGCCAAGAAAGAAGATAGAGAGATGCCTATTCCACACGTACACCGATACATTTAGAAACTGTGATTTTCCTGCTCCGTTTAAAAACGAATACAATCCTGTCCATACGGCAATATTTTAAAGAAAAAAATCCCCAATATGAAAATACAATTGTATGCTTTCAAGCCTGTGAAGAAAAGCACCCAGTGTAAACAAAAGGATATAATGGCACATACTCTGGTGTCAAACAAAGGAGATTATGCTGCACAAGATCACATTACAAGCACAATACTCAGTTTGCCCTGTGAACCATAAACACAGTTTTAAAATATCTTAACCCTGGACGGAGTTTTGCAAAACTCCGTCTTTAGTGATGCAGTGATCGTTTGCAGTTGCCTGTAACTGAAATGACAAACCGTATAGAAAGCTACATATTTAAAAATAGCTGTGTATGTGTGGACTAGGCAAGAGAGAATGTGAAGGTGAGATCACATGACACTGGATAGAACCAATGAACTGCACTGGAAGACGCCAGCTTATTCCGTCTTTGTTTAGCATGGTGCGACATGAAAACATATCACAGCTTTTATTTTTGGCATACCTTAAGGGATTTAGATTGTGTTGTAATATAAGAAAATTCACCCTAGAAATAACAATTTAAATAATCTTGAGTTTTCAGTTTTCTAGAACAAATTACTTTCATTGGTTTCATGGCTTGAATGCAACCAAATGTTATAAAGGTATTTCAGGGAAACGATTATAGGTTCATATGAGATCCAAATGCTTTTCCGATGACTTTCTAATTCATTGACAAATGACCAGCATTGACGGACAATTAATCCAGCCAATCAGAGAGCATTTGGTTGAGTTTCTCTGATAATCAATGAATGTGTTAATGTGTATTGTGTGTGCATCTCTTTCAAATTCAAATTTTTTTTTGAGGGCCAGCATATTATAACAGGAATGGTAATTTTGTAATTCGCTCTTATTTTGTTTTAATCCATGCAACTAAATGTTCCTATGGGTGTAGGGAATTGAAAATGAAATGAAAATGTGAAGAAGATATCTTCTTCACTCAGAAGATGATTGCTGATATGTACAGATTTATGTTCTGCTATACTAGTGTTAATTCAAAATGAGACTACATCACTACATCACCAGATTATAGTATTGATGACATCAGTGCCATACTCAGCTTCTGATTGGCTGGCTCAAAGCATGTACAACACAGTCGCACTCTGGGGCAGCTGGTCATGACTCCATTTTTGTGCATACTGTCCGCAGGTGACAAAACGTCCATGGGTAAACCATGTCAGCACGTGGAGCATTCAAGCTGCGTATGTGAAGTGACGCGCGTACAGCGTGAGAATGAATTCTGAAGTGTTGCCGGTGTCGATGCTCAAAAAAAAGTAAAGAGAGCAATCAATGACAAAATAATGGAGTTATTATGGCTAGAGCAGCGATACAAAATATGAAACTGGACACCCCTTTCTGTTGTAGGTTCAGTATGTCTAGTTAATAGTTTAGACAGTCAGATGTTAGGTGAGCTGGAGGACACCGCTGGAGGGAACAACTAGAGTGATTTGAGGAGGGGCTGGGGTCAGTAGCTCAGTCTGTATAACCTCACGTATGTGTGTGTAGCTGAGGGTTGGGAAGTGGGGGATGGGGGGGGGGGGGTACATTGAGTATGTAAGAGACCGGAGGAGGTTTTCTCTCGGGTCCAGCCCCAAGCCCCCTCTCTTCTTTTACCCATTCAGTTTTTACAACCCCTCCCTGCTGCAACCAAACACACCAATGCACGCAAACACACACACATACAAACATGCACGCACACAGACTAACACACGCACACACGCGCGCGCCCACACATGTGCGCCCACACACACACCCTGGTTCATAGTTCAAGGTCTTTGGAGATCTGGGTGGCAATGTCCCGGAAGGCCAGCGCTGCCCCCCAGAGCCGCGTGTACCGAACCCCGTTGGAAGTCCCCAGGGCGCCCGCGGAGGAGAGGTGGCACACCTCCGCCTCGAAGGCCCCGTCCCCGTGGGTGCAGGAGAGCAGGAAGGGCCCGGCGTGGCAGACCCGGCAGCCGCTGCTCAGCGCCGCGGCCCGCAGGGCTAGGACCACCTCCGCTGGGTCCCGCCGCCACGCGGCCCCGCTCAAATCCCAGCCGCGTCCGACGGCCCGGGGCTCGGACGCTTTTTGATGCCCAGGTAGATGGCAACTAGTGGGGGTGGGGGTGTTGATGGGGGAGGAGGAGTTAGAGGTAAACCTACAGGCACTGAACCCATATCAGAGACGCTCCAAAATAAGGCTTAACGAAAACAAATGCCCGTGGGACCCCGTGCTGTGACCTTTAACCTCAGATGGTTTTAAGACACGTAACACTACTGCAGACATCTTCAACAGGGATCTGGGACCCCTAAGGGGGCCTCAGAGGTACTGCAGGGATCAAAATTGGAATCAAAATAATTTAATCCCAAACTTATTTTCGTCCAAACATGTAAATGTTAGAAAATATAAATGAACATCAACACTGAACACTGTTCTTTAAGTGTAAATCGGTCAATTATTTGAATGGCTTAGTTAATTGCCTACACGCTAAACATTATTGTTCACCATCGGTGTGTGAATGTGTGTGTGCATGGGTGAATGTGAGGAAAAATACTGCAAAGTGCTTTGGATAAAAGCGCTATATATAAGCAGTCCATTTACCTCTGCAATACTAGGTACACACACCATCTCTTTAACACAAGGGGACAAATAAAGAGGGAATGTGGCTAAAACCAGTGTACACCATACTGTGTATACTCACCTTGTGATCGCAAATCTGCTGATTCCCGGAGGTTCATTTGAGACCCTGCAGGAGAAACAGAAATTAGACATCACAAAGAAGTGCTCTATGCATGCAACAGTGTGCCACTGTGTTAGAGTGCATTGAATGACGGTGAAAGTGAGTGAAATACATTCGACACTAGCAAACAAGAATCAATATCATGTCTACAACAATAACAGGTGTCAGACGCGAGTTATAATGGCCCCTGGCAAAATGCTCCCATCTTATAAGAATGGTCCTGGGTCATTCATAAATCTTAACAGTATAGAGTTAGTCCTCTCCTATAACATTCAACACATGCATTCCGTTGTACTACATATTCCTGTTGTACCGTAAACAAAAAAACAGATTCTCACTCAACAAACAATAAAAAATAAATAAAAAATAAAAGTAATTTATTTATAAAATAAATTAAAAAAGCACGAAATTAATGGAACAAAACCATGCTTAAAACCAGGATGGAAAGTAGGGAATATGGTAAAACAATTTGTAGTTAAAGTTACTTTGTTGCTTTACACATTCATCTGAAATAAAAGTCATGCTGAACAGATGTACTATTGTAAAAGTCATGAAAGATGAAACAACACTTCTTTACATGCAGTCATGCAGACAAATATTACACATTAGAATTGATACATAATTACAATAGATCAGATATAGAAGCAGGCCTAATGGCAGACAAGCGGCTTCAGGGAACAGGATCACAGACAGCGGACATAGAGAGAGAGAGAGATGGAGAGGAAGAGATAGAAAGAGAGAGAGAGAGAGGCAGAGAGATGGAGAGAGAGAGAGTGATGGAGGGAGAGAGAGAGATGGAGAGGAAGAGGTAGAAAGAGAGAGAGAGAGGCAGAGAGATGGAGAGAGAGAGAGATGGAGAGAGAGAGAGAGAGGCAGAGAGAGATGGAGAGAGAGAGACAAAGAGATGGAGAGGAAGAGGTAGAAAGAGAGAGAGAGAGAGAGAGAGAGAGATGGAGAGAGAGAGAGGCAGAGAGAGAGAGAGAGAGAGAGAGAGAGAGAGAGAGGCAGAGAGAGATGGAGACGTGGCAACTTACTAACTGTTTTTGATCCTTGGGGGAGGGTGCAACCCGAGACTGATTTGTTTGAGCCTTGGCGCTTAGAGGGGTCAAGGTTGACCCTGAGGCCACAGACAGGACAGCAGAGCCAGATAGAAAGAGGAAAGAGAAGGGCAGAGCGAGGGGAGGGGAGGGGAGGGGAGGGGAGGGGGAGTAGTGTGGGGTTAAGAGAATATAAATGAATGGCTGTAGAGACTAAGTGGTGGGAAAGAGTGCAGCAGGGATCTGATTGGCAGGGCTACAGCTGAGGCTTGATCAGATTAAATACATTTGATTATGATGGAGGGGGGGGGGGGGACAGAGCAAACATGGACTCTGCAAAAAGGACATAGGTCCCATATGTATTTTAAAGACTCTGGGGAGCCCACACATGTAATGTAAAGACTCTGGGGACTCCAATATGTATTGTCAAGACCCTGGGGACCCCACATATATATTTTAAAGCCCCTGAGGACCCCACACATGTAATGTAAAGACTCTGGGGACCCCCATTTGTAATGTAAAGACTCTGGGGACTCCCATATGTATTGTCAAGACCCTGGGGACCCCACATATATATATTTTAAAGCCCCTAAGGACCCCACACATGTAATGTAAAGACTCTGGGGACCCCCATATGTATTTTAAATACTCTGGGGAGCCCACACATGTAATGTAAAAACTCTGTGGACCCCCCTATGTATTGTTAAGACCCTGGGGACCCCACAGATATATTGTAAAGCCCCTGGGGACCCCACATAAGTATTTTAAAGCCGTTGGGGACCAAATGTATTTTAAAGCCCACAATGGTGTTTTCTGCTTAAGATAGACTGGTTCTCTGCAGCACTGCAGTGCTGTGCTGCATACACCCAAGAGACCCAGCCATAAAGAGGATGTTAGCTGGCCTAAAACATGCACAACCTATCTACACAGAAGGTGTACAGGGGCTTGAACTTATTGGAACTGGCCCTAAATGCAACATCAAGTAAATACAGGAATAGAGAGAGTAAACAATACATCTCTCATAATGATAAAAAGCAATCAGATACAGTACACCAGGGCTGCTCGATTATGGAACAAGAAATAATCCTGATTATTTTGATCAATATTGAAATCACGATTATTTAATACCACTTTGGAAAGATGTCATTTACTGCACCTAACCAGTGAAACCAATGAACAGCGAAACCAATTTAAACTGTGAAACGTCTCTTAATAGACATCATAGACACATAGTCATGTTGATATATTCACTTTCACCCTGCAATGGGCAAAGGTGCACATGCAGTGTTGTTTCCTTCGATTGTATGATTGCTTTTGAAGTTGTCAGGAGCCAAAATTGCAATCCCGATTACAACATGATGAACTGCACAGCCCTGCAGCGCGCACTGACGCGGTGCCCTCACCTGCGTGTGAGCTTGGAGGTCAGCTTGGTGAACAGGTTGGAGGTGGCGCGGCTACGGATGTGGGAGGGCAGCGGGCTGGCCTCGTGGTGGGACAGGGTCGGGGAGGTGGGGGGCGCCGGGTACCCAGGAGGCCCCCGGTCCCTCAGCTGGCCCCCGTGGAAGGTGCTGCGGATGGTGGAGCCCCGGGTCAGCCGGCACCGGTCGCCACCGCCGCCGGCGGAGGACGAGGAGGAGGAGGCGGCCCCCGCGATGCTGAGGGTGGAGGGAGACGCCGGGGGCGTTCGGTGGCTCAGGGAACTGAGGAGGTGGGGGTAGGGGGGTGACTTCCATTAGAAGCACCAGTGACATCAAGTCTAGTTATGACTACTAGTGGAATACAGACACTCGTTTTCTGTACAATGAATGTATATTTGATCTAATTAGATTAAAATAATTTTATAAAAACACATTTCTCTATTAGATCAAATGTAAGCACTTAAGTCGCTATAATTTAGACCATTTCAATAATTCTGTGGAATTAATGATGTTAAAATAAATAATAAAACAAGCTAGAATGCTGCTGTCCTAACAGGTTGTTGTCTTCTTACCACGACTGGTGAAAGACCTATTCAGCTATTGACAAATGCAACAGTAAGGTCTAGGTCAGTAGATAAGTAGACTAGCTAAGTCGCTTTGCATAAAACGCATCTGCTGTGCTTGTAAACGTTAACGATAACGTAAACGTGTGTCTGAAACTGGAGCAGTGTGTCGGGCGTGTCGCTGCTACCTGTTCTCTTTGCCGTTCTGCAGGAGAGAGTGCCTGTCGGTGCCCGAGCGGTCCGTGCACACGTAGGTGTTGCGGCGGGTCATGGCGCTCCCAGGGATGTTGTTCTACAGAGCACAGAACAAAAGAACCACAATCGTGTAAGCCTCATAAAGAAGGTTTACAGCACAGACACATGTGTGCTGTAAAGGTTTACAACACAGAGAGAGGTCCTGTAAAGGTTTACTGCACAGAGACAAATGCTGTAAAGGTTTACAAAACAGGCACAGGTGTGCTGTAAAGGTTTACAGCACAGAGACAGGTCCTGTAAAGGTTTACTGCACAGAGACAAATGCTGTAAAGGTTTACAACATAGAAACAGGTCCTGTAAAGGTTTACAGCACATACACATGTGTGCTGTAAAGGTTTACAACACAGACACAGGTCCTGTAAAGGTTTACTGCACAGAGACAAATGCTGTAAAGGTTTACAAAACAGACACAGGTATGCTGTAAAGGTTTACAGCAGAGATGTGTGTTTTAAGTTTTATAGTACAGATAAAAGTTATGTGAATGTTTACAGCACAGAGATAGATGCTGTAAACCTTTACAGCACAGATGCTGTAAAAGTTTACAGCACAGACACAGGTACTGTAAAAGACACAGGCGTCTGAAGCCTCACAGTGGTGGCGGTCATCTCCTTGCGGCGATCAGGGATCTCTGACTTGTTGGGGTTGTTGGCACTGCTGACCATGGGGCTGGAGGGCGGCAGACTGCGGCTGCCCATCACGCTGCAGCTGGCCTTGCGCGAGGGCATGCGCCCCTCCCGCAGCTCGCGCTCTCCCGTGCTGGTGGGGCTCCGCTTGGGGTGCATGACCGGCATGGATGGCCCGCCTTGGAGGGGTGAGGGGTGGGGGATGAGGGGAGAGAAGCAGGTGAGGCATATATGGCAGCTGCCATTTCTGTTAAAACCAGCGCTATTCACTGTGATTCCTCGTCTCAGTTTTAGCCCACGCGCTAGCTAACAGGATTCGCATGGAATAATCCCTTGAAATAAAGTGTTTGTAGTGTAATAGTAATTTTTAAATCTCATTTAATTTCTTTTACAATTTTAAATACAGAATGGAAATACAGTGGGTCTTGTTATTCAGTATATGCAGAATGTTCACAGGGAAGTGATTCATTTCTGCCAAATGACCAGCATGTGATTTTGTAACTGTTACTGAGCTAAAGCTGTGTTCTTCCACAACTTCACCATGGGTGTAGGGGTTGGTTCCTCTAGGCACAGACGTGTTATCTCCACGCCACATGCCCCAGGGGACTCACAGAAGTCGCTGTGTCGCCGCTGCCTGTGGTAAGTGGAGGCGGTGGAGCGCTGGCTCTTGCCGTGTGACGAGGAGGTCGATGAGGAAGAGGAGCCCGTGGCCGAGGAGTGCTTGTTGGTGCCATTGGTGACGGGACTGGGCCGGACCCGCGCCAGGGACAGGCTGCTGGTGGAGCGGGCCTCACCGCCGTCCTGCACGCACGCATGCACGCACACACACACACACACGTACATGTATGCACACGCACACACACGCACCAACACACACACACACACACATACACATACATGCACAAACACATACATGCACATATGCACACATGCACACACACACACACACACGTACATGCACACACACGCACACACATACGTACATGCATGCACACGCACACACACGCACCAACACACACACACACACACACATACATGCACACACACGCACACACACGTATGCACACGCACGCAGACACACACACACACACACACACATGCACACACACACGCACGCAGACACACACACACATACATGCACACACGTGCACACACACGTATGCACACGCACACAGACACACAGACACACACACACGATGTGAGCGTGAACTGATGAACTGATCTGGCTGTGCACCCTCACAGGTGGTACCGCGTGGAAGCGTCACCTCAGTCTTGAGGCCCAGCAGAAGGTAGGTTGCCGTGACCTCATTGTACTTCTGATTGAGCAGGGAGTCCTTTATCACCTCTGGCATGAAACCCATCCCCACCATCACCTCTGAGACAGGGACGCAGAGCAACCAGTGAGATGGAACGCCATCCATGAACACCAAAATGAAGACCAATGCTGGCTTATCCCTATTAGTGAGTGATCTCAATTGCAATTGACACTGCAACGATGTAAACCATAAATGTTGGAGTGTCTGTTATAGAATTTAGACTATAGGAATGAAGTGCATCATTTGACATTTCCTCGTCCTGAATTTTTTGGACAAACACAATATAATATTATAATATATATGGTTAAAAGCCTATCCACAAATGTTTCCTGCATTTGACCATAGAGGGAATTAGCCAGAACCGAGATGAAAGCAGTGTTTGTAACAGCCCAATATAGACGAGTGACTAACCTATACGACTGGCATCGCTGTAGTCCTCGACTGGCTCTATATGGGGCTTCAGATCCTCCCCTTCATACCCTGCATTTATCCACTTGTCCTTCATGACTTGCTGTAGATTCAGAAACAAAAGAGCTAATTTGGGGATTTGAAGGTCACCGTTTACTGTTTTACACTGTAATACAGCTGGTCACCAGCATGCTGGAACCAGCTTGGAATGCTGGTTTGCTGGTATACCAGCCTGGACCAGCACTGCCCCAGCACTAACCAGTATGAACCAGCCTGGACCAGCACTACACCAGCACTAACTAGTATGAACCAGCCTGGACCAGCATGGAATTCATGCTGGTTTATGCTAGATTTTTTATCAGGGAAGTTAAAGGGTTAACCCATTTAGGAATTGTTCCAGGATTGTGACAGTGTGAACCCTTTCTTAGCCGGGGCTAACACACCCTTAGCCCCGGGCTAAGAACATTCTAAAAATGCTTTTAGCCCCAGCTAAGTGCAGTGTGGGAAGCCTATTAGTGTCCTTAAGGCTCACTCACGTCGAGGGTGCAGCGCTTGGCGGGGTTGAGCACCAGGAAGCGGCGCAGGATCCCTTCACAGTCGGTGGACATGTAAAAGGGCACACGGTACTTCCCCCGCAGCACCCGCTCCCTCAACTCCTGGGGACCAGGGCAGGCAGAAGGTCAGGCAACAAGTACCTCTGGCAAAGCCTATTAGCTTGTTAACAAACGGCGCAGTTGCTGTACACTGCACTATGGAAACAGTTGCTGTACATTGCACTATAGATAGATAGATAGATAGATAGATAGATAGATAGATAGATAAAAACACGTAAAAAACAGAAAAAAACACAAAATGTAACATATTTTTTAGGATTTCTTGATTGGTGCTTGTAAAGTTCCATCACATGTTCAAACCAAGTGCTGATAAATTAATACAAAGCGGTAATGTCAAAATATGCAGTTCCTCAAATGGCTACTTGCCGCAAAAGGGAGTGAATCCCTTACATTAAAAGTTCCATCTTTACAGCAAAAACCTGTCTATGACAACTGAATGGGGGTTGAATTAAATGTAACTCATCAGTTACATTTTTTTTACTAGCTTGTAATTCTAAACATTACATCTACTGATATAATGTTGAAAAACGCTAAATTACAAATGTGGTCACAGTTGACCACAAAAATAATAATAATTATTATCATCTTTATTTGTATAGCACTTTCTATAAAGAATACAGCTCGAAGTGCTTAACAGAGAGGGAATACGTGCTTAATTGTGCTTCCTATAAGAAAATACTGAAAAACGGACAAACAATGTAAGCAATATAAAATAGGGTAAAGTAATCAAATTAAGGAAATATAAGTAAAATAAAAACCAATTACAGGCTGGTAACAAAACAAAAACTATTCCCATATCTCTCCTTCTGCTATGTCAGCATGCCAGCACCTTGCAATTACTGCAACATTCACATAGTTGTCACCATCCAGCCTCACATGCTAACCCTATTAGGATTTCTATCTGGCGTGAAGTGGATCTGCATTTCACTTATCCTCCTTGTCCACGTGGTTGACTGGCCAGCATACTTTCTGTGAAGGCGTCCATTAACTGCCTTGTTGTACATGTACGACTGACCTTGGGTGTGTGGCTGTATGAGGCTAGCAGGTCAGGTGAAAACAATCACCACTACAAACTCTGTGCAATCCTACAGAGCATTTGAGGGCAGTGGCTGTTCTGTATTAACCTGACGTGCCAGAGGAATTGTTGTCACAAGTCCAACTGGGGAGCCGTACATTGAAACTGTGAATGGCTGTACTTTCAAAAAAATACTCGGCAGTTGATTGGAGGAACCATCTGGTCTTTTTCGCTGTCGGCAAACCTAAACCACGCCCATATAGCTATAAACACGACGCTGATTGGAAAGTTCAGTTGCTACTCGGACACATTCTAAATGATTCCGAAGCTTTCCAGACTGATTCTCACGGTGAAAATAAAAAGAAGCACTAGAAATTATTGCTTCTTCATTTCTCACTAGAAAGTAATTCTGGGGTTATACACAGTATACTGTAGTCTTACTCTCATTTATTAATAAGGTAAGTAAATATCGGTCATGAATGCACATGTAGAATAAATACACATATATGCCTCCACCAGACTAGCGTTTTTATAGCACTGTGGTTTTTAACACAGGACACTGGTAGACGTAGTACACATATACACATACAGTATAGTTTAAAATAAAATAACATTTAATTTAATAAAATATGTATATGTTTCACTGGTTTGTGCTTGGTCAATATGTTGCAAAAAAATAGCTGTAGGATTTAGTGTAATAGACATCTATCATGTAACATCCGAGGTGCATTCAAACTAGCAAACAAAGGCGAACGTTGTTTTTCACGGCGAACATTTGGGAACACACAAGAACGGTCTGAGAAGGTAGTTATCAGTGAATACATACATTTATGCTTCTAAGCTACAACCGACAAGGTACTGACTTACCCCTGACCAACCACCTTGAGGTTCTGACTGACCCCTGACCCCCCCCCCCCCTTGCTCCGGCCCACCTGGAGGTTCTAACTGACCCCACCCCCCACCGGCCCACCTTGAGGTTCTGCCCGTCGAAGGGCAGCGAGCCGCTGACCAGCGTGTAGAGGATGACCCCCAGGCTCC
>JAODOY010000006.1:129827-151799 GCA_025399855.1 Forbesichthys papilliferus | reverse complement strand
AGAGGGAGAAAGAGAGAGGGGGAGGAGGGGGGGGGAGGGGTACGTACACAAAGAGCTAGAGGGAGGGAAGCAGTGGCACGGAGGGACAAACAGATGGGGGTTAGGACACAGGATTACGGAGGACGGGGACAAAACAGCTCAAGCGGTGGGGATCAGATGTGGAGAGAACGGTGGAAAGCAAAATGGAGGGCAGATAAACCAATCAGATCAGCAGTCGAGCAGGTTGCATTGCTAAACTTGTATGTTGTTTTGTGCTTGTAGATCAACATATGCTAAATTCCCAGGCAGTAACATAGTATATTATGCGTGATTGGAACTGGGCTTTTCAGTTGTTTGGTGGGGTGTGGGGGGGGGGCAGATTTGACTTTTAGATACTCGCAGTGGCTCTACATCTTTAACATTGCTCAGCGCGCCAACTCTTCGTAGCCCTGTTTTGAAAAGCTGGTCATACAGCTTGGCTTAATAGAGGTATTTCGTGAGAGACAGTGGACCAGAATAGAATTGGAAAATACAGTGCTGGCACCTGGCATATGTATTTTGAAGTAAATATGAAGTATTTTTACTTTTGTGAAGTAAATATGGATAGACTGATTGAAAAACCACATTAATTTCGTTAAGGACAGCTAATTTATGCAGTGCATGGACACCGATAAAACAGAAACGTCACACACGATGTTGCCATATAAATGCCTTTGTAGATTGTTCAATACTGGTAGGTGTGACATGTGTCCTATATGTCATATAGGCCAAATAGATGTGCACATTAAAATGCTCACTTCCCACAGGAAGAGCTACACATTGTGTGTAGTTCATGTCTCACAGTGCAGGTGTCAGACGCCCAGTGTTACTCAACATGACAACCATGGATAGCAGCGCGAAGGCCAAGGAATCTTTGTGTTGAACTTTTAGAACTAACCTTCCACAATGAGACAAAATATTGTCCAACGACAATAACGCCAAACGTTATTGTTTCTGTAGCTAATGTGTGTGAGTCTATACATTTTAAGGGATGCTACCTGCATTACTTTGTGGAACAACCTCGGAATAAGTTCCCACTTCTATCAAGTGTCCGTCCTAATATTTCTCGTGTCTCCTGACTATTTGGTACCCTTCGTCTAAAAGCGATCGTCTTTTTTTCCCTCCACAGATATTGGTTCATACAGCATATCTTATCAAAACGCTTAAGTATTCTTCTGTTCAGTTTGCAAACAGACATTATGTGTTTCTCCTGTGTGTGTAGCACTCCATTAATCAGTCTGAGGCAGATAAATTGTGATCTACATATCGATCAATCTATTATCGATATATCTAACATGGCCAAATTTGTGGCGGTGTACCGTCGTGCACGCAGAACACGAAATAGATTGCTTTCCTTTATTATATGTTCGCTATCAATGCTATTTTGTTATGCGAAAAAGTTGCGTGGGATCCAATGGAATACTAATGGTTGGAAAACACTTTTTAAAATCAAGTGGAGAAGACTTTGTTTCAGGTGTTCATGGTGAAGGATAAGCCTAAACCCACAGCATCGAGAAAGGGTAATTTTACAATCAGTTTCTATTATGCTTGTAACTGTATTTCAGTGAATATGCAAATGTGTTTCAGTGTTTGTGCATTTCTAGGAGTATTACGTATGCGTGTTCATATAAAATATGTTTGTACATTCCTGTGTCCCCTATGTCCACTCAAGTTGTTCATTTAACCCCTGAACTATACTCGCACAAGACAGTAACTGAAGTTCAGACTGGGTTTGAATTATACAATTCTTTCACTGCAACACAATATTTGATCCCTGTAAATAAAAAATAGCAATAGGCTAATATTGTTTTTACATTCAGATCAACCTGAATTTCACAGGTTTAAATAATCTATATGTGTTTGAATGAGACCAAGTCAATAAATAATGGATGAGAATATAAAATACCCAAATTTGTGAGACTTCAATTATGATATGAGCCAGAATTCAACGAAATTGTAATGTTCCCATTAAAAGGAACTCGGTTTGCTCCGTCACATCCTGAGAGGACCTCAGGAGCTCGTCATAGATCCCTCCCCCTGTGAACAACCGAGAGCAATTATGTGTTTGTGTGAAACAGCTCTATTAGCTGACTGGAACTTTGACTGACATTCTCAACTCACCGGGAGTCGAAATGTGCGACTGAGAATTATAAACCAACCCCCCCACCCACCAACCCACCCCCCACCTCCACCCACCCACAAAGAAAGTAGGAAATAAACAAAAAAGAACAGAAACAAAAAGGAAATAGCAATGAGGTTTTGGAGGAGGGTGAAAACTGAAGGTCTCACCCTTGCATCTGCAGCTTGGCAGTGGACCAGTTCAGCATACTCTGATCACCGTCGTCAAAAGGACTCGACAAACTTTTAAAAAACATCAGGACGTCAGTCCTAAAAACACATTCACATATCACACACACTTATCTTGGTTGTCTCCCCAATCTCCGCCTTCACGATTCGCTCCGTCGATACTGAAATATTGAACACATATTTGGACATTTCTTAATTTTTTTTTTTTTTTTCTGTCGGTGACCCTCTTGATTCCCTGCCATCTGTCTTCATCCTTTCTTTCGCTCCTCTTTGTTTCCCGCCCGTCCACCCCACCCCCTCCTCCCCCCTCCCCCCCCATCCCCTCCCCCCCGTTTTAGCCAACCTTCTGTGGGTTGGTGGCACGCACACCCTGCTCGTACGTGATTCGCTGGCTGATCAGATACTGCGCTGCCTGCGTAGCCGCCGGCGACCCCGTTATGGTGACTTTACGGTTCCGCGTGCCGGGAATGAACTCCCCCTTTTTCGAGATCTGGATGCGGGCTCCCGTGAGCTCCTGGTATTCCACCAGCGTTTTCCCTCCTTTCCCCAAAATGGCGCCCACCAGGTTCTCCGGCACGGCGATCTCCACCACGTCCTTGGCCCCGTCGGCCATCTTCTCCGTCGCCAGCAGGGAGGAGGCCATCAGCGGAGACGAAGCATTCAAGTAGCCGTTGGAGGCCCCCGTTGCCGCGGCGAGAGACCCCAGGGAGAAGCCGCCCAGGGCGGCCGCGGGGTGGCCGGCGCCGCCAGAGGCGTCGCTGGCGTAGGACGCTAACAGGTTAGCGGCGGCGGCGGCGGCCGGGTTTGCGCTGGCTGCGACGGCGGCCAGCACCCCGGAGGCGGCGGCGGGGTTGAGGCCCAGGCCCAGGGTGTTGGTGTTGTAGCCGTAGCTGGCCAGCGTGTTCAGGGCCGAGGTGATGGCCAGCAGGTCGTTGCCGGAGAAACTGGACATGGCGGTCGGGAAGGTGCCCATGCCCGTCAGGCCCGCCTGCCCGAGGAGGCTGGAGGCCGTGGCGGCGGCGGCGGCAGCCGCGTTGGGCAGCACCTCGGCCGAGTTGGCGTACGGGGAGCCGGTGGGGTTGGAGTTGGCCACGGGGCCCGAGATGTTGGAGTAGCTGATGTTGAGGCAGCTGCTGCTCTGTGGGTCCTCCTGGATCTTCTGCACTATGATCTCCACCGCCTTGCGGTTCTGCTCCGGCTCCCCGCTGATGGTGACCACGCGCTCCTGCAGGTTGATGCCCTCGGGCTTCTGGGAGAGCTGCACCCACGCGCCCGACTGCTCCATCACCGCCTTGACCGTGGCCCCGCCCTTGCCGATGATCAGCCCGGCCGTGCTATTGGGCACAATCAGCTTCGCCTGCGGAGACACGCCGGGAGGGAAAAGTTGAGATAAGAGAGATTGGCAACAGGAAAAAAGGGAAGACAGGTTTAGGTAGAAAGAGGTGTTTGCGCGAGTCCGTCTACTATAGCGCATGTCCCCCCCCCCCCCTTCCCTCTCCCTCTGCCGCTGCACTCAGCCTCTTGTTAATCCCGGGGGTTTAGGCTGCAGCTGCTGCGCGGTGGCTCTGTCTAGCTATAAAAGACCGGCGATAAAAATAGCCGCTCGCCCTCATATTTTCCTGCCCCGATCGAGCCCGGGTGAGTCGCGGCCTGGAGAACCTGGGCCCCAAGTGAAGAAGGTGTACTCCGAATGTCCATGTCATGGCCGCCATGTCCCCACGTTTAATTGCTACAATATCACGCTTTACATTCTATAGGACAATTCAGGTTAAGTCATCAACTAGAACTGAGATTTGTGGGTGATCACTTTGTGGATCTACTGGAAATGTTAGTGCGGCAACCCCTGCAGTTATATAAGAAGTGTAGTATAATGTACAGTATATTCATAAACAAAACAAACACACAAATAAAATAATTAAAAAATAAAAAATAAAAAAACAATGTATTTGCTGTCATGGGAGGAGTTTGATTTACAGTATCTGTTAGCGCCATTAATAGTGAAGATGATGGGAGTTGACAAGAGAATTCCTTTGTTATTGTCGTGTCACTAGCTAATAAACAAAAACCATTTAAAAAAAACATGACTATTGTAATTCTATATTCACACAATAAGCCATTTACTGTAGAAATGCATTAAACAGTGATAGGTAGATCCTATGCTATTTACAGTAGTTCTGCCTATCTTGTCTGAGGGGCCAATCACAGCTGATAGCATTGCCACCAGCACAATACGTAGCAGATGTCGGTTTTTTTTTCTAGATTATAAAAACTAAATAGAAAGGTTTCATGAATAGGCCGAGCACTACCACAATCAGACAGCAATAGCAGCTATAATATTGACACACAGCATTTATATTAAACCTACACCTAAAAAAAAAAAAAAAGAACTGCTGGTTCATGAATGATGGTGGGATTTGTCAGTGCGTACATCTCACCTGCTTGACGCGGTCGGGGTTGACAGTGGTCTGTGGTTGCAAAATACTGACGGTTTCAGTTTTCTGGGCACTCTGGGGCATCTCGCGGACCTTCTCTGCTATGAAGTTGTGCACACCATTGAGTGCCTCGACCGTACCCTGTATAAGGCAAACCCGTTCTGTTGTCCCTGTGTTTGAGAGAGGGGAAAGAAACAGACTGCGATTTATCAGCTCTGGCTAGGTTCTCTATTTCCGTGTTTTGGGGAACAGAACAGGGAGGAGAATTAATGCCTGAGTATTTTAGCTGAAGGCAGGAAAACGAGCAAGATTGATGTGTTTTGGCAAAAACATCTTCCTTGACAGTGTGCGCAGGACACGTTGCTAAGCTATTCCTCGCTCCCCCCGTTTAGACAATCAACAGAGAAACAGCTGAAAGAAAAAAACATGCTCCGTTTGCAGGCCGCTGGGGGAATAAAGGATTCCTCCTCAATGATGTAACCCTTTGAGTCTCTAATCTCCCTGCAGCGCCAATAGACTACAACACACTCCTAGGTTTCTTTCTCCACCCACACTGAAGACCCTAGCTGCATACCGTTGCCATGGTTAAGGGGCCGCGCTGCAGAAACAGGTGATGCAACAGCGAATCCTTTTTCTTTTTTTTAAATCCTTTTTATGAATCCTTTTCTAAGTCCTTTCACATGGCCTTGCTCTTTGTTTAATTCAAACTTTAAAATGAATATACCAACATTACATGCTGTGATCTTAAGTGGTACTATACTTTCTAAAGCTAATTTATATTACACACTATATTTAAATTGAAAGACTTGCCAATATCATATCAGTAGTTTTACCACTAACATGTGGTAAAGTGAATCCTTGCATGGGAAAGACCAGCTGATCCCGACGTGATGGTTTGCCCCACTTCAGTTTACACATTCCCATAATTCAACAACTTGAGACATCTGTCCTCAATTAAATTAAAAATGCGTTGAAACACTAAAAAATATGTAATACATCAAAAATGTTTATTTTCAAACAGCATGACATAATCTGCAAAAATAGTGTGTGGTCTCATTTTGTGCAGCTATTCTGTTTAATAACAGACCACAGCCTGAACACATTCATCTTAGCTCAAATGTAAAAATATAATTATAATAAAAATAATGCATTTACCCCACAGCATATTTTATATGTGGTGATGATCATAAGCTTAAATCTTTTTTAAGCATAAATATTCTGTTGTTACTAGCCATGTTAGTACCAAGTTACAAAAGGGTAACACAATGTAGTCCGACAGTCATGCACCTTTATATTAACAAAGTCTTTTGCAGTTAAATTCAGAGTTGTACTTGCATGTAAAATGCATGCAGAAAACACATAACTTAATACTAAACCTCACATAGCCTAAGAATTCAAATGCAAATATTAAAAACTTAATACCTTTAATAGAGGAAAAAATAATGTATTACAGTTACTATAAAGCAAAGAATTAACACAATTTAGATTGTGAATTTCCTAATCTCATTGCCAAAAGAAACTGCCCTTAGTGTTCACATATAGCAGTCATATAATCTAAATCCTTTGTTATTGCAATTCTTAGAAGTATTTTAAAAGATTGATTTAGTTCATAGACTAAATAAATTCTTTGTAAATTGTCAATAACCAAACTTGGGCCCTCTAGAATACAAAATGGGTGTTGCTTCATTTGATTGTTTGAGAAGGAATCTACAGTAACACACCTAAAAATAATGAATTTGAAGTGAAGTGATGTAGCATTTCAGACGCGGAAAACTGCATTTTCCTCATGTAGCATTTGAAATATGTCTGCTTAACCATGTTTGGTCCATCGTGATTTGTGATATAGTTACAGAAGATATATGTTTGAGTGTCAGGTCACTCACGGCAGTACTGTACACATTCTAACGGCCTTATAATCAAAAACACTGGCCCATTGTTTCGATGACATCACAACTCTTTCATCTGTCTTTGCTGTACAGCCAGTAACTCAATACACTAGCTGGGCTATTGGCCAGCTGCACAAAGGAAAGCGGTTTTAGAGTTTTGCTTCCAAGTCCAAGTTCAAACCGTGAACTCACACAACCCTCCTCTGTGTGTGTGGGTGTGTGTGTGCGTGCGCGCACGTTCGTGTTGTGGTGTCACACACGTGCCATATGAACGCACAGTGTGAGAACAGCATGTCAAATCTTACGAGGGGAGGGGGGGCGCGAAAAAAGGCAGAACGCAGCCTGCCATGTCTCGCGGCGAGCGCACGGGGAGACCTTCATGAGACGAGCAGCGCACGCCTTATCTGCCTTGAACTGTCGCAAAATCCGAGCGAGAACGGGAGCGAGGAGGAAACTTGGCGTGCGTTTGGCCAGAGTACAGCTGGGGCAGGGTCATGTCCACAGAGAGAGATTGAAACCGGCTATTTCTGTGCATGTCCCAACCCCTCCCCCCCCCCTAACACCTCGCACACACAATCATGCATCATCCACACACCCTTCGCTATCTCCTGCCATCCATCTACGTCTGCCACAGCTTAGGGTCTAGTGGCACAGTACCCTGAGCAAAACTTTTGAATCCCTTGTTTCATGTCTAGCGCTGATGGATGGGGATTGGGGGGGGGGGGGGGGATTCTTTAAGCGTGAGCCATCACACACACACACACACACACACACACACACAGAGAGGCCTGCAGAATAAAATGGCTGCATCTGTTGTTGTCTCCCCATTTTCTCTGGTGTGTCGTGGCTGGTGTTGCTAGCCAGAGCTCAGGGGCTGCCATGGGGAAGAGATGAGATCATGAACCCTGCGTAATGGCTTCCGCATGCTACATGAACACAAGTCACCAGTGACTCAACACTAAAGGAAGGTGAAGCCAATTCACATGGCTTTTGTAGCGCTGGGCTAACTCAATGTGCCTTGTCAACAGCTGCCTCCAAACCTCAGGGTGGCTTGGTAACTTTCATGACAGAGTCCGAAACAACAACAACAACCGCTCTGGTCGCAAGGAGGCCACCACAGATTTTCAAGCTTTTTAAACATCCCCCCCCCCCCCAAAAAAAGTGGCTCAAAGTTTACAAGCTATTAGCATTTAGCATTACAATATACAATAAGTCAAGAACACCATTTGAAATGGAGAAGCTGTAATATAAAACTAGTAGACGTAACCACAGTATGCACCCCCAACATCATCATCCCACGACCCTCTGTGATCTCTCGACCCACCCTTTGACAACCACTGTGTAAAGCTGTAGGATTTGAGATGTACAAAGAGCTAGTTTTAACAAGAAGGAAAGAGACCAACAGAAGCACCCCCCCCCCCCCGCCCCCCACCCCTCCCCCCACCTTCCCACCCCTCCCTCCCCGGACTGACATTGGAAAGCGCCGGTGACGGTGTTCACGCGCATTCATGTGACAGACTGGCAAGGTGGATTTGACAGACCAATGAGGGAAAACCCTGATTGGTCAGAAAACTTCAAGTAAAATATACAGTATATTTAAAATCTATATACACGCAGATCATTCTCACAGAGCACGTTCAACTCACTGGCAACTGATGGATATCCAAGACATTTCTATCAAATTACGCTAAACGTTAGCGCTCTAAAGTCCTGCCTACAGCGCCTTTAAGGTAGCCTCGTGAGACCTTTATTTTCGCTGTGAGAATCAGTCTGGAAAGCTTCGGAATCATTTTGAATGTGTACAAGTAGCAACTGAAATTTCTAATCAGCGTTGTGTTTATAGCTATACGGGCCTGGTTTAGGTGTGCCGACCATGGTGCCAACAGCGAAAACGACCAGATGGTTCATCCAATCACTTGCCAAGTATTTTTTTGAAGGTACAGCCATTCACAAACAGTTTCAATGTACGGCTCCCCAGATGGACTTGTGACAACAATTCCTCTGGCATGTCAGGTTACCTTTAAGGCCCATTGTGCAACTTAAGGGAGCACATTCGTCAGGCACCACCCAGCCACATCCCTGCCAGCACACGCTCAAGGAACTCCACTTGTCACTCATCACGATAATGAGTTGGGGAGGGGTGGGGTGGGGGGGGTGAAGCAGGTGGTGGCCTATGAACGCGCATGGGAGAAGTAAGGATATCTGAAACTCCGCTCGCTGGTTTGTTTGCCAGTGGGGAATTGCACCAGTGTTGGAGCCGTCCTAGGCAGCGCTGCACTCTTGCTGGTTCAGTTCTCTCAAAACTTTCCAAACTGCAACATGTTGAGAGGCAAAAAGGGAAAACCCATATCGTGGGCATGCTGAAAATATATGAGCTTGTCGTGTTGCATGCCCTCCAACTCGTCACTCAGAAGTCCCTTGGCCGCGGCTCAGTTAATGCAATGTTGCCCATGTAACTAGCAATAAAAATTCTGGTTGGAGTCGCGTTGAGCAGTTTCAGGAGGCAGTGTGCCCTTTATTACCCACGTTAGAGCTAAGCTACGGCTTTTAAATCAGCCATTGCTGGCAGATACTATGGGTCAGATTCCTTTACAGTGATATAATGTTAAGAAGTCATTCAGTGGTCGTCTAAGGCCAACTACACTGTCGGCTCCAATCCGATTCGTTTTTGCATAACCGATTTGAATCCAATCTTCCTGACGGACAGTGTCCACAATACATAATATGGCGTAACCAGATCCATGTGTCCGTGTGGCAAACCTCATCTTTAGTCTTGTCCACATTTGTTTTTACAGTAATGACATTGTAATGGTAATAGCGATGACATAAACTAACTGAAATGAGGGTAATTAAATGGGCCTCAACCATACTGCCTCGTACATCAGATTGTAAGAATGAGACGGCATGAGAGATGGAGGAGGTTTGCATGCCCTGCTTCAGTTTGTGCAGTTTTTCACTGCCAGTGTCACTGTTCAGCACCACCAAACCATCCAAACAGTCAGACGTAAGCAAATTTGCTAAAATGCGATTTGAATCACATTTCAAACTGTACACGGATGTGGTTTGAAATGGATTTGTGAAAATTGGATCTCACATGATTTCTGGCTGTTCAGACTTGCTACATATGATCTGATTCAAATTGGATATGCACCTGAATAGGATTTTGAATGGCAGTGTGAACAGGTTGGGGTGTTCAACTCAAAAAGCCATCAAAAAGGTGTAGCGTTTTATCCCCAACCTACTTGTAAGCATCCTTCAGCAAGACGCCAAACCTCTTTGGAAAAACGTATCTGCGTTATCCTAATAATAATATTAATAACTTCCCATAATAATATTCTAATAATAACAATAATTGGTTATTAATAATAACCACATTTGAATCGGTTCTAAATAATCATTTTCTGACCTTTTGTATTTTATTTGAACAATTGCTTTTGGCGTTCCAGATAAGTGTATACTGCAAAGTGCACACTTTTTCCATTTTAAAAGTGGAGTCAGCTATCCTGGAGAAAGATTGTTGTTATATTAAGGCTGAGAAAGTGTTGTGTGGTGCGGTCTGCACCACTTCTTTTTATTAATATTTACATCCAGGACTGTGTAGGACCACCAGATTATATTTTCAGCACACATACAGAATGAGCAGCTAGCGGACCATGAGTAGATATTCAAGTAATGACAAAAACTGTATTAGCTTACAATCGTAGACTCCACCTTTAAGTTGTAAATGGAAAAAAAGGTCTGCTTAACAGGGCTTGTTTAGCTTCATCAGTTATCACAGTAGACATCTGGACCTAATCAACTGTGTGACGCTCAGCACCTGCTATTCCTCAGCAGGTTGAAGTCTCCTCTGAGGCGTGAAGGACGAACAGCAATACACTTTCTAAAGAGACCAGAGCTTCTGTTTAGGGGGGATAAGATTCCTTGCCACTGACCTCCATCCAATAAGGGTCATCTCTAAGCATGAGCATCTATTCCGTGTTGCCACTTTTTAAATGAGGCTTCCCTGCACAACTAATGCTTCCAGGGTATGCTGCGTGCCCTCTGCATTACAGATTTCTCTCCTCTCAGTGGAATAAAATGGGAGCAGCACATTTAGTATACAATGGTTTTACAAGGCACCGACAGGAAAAATGTATAGTTAGTAAAAACCCCTGCCACAAGATATTAAAAGAGAAATGGCCTTCAGAATTCAAATGTATAGTAAGTGATTGTAAGATAATACACTTTTGGCCGGTTTTACGGACATGGGATAAGTCTAGTCCAAGACTAAAATAAAAATCAAATGAAGATCTACACTGAAAAAATTCTTAATCCATGTCTGTGAAACTGTCCCTTTTTGTTTAATTCACCAAATATCTTCTCACAATACTCTAGCTAATGTTTTCTGTGTGTGCTGAAATACATTATCTGGTACTTCTACACAGCCCTGGCTGTAGATTTTTCCCATGATTCACAGCGGAGCAATAACGACCCCGGTACTTTGTTTCCGGTTGGAGGGTTAACATCCAACTGTCTTTTATTAGCCTATATTAGCAGTGGTTTTACAGGATTTTTTAACAAGTATTTTGCATTTGTTCACTAGCCAATATGGCAAATGGACAGTGGTTACATTTCAGCTGTGATTTTTTACATTGTGAGCACTGCAGTATCCTTGTGCTAAACTAACAGGATGCATCCATTGTCAGCTGCTTTTTTTCCAGTAGGTGTGGTTGGCATGGCGCTTCTAAATTAAAACAGAGGCATACAATGGACCTAAGTCACGCCCAGGGGCGTGTCTGTGTCAGACAGCTGAACTACATGGCTCTGAGCTAACAGTCACACCAGAGACGACTTTGATAACATCCATACATCCAACATTGTGTCTTTAACAATAATGGGAGAAATTAGAAAACAGCTACCTGATGGTTTCAGTTTCTCATATAAATCAATCATTATATATATATATATATTTTTTTTAATAAAAAAAAAAAGGTTTACTTTAGCCTATCACTGGGTCATCGTCATACCGGTAAATATTTGATCCCAAACGTTCTTTCCCCAAAAATGTAAATATGTCAGAAAATACCCATTAATAGTTTAGCAGTGTGTATACATAGACCGTTGCAAAATAAGTTTATGCTAATATGGCCACCCTACACTGTTAAATCAGCACAATTTAATAAGCAATTAGAGGGTCCATCTGCCGTGTTTCATTCAGCAAAGGGGTCCTTCCCCTGAAAAAAGACCTCTGCAGTAGGCTACTGTGTGAGTAGAGCACAGTCAAAGTGTCGACGGCATTGTGTTAGTATAACTAGCTACACCTTAGCCTTTTGACCTTATTCACACGGCAGCCATCTTACTCTGACGTCACACTCAAGGTGGAAACAATCGAATTCAGATCACAGCTGATAGTAGTGAAAACAAGCTGACGTTCGAGCGTTTCCCTGGCGATTTCCCACCCTGAGCGTGGCGTCAGAGGAAAATGGCTGCCGTGTGAATAAGGCGAATTGTTTGTGTCCTTAAAGGCAACAGTTAAAGGTAAGAAGAGATACCTATGTATTTATCCCCAGAATATTGGGTCCTCTTATTAATTTATGCGTAAACAAAAAGGACACTTAAAATAGTAAATTGTCAAACAAGGGGTCGGGTTGAGTGGTAATCCACCCAGCTGTCTAAATCCTAAAAGAAAAGCCACACCATTCGTAGGCTATCGAGTCAAGGGGACCCGATCAAGGGCATATCAGAGACACCGGCATAACATTTAAAAAATACTGACAAGTGCACTGTCCG
The DNA here is from genome assembly GCA_025399855.1 of Forbesichthys papilliferus. Lineage (NCBI taxonomy): Eukaryota > Metazoa > Chordata > Actinopteri > Percopsiformes > Amblyopsidae > Forbesichthys > Forbesichthys papilliferus. The sequence goes on along the minus strand of JAODOY010000006.1, from coordinate 139,387 downwards.
AATTATTGTGTATAAAACACTCCGATTGAGATACAAAAAATAAAGACCTGCAACTTTGCTGGTACAGCCAACCATGACATAACTTAAACCTGAGCTCATTGTTCCTCTCTGTGCAGTCTGAGCATTGACCGGAAGTGAATAACAGTACTGGTTGTCATGGCTGCAAACAGTAGGTCGCTCAGGAATAAGGTGGATAAATAGGAACATAAAATGGTGCGGGCCGCATAAAACAACAATATCCTAGCCTTCGCAATGGATTTATAATGTGTGGGGCAGAGATTCTTGGGACTGAGCATTGAAGGGAGATGTGTTTTTGTTTTGATTTTACTTTTAATTTAGAATGAGAATGACTTATTATACCTTTATCTGATAAATACTTTGTAGTAGCTTTGCAAAAAGATTTGCTAAATTGCATTTGCTTAAAATGAAATGCAAGTGGACTGTGATGGACTGTAACCACATTGTGGCCTTTACAGGATCATTTATTGCGTCGATGTGCATGACGGTTCGACAACACTGTTCACATGTAATCCTTCGACATAACCAGGTGTTAATTACGCACAGACACGGTTCGCTCTTACCTGGGTAGAAGTCTTTGGATTTGGACAGCTTGATGGTGGCGCCCGTCTCTTTCTGCAGTTGCACTATGGTCTGGCCGCCCTTGCCAATTATAGAGCCGGCTGCATAGCTGGGGATCAGCACCTTCAGGAAGTACTCTCCCTCCTCTGGGGAATGGAGATACACAGACAGCGAGAGGGTGACATCTCGTAAAGTGGCTCTGCGCGTCATGGGTGTCACGCAGGTTACAGGCACCTACCCGCACCAAGCAAGGTAGTACGGCTTAAGCATGTTCATACGGAACACATATGCGCGCTACGTAGCATGTGCCGGTGTGCTCCTGCGACACAAGACAGGTAAGTATAGACGAGCGTTCTGCGTTCGTAATATGGGATTCATTGGAGCCTTCGGCACCACATTTCATCAGAGCGGTGGTGACATGTGTTGTGTCCCAGATTTCTAGTAGAGTAAATGATGACCTCCTTTCCAGTTTGCAGAGGTCTAATTTTAACTGTTTTCAAGGAGTTTCAGCAACCTCTGAAAAAAAAAATGTGTGTTGAATCCAATCCGAGGTTTGAATAAAGCCCGGCCTGATTTTGTTTTGGGGCAAAACGAGGAGACTGCAGTTAACAACACAATCATAATAGTGAAAAATAGCCTATTTTGTGATGGGAAATATCGCACATAGTGGCCCAGGTAAACACATGCCACTGTTATCCAGACAGTCCATGAAAACCAATACAATCTGATCCTGAGTAATGAGGAGAAATGATGTGAGCATATGGGACACAATCCCACAGATTTGTTCAGAGAGTACAGTGCCAAGACTGTCTAAATCTCCTCCATTTTGGAAGGGGCTTCGCTGGCTTACAGCGGCTTGCACAAACCAGTGATTGACAGCACGTCAGTTATTAAAAACTAATGTTTTAAAACAAATTTCACCTTTCTGTTAGGAAAGTTCCTTCTAAAACAGTATTAATAATATGTTTATAGGCACCAGAAGCACCATTGGACTTAAGGGTTCAACTTAGCTGTATAGTAGTAGTCAGCCACATATTACACTTGAACAATACTCGAGGTACGACTGTTCCCCAGGTGACAATAGATGCTACCCATTTGAATAGATAAACCACACTGTGATCCCAAAAACAGTACAATTGTCTCAGAGTTTACAAAGATTACGAATGTGTACTGCTGTGCGCTTGACACTGTAGCTGATAGATAATCGCAGACGCATCGATGTTCTGATGCAATGACGTCATGTTCATCTCTCCACAGCTGCCTCAATGTTGACGTCACTCCGGCGAGTTTAAATGTAAAAACAAAAAGGGTGTGGGGGGGGGGGGGCGAAATGGCGGGCAGATGGAGGGGGAAGGGGCATCTATTCAACCACCCTGCACTTGAGCGGAAAACCATATCGATTGTTGTTTTCGGTGTGCGGGTGCCAGCACCACACAAGGAGTGCACACCAGACAGTGGGGTGACGGACGCGCGGGGGAAGGGGGGGCTCTCCTGGTGCGTTGCACGGCAGAGATGGACGGACGGTGGTGGACAGCCTATACCGAGACTGACCTGTTGCCTCAGTAATGCACTCATTCAGTTATGAAGACCGTAATGAAGATGGCACTGTGACATTAACAGAATTCCACAGCCAACTGGTTAGCTGCCCTTGTCACCCCATTAATATGCCCCTCATGTTCCACTGAGACACAAGTTGTTTCTCCACCATAATCGGTGGTTGTGACGTGATTAGGGCGATGGATGGCATGCCTGTACGTGGAATTTCGCTCGATATTTCGATGCCCCCCTGTGAATCCACCGTGTTTACAGAGGCTGGATTCTTGAGTGAAGCATAACGTATGCTCATATTAACATGAAAAGCATAGGTAAAATGAAAACCTCCCCCACCATTGAGTATGGCACGTAACACTATAGCACAACTGATGAGATGTTTTGTTTGACACTGAAATTGGGAATACATGGGAATAAACCATTCAATGGAAATAACGCCACCAAAATATTCACGAGGCTCTATTAGACTTCTTGGATTTCGTTGCGTATTGAAGTCGCTTAATATATCCATAATAGGATGACAATAAAATGACCTTGGGGAGAAAAAAAAAAGAAAAAGATCACATCTCACTGAGTCAGTCGTCACAAAAGCTTTCCAATGCTTTAGTAGTGTCCGAGGACATTCACATTGCCCATAACTCTTCAGTTTGAATGGCAGTGCACTATATAAACTACAAATGTTCTTTGTGGGACCTGTTGTGGACACGCGAACCCAGATCCACTGCGTAACTTTGTACTCATCTTCAACAAGAAGAAACCCAGGGAGAGCAAGCCACCGGGAACACACACCCCCCACCACCGCTCTCGCTGTCGCGTTTGCTGTCATTAGTCAATAATTAATTCTGTCCTAGCGTCTGAAATCACAGTAACAGGTTTTAATGGCGTCATGTGGTAGCGTAAACATGGCAATCTGTTGCTGCAATCCGCCAGGGAAACGGGAGCAGCAGAGCACGTTGGGAATCCAAACTAGCAGGGTGCGAGTTCAAGCCCGCTGTTTCCCCACACTGGAGGGACACTTGGAGGAGAGGACATGGACATTGAGCCAAATGTGTTTAGTTAAGTCACTCATGGGGGGTGTGGTGGTGGTAGGGTGGTGGTGGTGGTGGTGATGGCGGAGTTGGGTGGGGGGGGGTCAGCAGGAAATGCCTTGTGCCTTGCCTCCGCCTTCATTCTCGCTAGCCCTCCAAGTACCCACTCTGCATTTCAATAGACCAACCTGCTACTGACAGCACGGACGATGGAAGAAAAATGAGCCGTAATGGTGGCGTGGTGGCGGGGGGAAGGGGAAATAAGCTTTGTTGCGCACGAAATTGTGAACAGTTTAGCGTGACAGATAAATTCAACAAGTCAGGGGAGGGAGGAGGTGAAAAAAAAGAAAAAAAAAAAGAGTTTGGCTCTTACCCATTCTGAGATCTGCTGGTTAAAGTCCGCTGTCAGATCGCCATCAATGCCGAGGCACGATCTCTAAAGGGTCTCTTAGCGTTAGGCTAGGCATAGGTGCAACGGGTAGTGTTGAGGAATGCGGCCAGTCGACCTTTTTTTTCGCCGAGGTCTAATACATCAGTGGGTGCATGGAGGAGAAAAAAAAAAAAACGCAAGCAAGATTTCACCGCAGCATTTGAGCCATGCCTGCAGCTGGCCAGAGCCTCAATTGTCTGAGAAAATGCTAATGCTGGCTCTCAGTGTTTTCGGTGAAAAGACGGCACGCATTGTTCAAGCCTGCATCGGTTTGAAGGGGGGGGTCTTCCCTGCCGCATCACCCTTTTTACTGCTCTCATCCATATTCATCGAGTGGCCTGTCCGTCTGCAGAGCCACGGAGGACTGACGCCAGGCTTGGCCAATCGGAGGCTGCCTCCCCGCCGCGCGTCATGGCTCCGCCTCCTAATGCCGGTCTCTCCCCCCCCCCCCCCCCCCCCCCCCCCCCCACCCACCCCCCCCCCCCCCCGCCCGCCCGCCCCCACCACCACCACCACCACACACACACACACACACACACACGCACGCACGCACACTTCCCCCCCAAAATTGAATTTTCTCCCCCTACTCCGCCTCTTTTGACGCAGCACTATAAAGTATGGCGGCCCGTTCAGTCACTCTTCTCCAGCGGCGAAGTGACAAAGGTGAAGTGGTCGTACGGCGCCGCGGCTTGAGTGGCGGACGGGATACGCGCAGAAGTGACCTTCAGCGGCTGCCGGGAAAAAAAAAAAAAACAGCAACGGGACGGCGGAGGTGGAGAGTGTGTTTGCCGTACCCCAACCCCTCCCCCCCACCCCCAACCGCCTCGCCTGCCACCCAACCCCCATCTCCATCCCCAACCCCCATTCCGTTCCACCACCAGTCCCTTAGACGGCCATGTTTTAGCGGGCGGAGGGGCTCATCAACTATTGCAAATGGCAGTGCCGCAGAATGGTGGAGGGGGGCGATGAAGCCAATCACTACGCCTATAAATCTCAACGCCGAGAGTGTGTGTGTGTGTGCATGCGTGCATACATACGTACGTACGCATGCCCGTGTATCTTCTGATCGGCTCCACTCAATAAGGCTTTCCAAGGAAATTCTACATGCTACCCCCCCACACACACACACACACACACACACCTCGTACAGCTGCCTTATTTTATTGTATTTATTTTTTCACCATTTATGTTATGTTTCCACCATGTTTAGAGAGAGAATTACGCTGACGTCTCGACAGCGCGTGTCTCCCACAAATTTCAACCAATAAAAAGCCGGCTGGCGCACTGACTGCTCCCCCAGCACACGGTCTCCACATAGGAGCCACGCTCCCACTCAACGTACAGCCATGTCTCCTCCTTTCTCTCTCTCTCTCTCTCTCTCTCTCTCTCTCTCTCTCTCTCTCTCCCTCACTGTGTCTCTCTTTCGTTGCCACCTGGCAAATTCACAGTCTGCTCACGTCACATTGCTCTGCAAGGGCACCTGTGTCCTTCTCACCAGAAGAAATAAATAAATAAAAAACTAGCTCGCATTCCTGTGCCAACCTTTCCATTAGCAACATTTCGAGATCATACCTAATCCTTTAGCGACGCGGCCGTTGTTGGCACGAGCTTTGCCAGCAACATGGGCGGTGGGCGAGAGTGGGTAATTATAGGTTAAATTAGACAGACAGAGAGAGAGGAAAAAAAGCAAGAGATATTTGGTTTTGAGGAGGGGAGGAACGATGCTGATAAAAAGGAGAGTAATTTCCCCTCATTCAGTGAGGCTGAATTGTCCCGCTGTCCCTAAAAGCACAAAAGACGGTCTCAGCTTTGAAAGAGCGCTGGCTTTCACCTCTTTGTTGCAGCTGCCAGTCATGTTAATGATCAATTCAGTAGGAACATTGTGATCAATATCCGACCTAGTCGTGGCACTGGTGATTACAGGGCTGGGTAAGGATTGTCACACCGTCTGCAACTAAGACTAGCAATAGGCTAGCTAATAAATGTATAGAAACATCATACAAAATGCAGGGTGTATACGATATTGCTGTAGACTATACTGCCTTTGTAGCACTTGTATCAGGGCAGTGGTACACATTTTACCACCATATACACAACCTATACAATAGTGCTACAAAATACAGTATATACCGTGTGTGTGTAATATATACATACAAACACAAATTATGATAAAACGCTATTTTCCACTCATCCAATGTACCTAATGCTGTTTATTCACTGCAGCTAAATGCTAAAGAAGACACTAAGCTAGCCTATAAAATCCACTAAACGGCATCTGCAGCCAAGAGCCCTAGAATGTCCTACAAACTAGATAAATCACAGTGTAAGGTTAAGGTACAGCATCCCTGTCACAGTAAGAACATTCAGTATAGCGATGACAACAAATGCCATCAGCACCATTTTAACATGGTATAGACAGCAATATTTCAGCCTCAATTCAGTACAACCACGTAAAATGGCCTTGAAATATACAGAATTATAATGATCATTATCAAAAGTGTGTGCCAAATGAAAGTCATCCTCTACGTAAAAATAAAATAATAAGGAGACTCTGAAGCAATACATGTGTTACATAATTTACTTACATATTTGTTGCATACTGTGCCTCTCTGATTTGCAAATTATGATAAATTAAAACTATTTCAGCTGCTTTTACTGCCAGTGAATCCACACAATAATGTACCACCAGTACCACATGTTCCAAATCTCTATATATTGAAGAAAAAAAAGATACTTTAAAATGTGTGTTTTCTGCTAACGACTGTAGGCTTTCATTACATACATACCTCCAAACAAAAAAGGTAATTGAATAGAGTGAATAATAATAAGGTTACATTTTGTGATTGGCTGCACATACACAATAGATAGAATAGAACATAGAATAGATAGAATAGAGTTTTTCTGATTTATAGGGCGTATACACCACCAAGCCATCTGGAACACCTTTCTACCCAAGGGAAAAACGGTAAGCCTCATGGGACAGATGTGACTCTAGTCAATATTGCTTTTTCATCCCCAGATCCTATAAATACGCAGTGATTACTGGACTTTAGAAAGAACAGAAAGCCTTGAAATAACCGCAGATATTCACAGGAGGTGGCAAATTGTGCAAAACCATCTATAAAAGAGATAATCATAAACATGTGCTAATGCATAGGTACATTATCCTGTGAACACTGTGAATCTCTATAGAATATGTTGTATGATACATCTCCTCAAACATAAAATGTTATGTTATTAGCAGCAGGTGAAAATGCTCCAATCCAATGTCTGCGGATATGCCATGAAGAGATAGACAAAGCAAGTTGCTTTACCATCTGGTGACAAAGCTGACAATTCTCCACTGACATGCAATTAGCATAAAGCTCATCAAATGAGGGGTCCCTGTGCACTGCACACCTTAATAATCAAATGCTGAAAATGAGGCTCGCCTAAACAGAACTAATAACATTTGCTACATCTAGACATCTACCCTGCAAGATACCAAACGCAAAGACCCTGAACCACCTAATTTCTCCTTGCCAGTAATTTTTTTGTTTGAACAGCCATTAGGTTAAGTTTCACGTGTCAAGAAGTCAGTTAGTTGGCCTATCTTTACATTGTCACACCAAAAGAAGAAGGTGCTAATTTGTGATTAGCAAGAAACAAAACACACAAGCTCAATTCATAGAGGTAGGCCCACATTCCCAAGTAGAACAGGTCTGTTTTCATATTTTGCACTGAGGTCACAAGAGGGGGACCATCTAACGGCTGGGATTGCCATAGTTGTTTTAATGTTTTTGTTTTATTATTTTGAGCCTTTATATGTATTATCATTTTGACATGGATGCACATTTAGGTCTAATTAACAATACCACTGTTCGTTTAAAAAAAGGAAAAGCTACAGCCTAATAGGCCTAGGCCTACAGTGAATTGGCAAAGCAAAAATCGCAACAATAGAAATGTAGCCTACCCACAAAACATATTACAGTTTAATTAATGACTGGATAAAATACCAACCAGCACTGGTTTGATTTTGTACATTATGCTTACGGTAGGCCTATTTCTGGCCTTAGCATTAGGCTATTTCACTGCATTCACCATATTTCACTGTGTATCCCTCTTTTCACTTTGAATGGAAGACGATAAAAAAGCTGTACATGTAGAGAAGGGTGAATGTTTAAATACAACGTTGACCCGAGCTATGTGGGCAGGTTCCTGTTGCAGTTTTGGTAAGAACTTGGTTAACGACAGCGCATTAACAACGTGCGCCAGACGTTGTTATGCTGAAATTTGAAAACGATGTTTTCAGTTGACAAGTGCACAGGTGCCGTACGCAAAACCTTCACACTGCGTCGTGTTGTTCGCATGCGGAGAATATCTACAAAAAGATCAATTTTTTACTGTGATCCTGTATTATATGGATGGCCTCAGTAGTGGCGAAATATAGGCCACCTTACATCAGTGAATTGCCGTTAGAAGCGGTGCGAACAATGCTGATAAGGCGTGGATGAAGTGGCCGTGGCATTCTTACCTCCAGTGTTTGTTCGCTTTGTACAACCGGCCTCCTCAGCCGGAGTTTCCAGCGGTCGTTTGCGGGAGTCTGCGGGATCCGACTCCATAGGGGGCTGTTGATGAAGGTTGGGATTAGAAAATATCCCGTTATGTTCCACCGCTCCTCCGGCCATCATCATTTTCCAAGCTGTAATAAAATGTGCGCTATTCCACAGCGCCCCTCACCACACAACACACATATACCGCAAAGGCGAGTTTTCTCGATAACAAGTTTTGCTCGTTTTGTCAGAAAATATTCTTAAACGCTGTAAAATGACAGACAACGCCGCATTCGGTTTCTCTGGTGCTGCTACGCGACTCTCGGCAGAACGTCACACAGACGCTAAATATAACAATCCATTGAGTGAAATATATTCATTAGCGCGCCCACGGTCTGCTACACTTCAAAGCGTGGTCTTTATGGAAATTCTGAACGCGCAACCGCCTTCAAAATAAAGCTGCCCTATATGTGATGATAACCACGAACTGTTGATGAAACTCAAGATCCTAGAAGAACAATGCGCCGGGAAATATTTTAGTAATCTTCACGCCATCTTCCGGAGCATGTCCTGTGGGGTCTCCAGGTTCCTGATAAGTGCAGCTGTTGTTATTGTTGCCTTTGTAATGCAAGAGGGAGATTTTCTTTCAGAGCTCCGGAGCGGACGACAGTGCCACTGACCGGCGAAAGCACAGGCCAGCTAGGTAGCATGGAACCGCGGGGTTATCATCTGCTATCAAGATCAGCATGCGATGATTTGGAATAAAATCCTTGCTTTAAAACCCAGTCTGGTTTCATTTTATCATCCACATCTTCGCGAATGTCTCAAGTTAAACCATTAGGTAAAACAATTATTTATAGTTTATTGCATCCGAATAAAAAATCTCTTCAAGATGCAGTATTATTTACTACTGTATTGTAAGATACGCAGTTTAGTTATAAATTACTTAACAATATCTGCCATACATTCAGTGGCATATTGGGCTTAATGATAGTGTAGTTCACGTCGTATTGTTTCAAACTGTGAATAACAAAAAGCAGAACGCAAGACCTACTCTTTATAAATACAATCGTTCACTTTTATTTAATTGTCAGATGTTCATTTAGGTAGCCTATCTAAAGCCAGAGTGATTCACATATGACACCAAAACATTTTTATTTTATTTTATAAAAAATACAAAGTTTCAATTTTTTCAACCAAGCCAAGTTTGTCATGAATCTTTAAGACAGTTTCCCAGTGAACTGCAATCACCCAATGAGAAGAATGCAGTAGACTCTTCTGTCTTGGCAGGAACCTCATTCTCTTCTTCGGTGTCTTTATCTGAGGCAGCTGTGAGCATGGAAACCTTTTCAGATAGTCTGTGCATGACCAGATCCACCGTGCTGGACAGATGATGCTGAAAAGAGACAAATACGTAATATGTATGTATGACAGACCCTA
>JAODOY010000006.1:116151-129727 GCA_025399855.1 Forbesichthys papilliferus | reverse complement strand
AAAATGAAATAAAAACATTGTCTAAGCTTTTTCTCACACATATTTGTTGATGAATGACCCACTAGTTCTTTTTAAATCCTGCCTTAAATGAATGACACCTGTCTGAGTGACTATATCGGGGTGTGAATGAAGGGAATGTAATGCTTTCAACATTATTTAAATACATTGGTGGTGGGGTGTGCAGCTTCTGGTATGTATTATGGCCTCAGTATAATGGACTCTGCATTAGCATGCTCAGTAAGAATAGCCTCTGTATCACAGGACTGTAAAGACTGGTACCTACTTGCATAATATGCAGACCCTTTACAGTGAGGACAGCTAGCTCTCTTAAGCCATCCCCTGTCAAATCTAAGTATGTGATTGACAACAAGGGACTCTTGAAGCCACGCCTCCAGAGCAGATGAAACTGGCCACCTCCTTCACAACTTGGCTGATGGAATTTATAACAAAGTAGTTCCTGTTAAGCAGAAAGATAAACATGTAGTAATTATTATGATTAGTGTCCTGTTGTGTGTAATTTGTTGTCTTGAGGGCAAGTATCATACTATTGTTTTACCATAATGAACCTAATGAGACTTTGACAACAACGAACATGTCTTTATTTTAATCCAGAGAATGCTACAACAATAAGTGTAGTTACAAGGGTATAGTAAGTCGTTATCGAGAATGCTAGCTAAATTAAAACTCAAATAAAAATTCAAACACCTCTTCCTTCAATGGTGCTCCCTCAGAAGTCCGTCCCAAACATGGCATGGTTAACACATTAGGGCTTTTCAAACTGTATATTCTTACAGGCCGGGGCTAAGAGCTAAACCTAAACACACCCAGGGCTAACATGAAACTAGGGCTATACGATTCACACTGCACTTATACTAGCCCTGGATTAAATGTCAGTTTCCACGTTACAACTGACAAAAATGTGACGACAACTCTTGTGTTTTTTTCTTGCCCCGTTATACACTGGTACCTTCTATCCCCGGGTTCGTCGATTGTCAGGAGCTAACCATGAAAACGGGGCTAACTCGGGGCAGCCCTTTAGCTAACCCTGGGCTAAAGTTGGGGTTAGCCCACTTTGTAATGTTCCAGGATTGTGCCAGTGTGAACACTGTTTGAGACCGGGGTTAAGCACGTTCTACAAATGCTGTTAGTCCCCTAAGTACAGTGTGAAACGCCCCATTGTGAACGCTATGAAATGCATTGTTGTGTGCATTCTGCACCTCTTCGTGTTCTTATTTACGGAGCCAGGGCTGTGTTGAAGTACCAGTTATTGTTTTAGCACGCACTATAGGGCATAGGCTAGCAGACTGCATGGAGATATTTGGTGGATTTGACTAAATGTCTACTAGAGTACAACTGCTTACCTTTTAATGCATTTAGGAATAGTATAGAGACACAGATCATCTGCATAGCCAGATTAGAAGTAGAGAAGCAATGGAGGTCATGGGGTGGTTGGGGAAGCAACGCACACATGAGAAGTTACTTTGCACATTACTTGAAGAGGCTCCACCCACTCACCTGTCCATAGGTTCCCAACAGCACCTCCTCCTCTCCGTCAAAATCCAGGTCAATGACCAAGGCGCAGAGCACAGCGTCCCATTGGTCACTTTCTGCGAGGTACACCGGATGTGACATGCCATGCTCCTGGACGTCTCTGAGATATCACAGACACACACACGCACTTCAGCTAACGTATACAAAATATCAACACAGACTAGTTGAAGCTCTAAAATATCTGTAATATTATATATACTGTCTTTTCAACTCTGACCTGTAGACAGCAGCCATTTCTATAGTACTGGTTACAAGAAGATTGTAGCCCTCCTTATCTCCACCTGAGAAAGAGAGACATGTTGTGATGCGAACGGTTTCTCCGTCTGCATCAGGGACGATCAAAGCAAGGTGCATCCGGCAAACATACGCTTTCGGTCGGGCTCAGCCGGGCAACACAGTGGAAACAATCGAACAGTGGAGATAGGACTGTCGTGCTGCATTCGCCAGCTCTGCAGCACCTCTGATGCAAATACACACACAGACAGACACACCACACATTGGAATGAAAAATGACAAAAAGTGTCATGCCTTGCTGCATTAACTGTGGGCTTGTGAGGCCCTGTAACACCTCAAGTCTCCATGAGGTGTTCACTACGATTAAAGGCCATCAAGCTTAATTTCAAATTAAAAAAAAAAAGTTATAATTAATTAATATAGTGACTTATGCCAGATACATTATATAGAATAGGCAGAACACTCAAAGAATTTGGAATTTAACGCTGTGGGAGAAGTCTGCAACTCCAAATATGTCCGTTGGATGCACGTATCCCACCCCTCCCCACAGAGCCAATCATCTGCTTTATAAAGACACACTATTAAAGTGTAACTGCACCCTAAAATGTGTTTTTTGTTTTTTTTAAGCTGTAAACAAAGTAATAGGATTGATCTGTGATGAGGAGATATCAACACTGGTGTTAATATTGACAAAATACAACTTTCTTTTATGAAAATCTGTATTTTATGTGCTGAAAACAGAACTCCACGTCATGTCTATTAAAAATCACCACAGGACCTGGCTGGTTTTCTCTTAGCCCCAAAATAACTGCCCAGGAGCGTGACCAAGATGACTGCCGATTGGCCACTCCTTTCTAAGGACGTTGCTAATACTGCGTCTCAGGGCAGCTTTTCCCCACCTGGTCCAGTCTGGTCTACAAGAGCCAGTCCAACACAGCCGTTTTGACAGCCAAATGCTGAGAGACGTCGGCCCCCTTGAATACACAGCATATCCATCCATAGCACGCTGCAGAGAGGCATGACAGAGGCGATTAGCAGCAATCACATGTTTAGCATGGCTATGTCTGTTAGCGTTAGCCTGGCTCCGACCGATGCTCTTTACAGGCTGATTACAGTCCGGAGACCCTGTTTGCATTAGCCTGGCGGACCAATCAGGGTGGGTTAGTGAGATGACGTTGGAAGTCAAGTGTGTTTCTAAACGGTGGTAGAGCTAGATGAGGCGATCAAAACTCAATAGCTATAATCAACAGTTTCAAAATAAATCAGAGGTCTACGCCCAGTCTGTGGCAACAACTGCAAACATTTCCCAGTGGAGCGTGGCCAGATCATATTTACAAAGTGAAAAGTGGGTCTGGTCAAGGCTAAGGTTACATTAGCATGGCTTACCAGATGCATCGTCGCACCAAAACATATAGAACATGTTGCCATTTTATTTAGTGCAATCAATTTTAGTACAATCAACAATACCCTCAGTAAATAATGATACTTGACTGATGAGGCCTTACTAAAATATTCAATGCGAATAGAAAAGAAAAATAACTTAAACTACATATCTGTGGCCAGAAGTGTGCTGGCTAGAAAATCCTAATTGTGTACCAATTAGAACTTGAATGTATGTATCTACATGTTTTATTCTACTTTCTGAGACAAGTCTGAACTAAAGAGGCAGTGTTGATATGCCTGACACACACGGCATTTGATACGCAGCGGCACAAAGACTGCAGTCAGTCCCAGTTCCTCCACACACCCAGACAAGCCAACACACACACACACACACACACACACACAGTGACTGACTTGCTAGGCAGTTGTTGGAGCTCAGGAAAGAGTCGCTCCACTGGCTGCTCTTCAAACTGATGAAGGGAGGCATTCTGTTGAACGAAAGATGGTTTGAATGATAATCGAGGGATTATCTGCTAAATAATCCCATGTGTATAATTTACTAATATTAGGATGTCTGTCTTTTAACCCAGACAAAGGAAAATATTGTGCCTTGGTTAAAAGACCTTTAAGTATACTATAAACTCGTTTACAAAACGTGTTAAATAGTATCATCATTCAGATTATTCTACATTAAATTACATTGTGTCCTTCAGGTGTGATACAACACATTATTTGTAAATATACAAGTACATTTAATCAGAAAACATACACAGTGGGACATTCTTCAATTCCTGTGCAATCCTTTGCCACAAATAAACTTCCAACACATCTTCATGTAGGCTTAACTTCCTACAAGTGCCACCAACCGGATTTATTAAGTAATTGCATGTTTGTGCTACTTAATACATTTGCATCAGTAAAATGAAGTTGCATAACAATAATGGCACTTTATTATTGAGGGAGCAAAAAAATACATATAATAATATTTTTTTACCTCTTTATACAGGTGAATTCTCTGGTCGTGCCCACTGAGAAGAAACACTGTTTCATACTTGCCCCCGACACATTGCACTCTAAAACACAACAAAACGCTTAGTAGTGTGTGAACACTGTCAATACAAAGCTAGCTTTGACCTGTTAATTATGTGATCCTAAATGATACACTGGCATTCTAGGTTTCCATTGAGAGCTATAAACTTTATTATGAGTTTTTAAAAGGGTACTTTATACAATACTTCAAACAATAATATATCATCAAACAGCTATTTTCTAGTAAATATATAGTAAGCACATAATTAAATCATGCTTCCACTATGTGCAATCAGCATTTTTTGTTTTGTTTGAGATGATGGTGAGCCCAGTGTGACATCTAGTGGTAGAAAGTCATATAGACTCACTTTAGGCTAAATAGCTGCATAGTGGTTTTGCTATAGAGATTAGTTGTTTTTGTAGTAAATAATTATATTATGGGCTACTTACTCAGTGTGGTAAAGCTGGAACGGAGTAAACTGCAATTCCAGATTCAGGCAGCTCTCTGTGTGTAATCAGAATTCAATTAACAACACCATGTAATAGTATGGTAGTTATAATATGTAGTGGTAAGATTATGTTTCACTCACGTGCAATTGATTCCAGGTTGAACTCTGAGCCAGGCTCATAATCACAGTAGATATTGAGAAATGGAGTAGCTTTGTCACCAGAGTCCTACAGCATATGAGAGAGTGAGAACCACATAGCATATTTCTCCTGTGTTTAAAATATGACATCAAAATACCTTTATAAAGGTGATCCCGACAACCAGACCTCTGTTGGGTTGAGACTTGTTGAAGGCATCAATTGATACAATCTCTGCATCAACTATGACATCCAAGACACAACAGGGACATGCAGTCAGGGTTTGTCTCACAGCATCTATACCATGTAGGCCTATATCATCAATACATCTGCCCTCATCTCACCTGGTATGTAGGTGAACTGTACCTCCTTAGCAACAGGTCTAAGCTTTTGCTGGAGGTCTTGGTATCTGAAACAAACTACTTTGCCTTTTAGAGTTGCAGCAAGCAGCTCGTGTTCTCCAGCCTGACATAGTCCGTAAATATTACTCTGCGACAGAAAACGGCTAAAGCTGTCCTCTACAAAGGGAATGGGGTCTTTTGTTTCGCACTGCATTATTGTGTCAACTTATTTTCACCCGCAGCACGTCATTTCATTAAAGTGTGACCAATGAGTGTTACCAGCAGAGCAAAACATCCGGGGTTCAGAAAGAGCTCAGCCAATCACAACTCTCTTAGAATAGAATGACGTATTTCTTCTTCGATGCGGCCTGCTGGTAGCAATCTGGTGTACATGTGCAGACGCCTCCCTCTTGTGGTAGTGAATTATACCACATTAGTACTCGGCTGCAGTGATGAATATGGCAGGCTACATTGTCTTTATCGTTTAAAAACGATGCCTCTACCGCATCAACCACATCGGAACTTTATTTTTGTAGGCTACCTGCTCCCTTGACGGGTGGGTTGAATGCAGAGAGCAAATTTCGCTACATGTTGCGTATTTGACCATAAAAGAACATTTACCTTTACCATTATGAGCAATGATGCTTTTAGACAAAAATAAAATAAAGACTTCACTCTTTTGTCTCACTGAATAATCATGAATGCGTTTGTGATTAGCCTTAGTTGCCTAACTATGGAAAATACAGCACGTTCATACTCACATTTGAGCCATATACAGTATCATTTTGAATGGTGAAAATGTTGAAATGTGTCCACTAGATGTCATCCAAACCACACTGGTCTGCCAATAAAGCGTTTATTGGAATTACATAGAAACTGCTGGCAGCTTTTTTGTTTTGTTATTGTTTTATGGCTGGCAGTGATGGCGATGAATGTTCTGGGCCATAGAAAAGTATGGTGTCATCCAATGAAATGGTGCCTACTATGCTCCATAACAACATACACTTTGGCAAAGAAAAAGATAAGCTCATGAACTAAAAATCTGTTCTTTTTTTTATTTGTAAGATTATTCATTGTTACTGTAGATATAAGAGCCATAAACACAAATTAGTTACACTCAAAAAACACATTGCCTTGTTAAACCAGCAAACTCAATGACAGACTGAAGCACATAATATTTTTCCTGCGACATTAAAACATTATTTTAAATTTGAACTTCTAAATTTCACATAATTTAGCATAACATTGTTGTTCCTTATAAATAAGCATTCCTGGATGATGAACCAAAATTCACCAAGTGTGGAGGTGTCCTTGAGCCAGACATCTAACCCTATCTGCTTCACGTGGTTGGCCGCACCTTGATCGGCAGCCACCACCATCGGTGTGTGAAAGTGTGTGAAGCAATACTGTCCAGCGCTTTGAGTGGCCGGGAGGTTAGAAAAGCACTATATAAAGTCCATTTACCATTTATTCAATCAGCACATTGAATGTAATACTGTAAACTGTAAACTGCAATGGCTAGCATTTAGCGTTTGTACTGAGAATGATTGTTATTGAGGAAACTACTCCGGCTTGTGACCTAATGTGACAGTTCAGCAGTAGGCCAGTCTATGTTACATGTTACCAGTTTAGCTAATCCCACCTGCTAATCCACCTGCAGGATTACTGTCGCCTGAAATTACTCCGCCTCCAATCTAGCACTGCAGTGTATGACTCATTTTAGACAGGCATATTGTTTGCTGGACATATATTTATTCAACTTTAAAGGACTAATAAGTATGGATACCATAACAGGCCTATACTGTTATATAGTATAACATATATATATATGTATATATATATACATACATATATAAATAGATATATACAACTATAACAGACATGGAAAAGATTATTGCTTTTTAAAACACAAAAAATGCTTTATTTAATACTTTTACATAATAATAGCGTATCATAATTCAAAAGGTAAGCCTTTCAGATGTTAGATACAAACAACATAAAAATAAACTAAAAACATAAATAGATAAATAGATAAATAAATAAAAAAATAAAAGTATATGCTAAATACATTCTCAATGAGCCAGTGGGGGTGAGGGGAAGGAGACTGAGCCTCTGTAATCCCCAACCAACACCCCCCCCCCCCCCACCCCCCCACCCCCCAACAAAATAGAAAAATAAAAGAAGTTAGGCATGTAGGCACACACAAACACATACACAGACTCACACACACACACAAAAGTGAGATACAGAGGGAGAGAAACAGGGAAAGGGATGTGTGTGTGTGTGTGTGGGATGGGGGGGGGGGGGGGTTAAGGATATGGGCCACGTCCTCTCTGACACACTGCTGCATGTGGTTAATCCAGATTAGAGTGTCTAAAACAGGCCGCCTAAATCTGCAGGCCAGCCAATGGTACAGAGGCTGTTGTCAGCCCCAATATCACTCTCTCACACACACCCACACACACACACTTTGGCTTTAGTTTGTTATCATTCACGACAAACTACAATTCTGGCCATTACTAATAACGTTTAAGAAGTGCACATGCACTTCAAACTTTTGATTCCAATGAATCACGGAAAAAATAAAAGATTCGTTATCATCTTGATGATGGACTAAACCTCATATCCTCAGGTGCTAGAGATGATTAAATGATTGTTATAGTAATACACACCTATGCTCCTCTCAGCAATAGGATAACATCCATGAACACAACTGCATAGGTTCCATGAGGTTAATCGTGGTCTCTCTGTTTCGAATGTACATATGCATCAAAAACAAAAGCTAATTCCACATTCTTCTTTTTTCTCCATCCAGTGTCCCTGAAGTTTCCACAGCTCTGCAGCTCTTTGCCTGCTCCCTTCACACCCTCTGCCTGAAAAGGCTGATCGCTCTTCCCTGCCTTTGTCTGGAGATAAGATACTTACTTTTCAGATAAAGCATATTATGATATATCAAATGAGATTCGTGTTGTCTTTGTGTGTACAGCCTTGTGTTTGTGTTAGCATAGCTTAGGCTACTTTGTGCTACAAACATATGAACTCTGCATGGATAAATAGGCGACAGTGGAATAGTGGACTACTAGCAATGGGTTTACTTGGTCATTTTGACCGCATGGTATTAATTATATGGCCTTACAGTATTAAAGATAGCCTACAGTATGGAAACTCAAATGCCAGACTAATTATAACATTTTTTTGATTGTTTGTTTTACTCATGGAAAAGGCATTGCATTTGTCAATCACTTTACATTATTATTATTATTATTATTATTATTATACTTTTTTTTTAGGGATGGGGTGGGGGGTATTTTATATTAGAGAACTGGGAAAATCTGAGGAATGTGTACCAGTAATATCTTATTCATTCTACTGACATGGTAGCCTATTATATGCCGAACTTTCTGATTGTGTGCGCGCACGTGTTCGTGCTATGGTGGGAGGGGTTTTCTGGTGCTACTTGGTCCCTCTAATTAGCAGTGATCGGGAAGGAACTTAGCGACCAGACGCAAAAAGCACCGCAGGTCTTCCTACCTGCATGCGTCAAGCGCGCCATTACGCACGGAAAACAGGTGCACTCTTCTTCATTTACCGTGTAAAATATAAATTTAGAGAGCAGGTCGACTGCATTTTACTGTCGCCGATTTAGGTAACTGACAAAAAGGACAAGGAAGGGGTTAAATGAGACATATACATCGGTGAGCTCCAAGCTTACAGCGGCGCGCACCGTTGCAGAGAGCTTTGGTGTCTCCAGATCAAAACTTCCCTACAGACGTGGGAGCCCCGCTTGTGTCCGATATACCAGTCAGAGAGAGAGGACTTAATAGTCTGCGTAACGATGATGTCCTACATAAAGCAACCCCATTACGCCATGAACGGGTTAAATTTGCCCGGCCCTGGAATGGATCTGTTACATACCACCGTGGCATACCCATGTAAGTAAAAAAAAAAAAAGAACTGAACTTGATATTTATAACAGCATTATTATCATTCACAGTATCTATACACAATATTTAACTATAGAATATTGTTTCCTTAAGTTAACAGAAAGTGGTCTACAAAAAGTTTGTATTTTTTATAATATTTGGTGACTTATTCATCGTCCTGAAATGATTGCAAGCTTTGGGTTTGGTTTAAGTCTTCATGTGTTGTATTTGGCCGAATGAGAGGTGTATTTAACTTGTTTAGTGTTTGGTGCTCAGACATTGAGTAATGACCTGCGTGAACATTTGATCATGTGATTTGAACATTTGATTGGCCATTTGATCAATGTAGCCTTTTCAAATTCCTGCCTTTGTTCTTAATTCCAGTAGCTTTGTTTAAAGGCCATCAGAAGAGGAACATTTTGTTAACTGGTCCAGTGCCATTTTCTTCTCTTCATCACGATGACTATTGATTGCAGAAAATAATTTCATGTATCCAGTATCCTGACTCATTAAACAATGTACACACAGCTTGTTAAACATACATAGTGTATGTAGGAGATACAATTGAATGAATTGGTGAATTATCTTCTCATAAACTGTACAATCTAATGGGCCATTTTTAGAGTCATGGGGGAAAACACATTATACCCCTTTACCAGACATAAAACGTAAATATAATTTAAAATGAGTACAAACCATTTATCCCAATTACAAGCAATGTAATAAAGTATAGCTCCTATTATACTTTAAAAAAAACTTTTTTTTTTAAATGCCACATACTCCTTGGCCTGTAGTACCTCAAACTGCCTCCAGGGGTCTGCATAGGCCTACCCCCAATTGAGAAACAGTGGTTGGTATGCAGTACTTTAATAACGTGTGGTCATGTGGTAGCCGCCCCCAGGAAGCAGCGGCGTGAGCGCACCACCTTCACGCGCACCCAGCTAGACATCCTGGAGACACTGTTCTCCAAGACGCGCTACCCGGACATCTTCATGAGGGAGGAGGTGGCCCTCAAGATCAGCCTGCCTGAGTCACGTGTGCAGGTGCGAGGAGGGTTATCAGTGGCTGCGTTTCTTGTATGAAAGGAGCTGCACAAGTAACAGTGGTTATTATCATTATTAGTTTGCTAAATTCAAGCTCAGATCAAAGTGAACCTCCCTCCCAAGCTCCACCCCACACATCAAAATGCACTTGGCTTAGAATAGCCGACTATACCTTTAAACTAGCATGTTTACTAGCAACAGCTAGCAGCAGCTAGCATGTTGTACACCATGCTAGCTGCTGCTCACTGCTGACTGCGGCGCGTGCGTTTGCATGTGTGGTTATACCTTTAAACTAGCATGTTGTACAACATGCTAGCTGCTGCTCACTGCTGACTGCGGCGCGTGCGTTCGCAGGTGTGGTTATACCTTTAAACTAGCATGTTGTACAACATGCTAGCTGCTGCTCACAGCTGATTGCGGCGCGTGCGTTTGCAGGTGTGGTTTAAGAACCGCCGCGCCAAGTGTCGCCAGCAGCAACAGCAGAGCAACGGCCAGTGCAAGCCCCGCCCCCCCAAGAAGAAGTCGTCTCCT
Source organism: Forbesichthys papilliferus (assembly GCA_025399855.1). Classification (NCBI taxonomy): domain Eukaryota; kingdom Metazoa; phylum Chordata; class Actinopteri; order Percopsiformes; family Amblyopsidae; genus Forbesichthys; species Forbesichthys papilliferus. The sequence goes on along the minus strand of JAODOY010000006.1, from coordinate 119,107 downwards.
CCCCAGGAGCCCAGTGGACCCCCCGACCCTGCGGCCAACCCCCCGACGTCCTTCAGCCCCATCTCCCCCTCTGCGGCGGCGGCGGCAGGCCCGACCCTGGTTGCCGACGCCGACGCGGGCATTTCCGGGAACGCAGCCATGTCCATCTGGAGCCCGGCCATCTCGCCGCTTCCCGACCCCCTGGCCTGCTGCATGCAGCGGCCCTCGCCCTACCCCATGAGCTACGGCCAGCCCTCCTACACACAGGGCTACGCCGGCACCACCTCCTACTTCACCGGCCTGGACTGCAGCACCTACCTGTCGCCCATGCACTGCCAGCTGTCTGGCACAGGGGGCGCCCTAAGCCCCATAGCCGTGTCCTCCATGGGAGGCTCTCTCAGCCAGTCTCCCGCCTCGCTGTCCTCCCAGGGCTACGGCACCGCCTCCTCCCTGGGGTTCACCTCCGTCGATTGCCTGGACTACAAAGACCAGCAGGCCTGGAAGCTGGGCTTCACCACCATGGACTGTCTGGACCACAAAGACCAGAACTCCTGGAAGTTCCAGGTCCTCTAGAGAGACGGGCACGTCACTGTGTGTATTGTTTTAGAGGAAAGTACGAGGTGGTTTTGATAGCTGACTTTATTGTCTTTTATTTTCAGTTCCTTATTTGTTGAGTTGTTGTCTAAAGGGGAATATTCTATATGTTTTTTGAGTGCTAGTAAAGATGAGAGGACCAGGGGCCATTGTGGATGATGTCTGGCTGTAAATACTGTCCACAGGAAGGGAACGGGGCCTTTAAAGGTTCCTTGGAGTTCCCCTTAATGTGCTGCCTGGGAGTGCACACTATGTAGCATACGGTATGCTATCATGTCCCTCCATTGGACATCACTGTCTCACAGAAACTCTAATCAGAAAGCCTGTCTGTCTTTCATTGTCTGTTGGGGTTTTGGTTGAGAGTTTGGTATAGACATGTATTACTGTAGGGCAAGCAAAAAGTTAGACGCCTTCACAGTAAGGAGCTCTGAAGTTCCTTTAGACACCTCCTCCTTTCTGATTAAGCAACCAGGGTTACACTATTTATGTTTATTTATTAGTTTATTGCTGTATGATGCTTGTTCTATTCATGTCATTTGGTTGTGTTAATAAACATTTATGTTAAGTTACAGTTTTAGCCTAATGTCATCCCAATATATAAAATTGACTATGGTCTTTTTAGTGTGACATTAAACAAATAATGTACAAGTGTTCTTTGTTTGTACCTTCAATTATCCAGAATTGTGTGTGTTCTTACCAAATCAACCCATGTGCAACCTTTAGCATGTATTTGAGTTGAGGAAACCTGACAGAGTGAAGTCTTTGAGTGTTGAACTAAAGAGTTCCTTCCTCCAGGTAACTATTGTGGTCATGTGACACTGTTCTGGTGCCATCATGGTCATGTGACATCATGTGACATGGCCCACATTGTTCCCACTGTCCTTGCTTGGTTCTATTAGCTGATCTGATTCGGGGGAGTGTTCCAATCCGCTTAAACTTCCTTCAGCACTTCCCTAAGTGAATTAGTTAGGATTACGCCCACCATCCACCCTTCTCCCAATATCTCCATCTTTCTCTCCCTTTCCTGTCTTCCTCCTGTTCCTGAGAATCTCTCTTCAACCGGGCCTTATCTTGTTCTCTTTAATAGGGTCCCATTTTCCCTATAGTTACCCACAAATCTACCTCTCTGTTACCTCTGCTCGTTCAAAAGTGTAGTTTTGCTCTGTTCTATAGCCAAAGCGCACTGTATTGCTTAGATATCTGAAAGCGGTTATCTCTTCCCATTGAAAAGTTTTTTCACAATAAGTGAATGTTACAGCGTTAAGAAAAATGTCGTTCTGCCTAACATACACCCACAACACTGCCAACATACACCCACAACACCACTCCAATACTTGATAACCTTTGGATGACCTGGATAGTTACAGTCACTCATAGACAATGAACAGAGAATTGGAAAAACAGTGCTTGTTGTGTGCAGAAAAAGAGGAAAACTAGGCTTAAAATAATAATGAAATGTAATTGACAAACAAGGTTTGTTGCACTTGTAAACATACATATTACCTTATCTAATGCATACAGAGCTCATATTTTAATTATTTATATTTCAATCTGTTTAACTGGTTATCCAGTTAATTTCATCACATTAACAGAAACTTCAAACTGTAAAATATTCAAATACATTTTAATTGTGTTACAGAAGGTTAATTAATAAATATTAGCCTTAGCCTATATATATTTATCAGACTTGGGTATATTGATGTGACGTGTATATAGTATTTTATTTATTGCCAATACTATTATTCAACATAAACTAATTTGACAACTGCCCTCACTATGTAAAATGTAGGATACTCCCATTCAATTTGACCATAAATAGGCCACAGTAAAACAACAGCCTTTTGAAGCCATTTTGTAACCTTGTCCACAATGACCTAATCCTGCTCTGCACAAATGTTAATCTTTCTTCCTTCCACATGATTGGTTAATCCCTCCCTCTCTGTGTGCCCATTGGTCGATCTGACACTGCGGCAGGGAGGGAGTGCAGTGGACGTGTAATCTTCCCTTTCAACGCAGTGTGAGCCATGCGTTCTGCTGTAATCCATCCCACAGAGGAGCAGATGTTTTGGGGGAGGATAGTGGCGAGCAGACCTTGAGGAAGGTGAACACAGTAACACAGTGATGGTGGTGTTAATACCAAATGCTGGAGCCATGTAGGCTACTCCTGAAGCATTAGGCCCAAGGTCACATGTAGTCTACTCCTGAAACATTAGGCCCAAGGTCACATGTAGGCTACTTCTGAAGCATTAGGCCCAAGGTCACATGTAGTCTACTCCTGAAGCATTAGGCCCAAGGTCACATGTAGACTACTCCTGAAGCATTAGGCCCAAGGTCACATGTAGGCTACTCCTGAAGCATTAGGCCCAAGGTCACATGTAGTCTA
>JAODOY010000006.1:105038-116051 GCA_025399855.1 Forbesichthys papilliferus | reverse complement strand
AGGCCCAAGGTCACATGTAGGCTACTCCTGAAGCATTAGGCCCAAGGTCACATGTAGTCTACTCCTGAAGCATTAGGTCCAAGTTCACATGTAGACTACTCCTGAAGCATTAGCTCCAAGGTCACATGTAGGCTACTCCTGAAGCATTATGTCCAAGGTCACATGTAGTCTACTCCTGAAACCTTAGACCCTGGGTAATTTTGATTATTCTCAGCGCAACTGGATCACAGCCTTTATTTTTTCATTGATTTATCAATTAATCTGAAGGAGAGCACATTCAAGTTTAAACTATTTAGGGGCCGTCTAGGCCTACTGCAAAACGACACTTTACTATTACAGCGGTTTATGTAGGCTACTTTCATGTATGGGAGAGCAGTGTCATGATTTATGAGGTACGTAATTGCATCATCAATAGGTAAATCTGAATACATTTTCATGACCACTGATTATTTGCTAAACATTAGCATTATAAAGTGATCGTTAGAATATCTATAGGCTAGCTGACATCTGTGAGGCCCGGGGGAAGTATGTAGTATGTAGCAAGCAAAGCAAAAAATGCACGGACTTCATTCATTTATGTAGCACTTTGAACTATGCTTCTCTTTCTTCAGTATGCATGCATGACGTGTCCGATTGGCCTTGTGCTAGGCAGGATGCGCGCCGCTGCGCGTTCACGACATGTAAATGCGTTGTTTTTTGCACAGACGGTTCTACTCTTTAATGAAATGGGTATAAGAGAGAAAATGAAACCGTTATCGATCCTGTTGACAGAATCGGTCTCTAAAAACGAGACGCAGCCTAGTATCTGTATTATCGATATTATTGGATCGATATCCGCCAACCCTTAAGAAATATGTTTTTCCCAATGAATAGCGTGACAATTTGCTAATTGGGTTTACGGGGCCAGAGGAACTATAGGCTAATGTAGTAGGACTTCGTATATAAATTAGCAGAGGTGGGCTATAGTAGGAACTAAATCATTTTTGGACGTTTTATAGAACATTTCATGTTATGTAGCAGCCTGTTTTATTACAGAGTACATCTCGATCAAATGTGTTGTAGTCTCCCCCTTGTGGTACAGGTCTTCCACTGCACACTTCTACTATACCCATCATAATATTGTTTTTCCACTGGGCTCAGAAAATGTACTTTATGACTAATGAAAACACAGCAAAACAATATTTATTTTGTTTTTATGTAACACCTATTTATTACCACCATAATATGATAAATTTGGAAAATACAAAGATCAGTTTATACGTGTGAAAAAATCTTGCGGCCTAAGAAAAAAATATAAAAGCAAACACATATGAGGTTATATTTTGTATCACAAATTTTGAGAAATGGACAGGTTCTACACTCAGATCTACACAGCGGGGTACGAGACACAAAAACCTAACATGCACAGTATAAACCTTGCTACAATCTCTATTCATACCTTTGTGACAAGTCTAAATCCTATCTAAAGATGGAGAGTTGGAGAGGAGATGCAATGGTAGCAGAAAGTCTAAAGACAGTTCTAGATTGACAAGAGGAATGGGAGATGGTCGTCATCGCCCCCTTGTGGCTGCCACCACAATACTGGTTATCTTGAGGAAAAGAGGGGCCCTTACCGATTTATCTAAAAACAATATAAATTCCTGTAAAAAAAAAAGAACGTTAACCACGTCGTCATCACAAGCTTTTCCCCTCTTATCGGATAAGTGGTAAATACAAGAGATACATGTAAAAAAATTTCAAAATAAAAAGACACCATATCCACAAAGATAATTAATAGCCTTAAGCAACCAAGATATACTGGCTTGTTGTGGAGCACAAGTAGGGTTTGGCAGATCAGCGCACTGCAGACAGGGGGCAGCGCACTCAAAAAGAATCACACAGCGGGCTGTTGGGGGGGGGGCATCCAGGCAGGGGTAAATAAAATAGAAGAGTGAGTTCGTCGGGGCAGGGGCCCTGGGGCCAGTTTAAGTAGCACCCTGCTGTGGAAGTTGCCGCTCCCCTTAAGCAGACTAGCCCCTGGCCCACGCCCCTCTCCTGCTAGCCTGCTGATAGGGTCAGCAGGCTTGGCAGGACTACCGCACTCTCGTCACCTAGCTACGCGTGTCTGTGTTGCAGTGTGTCTCCACTAGTCTGCTGAGACCACCCTGATCTCGCCCGCTCCAATATCATTGCGCCGCCGCGTTTGTGTGTGTTTGTCGACTGTGTGGAGAACATTCTGGGCCGATTGGTGGCCAGCTGAAGAGTGTCCTCACGACGAGAACGGCCCACGTACGTCGTACGTTTCTGGTTTCCACCGGCGTTATGGCTGACTTTATACATTGTTGTTGGGTGAAATATCGGTAGGAAATCCAATCGTATGTAAGTTTGATTGGAACGTTTTAATGCCGCCTTAATGGCACACGCTTTTGAATAGAGGCGTTCCAAACCGATTCTCTAAAAGAAAATGTGTTATGTCAACCTGCAGCTTGGGAGGGCCGCGTGCTGTCATGAGGCTAGTGTCTGCACGGTCAGATCAGCAAGACCTACTACATCCACACAACAACAACAACAACAACAACAACAAACATGTACCCTTAAAACATTTGGCGAAGACAAAAATCTATCAGAGACCAGACTTTCCCGATTTTTCAAGATATCTCTTCATAATCACGATTACTCTAAAGTCTACCAAGACACCAACGCAGAGGGGGGTGGGGTGGGGGGATGGGGAGGCAGGGGGGGCCATAATGTGGACAAAGGTAAAACATTAAGGGGAGAAGTGAGAAAAAAAAAAGGGGGGGGGGGGGGGTCTTAAAAGGGGGCAGGTTTGGGGCAGGGCGGGTCTAGGCCCGTTCCCCGCGAATGCGACGAGCCAACTGGATGTCTTTGGGCATGATGGTGACGCGCTTGGCGTGGATGGCACACAGGTTGGTGTCCTCAAACAGACCCACCAGGTACGCCTCGCTGGCCTCCTGCAGAAGAGAGAGAGAGAGGGGGGAGATGACAGGGCCGGTAAGGAGGAGAGCTTCCCCGAGACCGTGGACCGTCACCGCTGGCGCCGCGCAAATTAAACGTAATTTATTATGCTAATAAAAATGTGTACTTGCTAACCGGGAAGAAGTGTTGTTGAACATTTGAATTCCTAGTGACCTCATCAGAGTGAGAGTCTACAAATACATGATTGACTGCTGAATACAGGTGACCTGGGAGCCCCACATGTTGGTTAGCGGTGTACAATTATCTGAGTTCGAACGTTGCTCCAAATAAATTAATAATTAAATAAAGATGCACTATTGGTTAGAAGTTTCAGGCTTCTCACATTCCACTTTCATTTGAGATGTCCGGTGCATGCACGCAAACACACATATACACACACACACACACACCTGCAGGGCCCCAATGGCGGCACTCTGAAAACGGAGGTCAGTCTTGAAGTCCTGAGCGATCTCCCTCACCAGGCGTTGGAAGGGCAGCTTACGGATCAGCAGCTCAGTGGACTTCTGGTACCGACGGATCTCCCTCAAAGCCACGGTACCGGGCCTGCAGCAAGCCAAGACATCCAACGGAACAGCGTATTAGTGTGTTTCAGTAAGCAGCCCAGGCCGCTGCCATCTGCTCTAATAGCCACAAACGTTTTCACAGAAAATGTGTAATTCACAAAACTTTTAGCTGTTTAGTTGTTTAATTAAACTGATGAACAGGGATTTAACAAGTTATTGACAGGAAGAAAGTTTACTGCTCATCGGTAGCACTTCAGAGTCACTGTAAAAAATGTCAATTTTCCAAATGAGAACACGGCTCCCTCAGATAGCAAAATGAGATGGATTTCTGACTGTACCTGTAACGATGAGGCTTTTTCACACCACCGGTGGAGGGGGCACTCTTTCGGGCAGCCTTGGTGGCAAGCTGCTTACGCGGAGCCTTTCCACCAGTAGATTTACGGGCAGTTTGCTTGGTACGAGCCATTACGATGAGATATTATCACCTTAATAACAAAGGGGAACATGTACAGTCTAAAAACATATTTGAGTGCACAGGAAATTATTTAGTTTGAACTAAAGTTACTTAATGGTACGTAATATTGCAATGTTATTACAGGAAAAAGCCTACTTCACACCAATGCTCAGTAATAGTAGGTGATATTTCTTATTTTATATTTAATATTGATCAATGCTAAAAGTAAATATTGGAGGAATTATAAAATATCTCATGCTGGGTCAAGTATGTGTTACATCTGGGAAAACTTTTCACTAGTGACGATTTAGCAGCTGCATAAACAGAGAAGTGCCTAGCCAATCCATACACTGTTAGATACCAATTCCACCAATTGCATTAGTATGCAGATTTCACTCGGGCATAAACCAATCCGAAAGCACATATCGTATTTTAGGACCAATGAGATCACGATTATGCTGATTTAAGGGGCGGGCAGACGATTGCAAACCCCGCCTCATACCGCAAGATTATGGCCGCGGATCAGATGTAGGAGGATTCGGATGGACCTACCAATATATGGGCAAAGAGCGGGACATAAACTTTCAAAATATTATACAAAACGAGACAATGCGCATTCATCCGACTGTCAAAAGATCACAGAAGACACCTTTATCTACTGAAAAAGTAATGCAAATGTAGCCAGCAACAATAGATTAAAGCGAAGAAGCGAGGACATGCTCATGAAAGTCGAGCGGAAATTTCACTGCCTCGCTAGTGCATGGAAGTAGAAAGCCCCTTTCTCGGGTAACGCGGCAGTGGATTTTCCATGTATAAACGTCGAAATTTAAGGCTGTTTCAACATTAAATTAACTTTTTCTGTACTATTTCTTAAACAAAACAACCATTGTTTGCGTATTGCGAAAAATCGCTGCAAATATCCAACTTACCAGGGGCGAATGGAAGCGTTTTTCCGCAACGAAATAAGTGTTATGGTTGTCTGGCAGTGTCAGTATTTACTATCGCTCACACACAATGGAAGCAGGGCGTTTAGTGGGGAAAATGGCTGCCGTGTCAATCATTTGTCTCCCATAATGCAACTGGGACTATTTGTAAACAATGTTTCAGACCTTTAGTTACACAAAGTAACATAATCGTGCAACAATAATAATGTCGTAATTAATACGTTTTAGCATATGGCTTTAGATTTTCAATACAATAACATGTAGAATGCACATGTCTAGATTTTATAATAATGAGCTGTTTTACTAATTTATCAACTGAAGATAAATAGGTAAATATTGCTGCATGTTAACACATAGGCCTACCGTCTATTGTAGATTATTAAACGTATATTTAGTGATTTGCAGGAACATGTCAAAATTATATATAGATTAAGACATTATAGCACTCTCTTATGCTGTGCATTTTTGTTTTTGAAGAGTTATTGATCCCTTAAAATAACGAATTTATCAACGAGTCTGAAGATTTCAGTGCCTTTCCATTATGATTCGAATTATGTTTTCATTTGACGTTAAAGTATTGATTTTAAAAGTTTATTTTAACAAAACATGTTTTCACATATATTGTAGACTAAGCCACAGAATGTTTTCGGATGATTTGAAAGTACCACGACGTGATCTGAGTCACATTGTAGGCCTACATCGCAAATAATGTAGACTACCATTCCTTATCAATTAATGAAATGTCTAATATACCGGTACAAGATAGGATAATTGTTCTTTAATTCATGCATTAGCATGTCCTAGGCTATTTGACTGATTTATTGAGTTGGCTCCCATTTATTCAAGAGGCTAATATAAATCCTGAAATAATCCAGATGCCATTATTTTTGGAATCTATCTATCTATCTATCTATCTATCTATCTATATATATATATATATATATATATATATCTCGTAGGGCACTAGGCTCCAATCTTATTAAATTAAAAGTTTTGCTGTATCCTAATTTCTTGAATACTTTATACATTGACTCTGTTGGACACACTGAACACCGGCAGCTACTGTGGCAAAGTGTTAAGTCACTATTCTCTTTGACATTGACAATGTCAAGGCTCAGAGCCCTAGATTACCTCTTCCACCATACCAGGCCACCCAAGATACTCTGTCTGGAGTGGGACATACCGTAATCCTGAAAAATATCTCCCAGATAACATTACTCTCAAATAGTCCAATACAAGAGAGCTGGCTGTCCACGTGACCACTCACCTCACTGGATACAGTAGCCTACTGTTTACAGCAGAGATTTCTAGTTAAAGGTCGACCATGACAAGTCAAGTCATAGTTACCAACCAGACCATAATGTCTGTTTAGTTACAAACAATTCTTAATGCTATTTCTAAACAATCACATGTATTTAAAACCCAAGACATCATGGCTGTAGCATATTTGTTCAGTGTCTCATCTGACAAGATTGAGGGTTCAGGCAAAAGCAGAGTCACATGGGATCTACATGTAAATGAAAGAGAACAATTAATCTGCAATTACATATTGTCTTTGTATTAATAAGACAGAAAAATCTTGGCCCCTAGTTATTCGGACCCATATCAGACCATACAAAACATAATTGCTCGATTTCAGCCTCAATCTGCTATGAAGAGATACCAAAAACATTTGAGCATTTAGAACATTTGTCATTACCCAATGATAGTGAACATAATAAAACCTCGTTATCGGCCCTCATAATGAAACAGCAACAGTCACTACAATATTTAAGAAGACAGTTGTTGTCAGGTAACTTTATTCAGGTATTCCAGTTTTCATACATAGTCAAAATGTATGCGAGAAAAACACAAAAAAAAAACACTCATTCACATCCAAAGGTATGCAAACCGTTTCTTCCTGCTCTCTAAATCCAATATGTGCAATAATCTTCAGAGAAGCACAGACTCAATCCGATCGTTTGGTCCCTCTTACAATGAAGAACAAACTACCATCAGAACATTCCATTAGAATGAAGTTGAATTTGTTTTTAGCAATATTACAGGAAAATGGCACAGTCACATGGTAAATTAAGACATTAATAACTACTATATTAGTTTAAAGTAATCCATTGCGTCTTATTTTCTAATTTCTGACTCAGGGCAATTGACAGATGTGCGTAAGTGACATGGACAATGTACCATACGTTGGAATAGAGAGGGACGGCACGCACATTTTTCCATACGGAGACTTGTGCTGTAACATCCAGAAAGTACACATGGATATTCAAGTACACAGAACCGTTCTGTAAGAGATAAATAGTACATGCATTTCTAAAATGCAAACTGTAATCCCATTAAACTCTTGTACCCAGCTCCTCAAAAAAAAGAAAAGTTAAAAACCCAACAATAACAAAGAGTTCCCTTTTTACTACTAATTTTATATATATATAATTTTTTTGTACATTTTCAGGGGTCTGGTTTAATGTACTGTACCCTATGTCATTAGTATCATATACATTTACATCTGGCTACTGTCTCAAATCAATTAGAACAACATGACCTATTGGCCAGAATATTCCGGTACATTCAGTACTTTCTGTAAAAAGTCTCTGGACATTTTCTGTACAATTCATTAAAAATACAGAGAGAGAAACAAAAAAAAAAAGAGAAGAAATCCCAGTCCACTGTCCCGCAGAGGCTGCTCGGCGTTAGCACAGGAGCGTGCTCCTCACCGTTCTTTAATAATACAGCTATAGATCACCCCGTCAAACCAAACGTCTCCTCCTCACTCCGTACGGACGTCTACGGCCTCGGGCCTCTGGAGGGCCAGCTCAGCCTGGAAGAAGGCGCCCTGGCCCAGGGCCGTGGAGTAGGCTCTGTTGCCGTTGGTCACCACAACCGGGGGCGGTGCGTGCCTCTGGGCGGGGGTCTGCGGCTGAGGCACGGGCCGGTACTCGTCCAAGTTGTCGTAGTGCGAATGCGTCGCCGCGGCGTCGAGTTGCTGACAGGCGGGGAAGTCTCTGTCCGGCTCGCCGGGACCACGGAGCGTCGGCTGCTCGCGCGCGCCCTGCGATCTCTCTGGCCTCGGCGGTGGTCCGTCGTCGTTGTTGCCGTGGTAGCTGCCAGACGGGGTTCTCCCCGCTGCCTGGCGGTGCTCGTGCCGCGGCTGGAAGGAGGCGCGTCGACCGGGGCACTCCGGCTGCCGCGGCCTGGGCCCATCCTCTCCCGCCTCGTACCCACAGGGGGCGCCGTGGAGCGAGTGGGAGGACTGGCACGCCAAGCCGCCCAGTCTGTCTGCCGCCGCGTTGCCGTGGCTACGCCCGTCGGCGGTGTCTGACGTGGCCGGGCGCCCAGGAAGGTAGCGGACGTCCTTGCTGTCAGGCGCCAGCAGCGCCCCCTTGCCCGGGTCAGAGGTACTGCGCAGGTGCAGGTGGGGGGCGGCATTTTCATTGGCGTTGTCGTATCCCGGCAACAGATCCCCCTTCCCGGCCGTCGCCGTGGTCGTAGTCATCGCCGCCGGCAGCAGCCCCACGTTGTCGTACTGCGACAGCACGGGGCCCGGGGCTTTCCGCCGCGGCCGCCCCTCCCTCCGGATGGAGTGCACACGCAGCCGCTCCGCCTCCTCGGCGTCCCAGGCCAGGTACACCGCCCCCCTGGCCACCGGCGGGACGTCGCGGCTCACGAAGCCGTGCTCCTTCCCCCCGCCGGGGGCCGGCAGGAAGCCATGGCGGGACAGAAAGTGGTAGGCGCTCGCCCCGCTCCCGGGGCGGCCTGCTGGGAGCGGGGCGGGGGCTGCAGCAATTGTGGCCATGACGGCGGCGTCCCGGCCGGCGTAGGAATGGGCGTGGCGGAGGCGGACGGTGCCGTAGTGGTCCACGTCGTAGTAGGACGCCTCAAGTGGGCTGTAGCGGTACTGCACGCGCCCATTCTCAAAGTACGGCTGCAGCTGGGTGACGTGGTAGTCGGCCGCCGCCTGTTGCTGCAGCTGCTGCGCCGCTGCTGCCCCCTGCTGGTAGGCCTTGCAGTGGTACACGGGCCGGTGGTAGAGGAACAGCTGGTCGTCCGGCGGCACCTCGGTGCGCAGGACGGGCGCGGCCGCTGCGGCCGACGGCGGCATGTGCAGGGAGTGCACGCGGCGGATGGTGGAGTAGCCGTGCACCCGCTCGTAGTCGTAGCAACCGCCGCCCCCCGCCTGGCGGGCCGGGCCCTCCCGGGGGGAGACGTAGACGGCTCGGGAGCCGCTGCGGGAGCGTGCGGCGGTGGTGGGGTGGAGCTGGTGGTGGTGGTGGTGGGACCGGTGCCCCAGGGTGCTGTAGCGGTGAGGCAGCAGCTGGGGCTCTGCCACGCTGTCCGGCCGGTATCGGAGCAGGGGAGGAGCCGCGCCCCCCCCCGGGGGCCACTGGCGGTAGTACGCGGCCCCGGGCTGTTCTAGCTGTGGATCCCCCGCCGCCTTGGGGTGGTGCAGGTAGGCTGGCGGGTGGCCGGGGGGCTTGCGGGGGGACGAGGGTGGGTGGTGGTGATGGAGGAGGTGCGGAGGGAGGGAGAGGGGCTCCTCTGTGTCGGCCGGTGCACGGTGGGCGGCCTCGGCCTGGCAAAGAGCAGCCGCCGCCATCTTGCTCTCCATGGTGCGGACGGGCGGAGGGGGAGGAGCCACGGGCTCAGGTTGTATCGGGCTAATGGCCTCCCAGGGCTTCTGCACGGGCTCGGCCGAGGTTGGGGCCACTCGGGCGCTGGCCTTGGAGTGGGAATGGGCCTGGAGATGGGGTTGGGGTTGGGGTTGGGGCTGAGGATCTGGATGGAATCGGGGCTGGGGGTGGGGCTGTAACTGTGTCTGGGGTTCGGGCTGGGGCTGGGGCAGTGAGACTGCCTGCTTCTTGGGCTGCTGGGCCTTGGCGGGCCGCTGCTCAGAGGGCTTTGGAAGTGTCGGTGGCGGGGTGGTCTTCTCTGCCTTGACCTGGGTTAGAAGAACAGAGCCGCATGTATTAACATATATTACATATACTAATATAGCATAATAAAACCAGAGAAATTGGTGCACTGTACATCTATCAAATGCGCTGGTCGATCGCCCCTGCCTCTGTATATAGTACATTGATTTCACATGAATCCTTCCTCTCTTTTTAACTAGCTCTCGTTGCAACTTTCAAATCCTACCCACCGAAGCAAATGACGAAACGCAGAAACACCGTCGCTGTTCAATGACCTGTGACACTAGCCTGTTGCTACCGCCGGTTAGAATTCTTGGTTGTTGTCATTTTTTTAAATTAAAAAGGTATCGTCTGCCATTTGTAAGCTAATACCCTGTAAAATTCACCAGATATCTCCTCGCATTTTGCGTTCTCTGTGCGGTACTTCTACACAGCCGTGGCTCCGTAAATAGGAACATAAACAAGGTGTCGAAGAATGTTTTCAACAACAATGCCACTTGGCTTTGCAATACGTTTCGATGTGTGGAGGGCGGAGTTTGTATTTTGTATTTATTTGAGCTGTTAGTGTTAGCGTTCTCTAGAGTGACTAACCCTGCCTTTAATTAATTGTGTTAATGAATGAATAAACTGATGATGGACGGCAGGGTGAAGCTCTTACCTCAGGAACAGGTAGCTGCACCTGGGCTCCGTCCCTACAGGCCACAGCTGCATTCAGCTCGCTGCTGGAGGAGCTTGCGCCAAGCGAGGCCTGACCGACGACAGGCTGCTGCCTCTCTGGACTCTTCCTGATTGGCTGAGCCCTGCGAGGCGAAGAGCATTGAGGAGGCGTGGCCACTAGGGCGGCGTCCGCTCCTCGTGCAGCTCCAAGCTCTGGGGGCGGGGCGAACACAAGCGGCTGCAGGCGGTCGCCCGGGGCCCCAGGGCTGGGGTTCGGGGTTCGAGCACATCCCTCCTGCTCCTCCTCCTCCTGGGGGTGCTTGCTGGAACAGTCCAGGGCGTCGGGGGGCTCGGAGGACCCTACCTGGGGATGGAGGCAGGAGGCCTGCTGGGCAGACTCGACCAGGGCCAAGGCCAGCATGCGAGCGGCACTCTTGGGCGGAGGTGGGGGAGGGGCGGAACTGGGGGGGAAGGGGGAGGGGTCCGTTGCCGTGGCTCCTGGAAGAGGGGAAAGAGGGAAGGGGGAAGGGAAGGGGCAGAGTGTGGGGAGGGGGGACAAAAAGAGCGGA
>JAODOY010000006.1:65848-89347 GCA_025399855.1 Forbesichthys papilliferus | reverse complement strand
ACCCCTAGATCCACAATGGCTAGTGCTAGTCACCCCTAGATCCACAATGGCTAGTGCTAGTCACCCCTAGATCCACAATGGCTAGTGCTAGTCACCCCTAGATCCACAGCGCTGCGTCGAGCAACCTCCCCCTTTCCTGGATCGATCCTTTTCCCAGCTGCCATAACAACCGGCAAACATTTACTTCATCTTCTGGGACTGGTCTGTTGTGCTTGGACAGGACTTGTATGCCTCGTCATTGCCGTTTTGAGGCAATCACATTGACGGGTGTTTTGATTACAAAACAATGATTTTAGAGGTTTGTTTGACCTAAACTAATGCGTTCCTCCGACCCACACTTAAGAGATTAATAGAAGTCAATAGGGTTACTTGGAGAGCTGACAGAGACTATCTGAAATCCAATTATTAACAACAGACACCGCACTAGGAAAGAGCCGGCGTTGAAGCACATCTTACCGAGCCAAATTACTTGCAATTGCACACATGTGAGTGTGTAATGTGTATTACGAGTATGTAGTGTGTTTGCAGTGAGAGTGTAATGTGTATTACGAGTGTGTAATGTGTAGTGAGAATATGTAGTCACAGAGTGTAGTGAGTGTGTATTGTGTAGTGAGCTCCATGGACGCAGCGGGTCCTCGTGAACAGAGTTCCTCACCGAGAACTTCTCATACAGCTGGTAAGTGAGCAGCGGGTTGGGCAGCTCCCGGAAGTACAGCTTGCACAGCGAACCCACACAGTGGATGTCCTGGATGTACACATCTTTGGTCAGGTCAGGGATCTGCTCAGAGTCAAACTCATGTCTGGTGAAGCAAGGAGGCAGAGTTGAGAGGGAGTTAGCAACTATGTTGAGGATTGAAAGGTATGTTAAAATATTGTTAATACATGTTGTAAAACAGATCGCTACGGTAGCCCTGACGTCATGCTCTTGGAATTGTTCTAACATAATGTTTGCTGGTGCATGACGTCAACAGCTATTGACGCCGGCAGTAATTGTAAGTCACTTTAGATAAAAGTGCAAATGCTTTAAATGTACAATTTAAGAAACGATTAACAAACGTGTGTTTATGTGAAAGGTAGAGACTGGTTGAACACAACCAACTAGTGTCCAATAAATGTTATACAGTAAATCCAGCATCCGTTCTACAACCATCTTCTTCCAGGTCTTTCGAGCAAGACTAATGTATTGGCATATAGGACACGGGCCTCAGAGTGTCTTTACACCGTGCTTCAGAAATGACAGTGTAAACTAAACAAATACTGTAGTAATCTCGCGTCTCGTTTCCAAGATGGAAACACGAAGGCAGGGTTTCAAGCGAATATTTTAACACCAAGTGCAAATCAGGGATCTTTCTCCAAAGCCTCCTAATCCTCAATCAAAATATTTAATGTAATTCCATACAGCTATACGAAAACCTTCATCTGATGAGCAGCACACTTGTGCATTTTACTTCAAGCTCGTCATCTCAGAACAAAATCATTTAGGGGGAAAAGTGTGTATTCCACAATTGCTTGTTGTCCATACACACTGGCGTAAGACCATATTATGTGCAATGCAAATTAAAACATAATGGATTATGTTTTGCGTTTTCACAATGGCAGTAATCCTGAAAATAATTTGTATAGTATTAGTGCTTAGATGTGGCATAGGAGAAGATTAGATTGGTGAGGGACACCATTTGCCTGGAGACTTACTTTAAAATAAAGGCCATATTTGTTTGGGCGGATATTCAATTAAAAAATGTAAACGAGTACAGTCAACACATCACAGCAGAGTACTGAAGCCATATGGAAATGCCTGACCAAATGGCAGCGTCCTTAAACCGAAAATCCCGACTTCAAAAAGTCCCTTCACAAATGTATAAGGGAGATATTAACGTTCCCCCATTGACAATCTGCAGGGGTTTTTACCGCAGTTTCTGGATATTCGAGGCGATTCCAGAGAGCCGATAGATTCCATCGACCACACCGTGCTTCTCGATGAACTCTGTGCAGCTCTTGAGAACCTGAGGGACTGAGAGCATAAAAACAACATGCCATTAGCCACAATGCTCTCCTTCAGCCAACAATTGCTCTTTTCCGCTGCGTTCACATGGAACACGGCAGACGGCAAACGGTTTCTGGACGACGCGGCAAAAAAGTCTGCCGGAATGGCAGTTGCTATGTTGACGCTGCATTGTTTCCAAATGCCAGCAATTTAAGAAAGAATAGTGTGTTCAGTGAGTGGTCAGAAGTTCACAGATAGGTTGTAGAACTGCACAAATTAAATAAATTAGATTTTAGCTTTGTGCCATCGACATCAAATACATTTTCTGCATCGTTGATGTCAGATAGCAGAAATATTTTAAGCCTGTTAGCATGTGAACGGTAGAGTTTCTATAATACGATCCTCTTCGTCTATATGCGGTTGTAAATATCTTTACACGGTCATGTTAAACTGTGTGTTGTGTTGCATTTATCTAGCCAGAGAAGAGCTATTAGTGGCGTGATACACGAAAACAACGACACATCGACTGAATTTTGAGATTACATATCGTTGCCTGAGAGGACATGGCTGGGAGAAAGACCATAATTTTTGGCAAGTAACCTACACACAGGCAGATAGCGTGCTACAAGCAAGACCACAACACCAAGACATAAATTATCATGCTGATCACACAAAGAAATTACTCATTTAACTTAGGCTTCCATAAATCATCAAGAACTGGTACGGGCAAACTGGTAGATACGGGTAATAAGGCGATATGGTAGCGTGGGTTAGCAAGCTTATGTGAGTGAGGAGAATCCTCGACCCGTCCAACATCATTGGGGAAAAAATATAGTGGGAACCTCGCTGAAGCAGCTGTTTAAGACAAATTCCACACATAGCCGAGAAGAAAGGAGGGAGGGAGGGGGAGAGAGAGAGAGAGAGAGAGAGAGAGAGAGAAAGGACACACTGAAAGGATTCAGTGTGTATGTATGTGCATGATGGCAAGGCAGGATAAACTATGATATTCATGCATGCAAACACAAATGTATGCCTGCCTCTTGCAGTACATATTAATGTTTCTTTAAAGTGACAGAATATTTTAATACAACCATATGTGATGAATCGCATGAAAAGCTTATTTGTCTATTCATAAATGTGAAATCAAAGAGCCGCAGCAAACCGGGGGGACAAATATTGGGCTTCCTCAGCCATATTTGCAGTAATCAAATTCAAAATGCATTTTGAAGCCTTAAGTCATATCCATTTATGTATTAGTTTAAATGTACTGCTCGCTCTGTTACAAGGGTTCCGACCACACAGAGACTTTAATCTTTCTACCTTGTAAAAAGTGCAGCACAATGTTTTATCTTTCTAAGTGATGATAAGGAAATGGTTAGAGCATAAGTATGAGTCTAGTCTAGCATAGTCTATGTCCACAATCCAGAATGTTCAGTGGACCAAGTTTGGACCCTGGTAACTAGGAATAGCACAATCCAGTTTTTTCAGTCCCGATACAGATACAGGCACTTTGGGTATCGGCCGATACCGTGTACAGATCCGATTCCAGTGTTAAATTAAGTTTTAAGTTAAGTTAGGAAAGTACATGACAGCCAATCTATGTTTTAGGACTTAGATGCATTTTAGAAACTTGCTGCTGATAGTGTGGTCTGGGAAGGTTAGATATGGCTGATGCTTGACTGTAGACCTACGCGTGTACATTAATTTAATTGGATCAGCCCCATGGATCTGTTACAACTGTCCAATTGTCACAGATACCGATCCAGCTATTTAAGTCACATACCGATCTCAGTATCGTATCGGTGCCATCCCTACTTGTAAGAGCAAGAGCCATATAGTTGGGCTCAGTATTAAAATTGGGCTGGATCTATTCTAAGGTACTATTCTAGTACATTCTCTACAGACTGCTAGAGATACAGCAGACACTAGTACAATAAATGTGTGTGTGTGTGTGTCTCACCATCGTGGCCTGAGTTGAGCAGATGCTCTCCCAGGTCGCAGCCGAACACCCTCTCGCGGAGGATGCCCCTCTGCTTCAGCTTCTGTTTGGTGGGCCTGGACTTCATGAAGGTGCGTAAGAACGTGATCAGTTTCCCGTGCTTCTTAGAAACTGAGGATGACACACGCAGACTGGGGTCAGGCTTTTTGTTTCTCTCTCTCCCTGCACACGCTCTCCAACTCCGCCGGAGCTCCCTTATCAAGCAAGGCCTGCGTGAACCACCGCAGACCTCCTGAAGTCCCATACGAGATGCCCGCGTTCATCCCATTGCGGATTGGAACTGTATTCTCATGGCAAGCCCCTTCCATTATGCCACGTAGAGCTTCCCTGAAGCGTAAAGCTGCGGTCCCCAAGTACCACCTCTGGGGCAAACACAAAGGCGTCCCCCATACCCAGGCCCTCTCCCCACAGCTCCCTCTCCATGCAACACGGGGGCAGGCCCTTTTCTCAAGGCCAACATCCGGCATACTCAGACAATGCGTCCAGGAAAAGTGCCTTAAGCCTCTTAAAGTACGGGACAGTTGTTTCCTACATTTTGAAGCAACGTGGAAAAGCTATTATGGGGGAAAGGAATTTCTGCATTTTAAGAGAGGGACGATGAAGGCAGTACAGACTATCCTGTACGGCGAATAGTAAAATGTCAATGGCTGCTGAGATCGCAGGCACATTGACTTTCCTCCACTGGCCTAGTTTACATGATACTTCCTAAAGCCATCCATTAAAGTGCAACTACTGCACCCCAGCTCTAAGCCCGACTCCACCCACCACACCACTCGAAACATGCTAAAACAGTGTGAGTGGGGGGAAAGGAGGGGCTGAGAGGGGGAATTAAGCAAATTAATTCGATGACATATGAGCGGACGGAGTGTGCCGTTGAAAACCAGCCAGGTATTGGGGTGATTTTTAACGGATACGATCCATTTTCAGCCCACACTAGTCTTTTGTTATAAGCATATATTATCATAGAAAGTGTATTATTTAAAATGTTATGGAATAGGAACCATTATGGGATAGTTATTTGGGAATGCAAAAAGCTATCAATGAAAGATCTACTCCCATAGATCTTCAAGGGAATATCTACGGAGGTAGATGTCCTTGCCTTGTGTCGATACCTGACCCTCCTTCAACCCTTTCCACTTCTCTAGTAATGACACTCATCCTGGCTGCTACTGCTAAATCCTTCCCCGAACCTTAAAGAAACATCTATCATGTTGCATATGTTGTGCCAACTCAATCCTCCATAAAGTAAAACAACAAAACTATATCTTTACAGACTGCAACCACGTGTTCTTGGGTAAGAACGCTCTAAAACCTTTACTTAACCTTTGTTTCTGCTATTTGCGATAATGGTATTTAGTATTTAGTTTTATAATCTCAGAAACAGCTGCAGCTTATACCAACACCTCCATACTGGTAGGCTCTTAGTAAAGATAAAAAACAGTCGCATCGGTTTTCTTTTCCAAATTCCAAGGCATGTGCTTTAATTTTTTTTTTTTTTTTTTTACTGATTAGAAATACAGTCACATTCGTTGTCTTTCCCATACGAGTTTCACAGACTTGCCTTTTCTTTTTAGTCTCCACACACCAGCTCCCTTAACTCTTGGGGTTTTGGAACATGTTCCAATTAAATAAGAGCAGCTGATAGGAGATTAAGTCTTTTGAGGGATACAGTGTGTCTTCATGGTTTGCTGTGCCAAGCTCTGCCAAATGCTCCAGTTCTGCATATTGTCGCAATATGAAAATAGGCCATTGCTTGGAATGCGATCTCCCATAACAAAATGAGCAAAGGCAAGTTGTTAGGATGAATGGAAAACCTGGAGGAAGCCTTTTAAATGTCTAAGCAAATGTTACTGGGGAAAACAAAGTGACTCCAAGGCTATGCCTTAACCTTGAAATTAATTTTCCGACCTGGCCATACAAATGACCCATCTCAGAAAAATTAGGCCCTCTGGCCCAGAGACCAGTAAGAGAAAATGACTGCGAGAGAAGTGCTTCGCAGTCTATTTGATTGACCTAGCAAAACACCCTGACCACAACAATACGGTTGCAATTATGCGGTTCTAAAAAACATAGCATAAACCAGCAGAGCTAGCCTTGAAGGCAGGGTCCTCAAATACTAACAGTGGTTCCATTCCAGGAATCCTCTCCTCTGGGGGGGAAAGCCTTGGTACGGCATTAAAATGGCCTTCACCATTTAGTCCACAGCTCATGGTGCATCTATGTGTTAGTCTAGCTTCCACCAGCACGTCACTTTTATTCCGACACCCAGATCAACTGGAGAGAGTGACATTCCCAGAATGCGCCCGACTGATGCTCTCAAATCAATTGTTTTCGCTGATTATAGTCTGGAAACATCAGCGTTTTCACAACCACCCTGCTGGTCACCCAATAGCGTGGGTTCGTGAGATGACGTTGAAGTCAACCGTGTTTCTAAATGGTGGTAGAGCTAGATGAGGCAATACAAATGGTTGTAACAACATCGATTGGTTAAATACTGTCCCATAATTTCAGAATTAACCAGAGGTCTACGCCTAGTAGGAGGCAACAACTGTTAACACTTTGTTAACACTTAGCCTGGTCAGACCTTATTCACAAAGTGAATATGGTTTGGTTACATCAGGCTATCAAACCCCATCTACTCTATCAAAGTCCTGGCTGCTCGGCAGCCATATTACTGCCTACAGGGAGATAATTACTCAATTTCAATGAATAGGGAGAGAGCTATAGGAACTGCAAATCATGTTAATCTTAAAACAAGGTTGATATCATATCATACAAACTTGTGGCTTCCACAGGATCATATACCATCACTTCACAATCTCGTAGATGATTGGTTTGGTTCCAGGCTTTAAATGTATGAAGATTTTCCAAAAAGCCCCCTATAGACCAGCACACAAATATTTTCAATATAAAAGATTAAATAATAAAGTCAGCTATTAAGCTAAATACACTGTCAAATTCACCAAATATCTTCTCGCATGTCGCGATCTTACTGTTCTTTGTGTGTGTTGAAATAATAATATGATACTTCCACACAGCCCTGGCTCTGTAAATAGGAACATAAACAAAGTGGCCAACACCGCTCATATCAACAACACATTTCTACGTGTGAGGCGGCGCTGTGGAGGACAGCTGCGTGATAATGTTTTGATTTGAGCTTGAAGTTAGCAGGAATGACTGACCCTGCCTTTAAGGAGAGTAATAATGTCCTGAGCAAAGAATGACATCACACTTCCTGTGTGCGTTGTTCTCTCCTCTGTCCTTTCATAGCAGGTCCAGTCACGCGTGCATGTTAGTGTATGTGTGTGTGTGTGTGGCCTGCGAAGCATTTGCTTGGCTGTCTAAAACGATTATTAAACATCTTGTGCATCTCAGCTGCTTTAAGTAGCTACTTAAATATATGACCAAGAGCCGAATAAATGTGTTGCATTACTGATACTCAGAATTGTCTTTGCTCTACGCGAAACATTTACAAACATTTACAAAAAGGTACATGACAGGACTGGCTGAGCCATCATGGGGTCGGAGTAGGTTGTCTGATAATTGACCTATCCCAAGCCCCGCCCCTTTTTGCACGTCCTCCAATAACAGTTGAGAATTTTTTTAATCTGACGGAACCTCCCCGCCAACTGTCTGTTTTGCTGTAACAGCTTTCTATGGTGTATTGTCCTACCTAGTTACAGTAACTACGTAGGACAAGTGAAAGGGGCGGGGCTTGGGATATGTCAATTAGGCTTTCAGAGCAAAGAGTGCACACTGAGGTCAAAGCTAAACAAATGAGCGCACAGCACCTATCTATAATTTGCATATACTGCATCAGATAAACTCCAGTAGGGAACTATGTTGCACTGTGTGTAGGCTAAGATAAGATATAAATATACATTTTAGTTCCATGAGAAATAACCAAAGCCTTATTCAATTAAATTTGGTATGAAGCCTAATGCACATCTTCAATGCAAAAAGAATTGGGGAAAAAGTCTATATATAAAATATGAGGATGCACAATAAGAGGATAATTCGGGAGATATCAGGCACATTTAATCCAAATGCCAGTTTCCATGAGTACTGAGGATCCAGACTCCAATGTCATCTTATTAATCTATTACTTGAACCAACAGCCATTACCGTTAATGCACCCACATTTGTGAAGGAGCAGGAAATCGATTTCACCATCCTCCCTATTATAGTACACCCTGTCAAAGAAATTAAAATGCAGGGCATTTGACTAGAATGGTTCGGTTTGGCTTTCTGTCTCCAAAAGAGCCAAAAGCTTTACCAAAAAGTTCAACAGTGTCCATTTAATGCTGCCATTTCTTTAAGCCTTTCTGAAATCTCTGAACCACTGCGCTTAATTACATTCCTATCGCCATCTTATTTTACCCAATGACTACATAACAATCAGATAATTTGAGGAGTCCCTAAATATAGGCAAATTCTATTTTTGGTCAGGCATTAAAAAGCCATCCCAGTTTGAAAATGTAAACATTTCTCAAAATAGTGTGAAACTATCTAACTACACACACACACACACACTCATACATAACTAGTTCCAATTGGGATTTGTTGGGGCTATTTAGCATGTAGTGTAAAGAACTGGGAAGCAGTTGTGAGTGACAGCAACCTTAGGCCAAGAGAGCTTGTGTATACTAGCAGGAGTAAAATATTTTACAATTTAGTCTCTTAGACAATACCTGAACAACTTCATCTAAAAGCAGGCATGACCGGTAATATCCAGTCATCTAAAATCATATCTATGGTGACAATTCTTCCCTTGTGTTCACTTATTATAAGTATTTCTTACATGTGTAAATTATGTAAAGATGGCTTATTATAAAACATACTCTTACTTGCTTTATACTAATTAAACAATACAAAGACGAGATAATGCCTTGTGCACGCAGAATCTCCAGTGTATTCAAATGTTATCTTTGGAAATATAGGCTGAGACCTGTAAAAGAATAACAGGCTCAATATTATCTTACAGCCCAGTAGCTGAACAGACTGTACAACTTTGACATTCAAGACAGAGGGAGCCAAGTCTGGAATGTAAACAGTAGTGCTGACAGTAGGCTATACAATCCGTCATCTTTATAGATCACCGCTGTTGCCTTCACAGATACTGCTTAATAGGCAATATATAAAAACAAATAAAAATAAACTCCAAGTCGTTTGATTTGCTTGCTGCGAATGAGTTTGTACTTGAAATGGTGCATGCCGGTATCAAGACAGTGGAAGTATTCAAACAAAATGTGCAACCAATGAGTTTTTGTGAAAGCCTACAGTAAATATACTTAATGACGACCATTTAAAACGGAACAATGTGAAGCCTTAATTTTTTACGGAAAACAAATCTATCGCATCAGTAGTATATGTTCTTACCTTTGTTCAATAATGTGGAACATGCTTTTATCAAAATGACAGGTTTTAATGTCCAAAGTAATCACTAAAGCGCCCAGTTTCCTCTCGAACTTTTTATAAAGGTGCAACGAAACTACACCTGACAAAAACGTGCGTGTCCCGGGGCATGGGTTGAAATGAATCTAGACAGCGAGCAAACTCTCTTCGTCCTGTTAGTACTTCCCTGTATCGAGTTACAGACGGGGGCATGTGGAAATTCTCTGCCGAAAAGACCGTTTGAAAACTGCCGCATGAGTAGAATAATCTATTATTACACGCAGTAGGAAAACTCGGAGTAGCAGTCCCTTTTACTGTTTGCGCTTTGTAAAGACTACGATAGCCTCCCAGCTCTTGGTAATGTTTTCAATGACTAAGGACTATTTCAGCGAGGGTAACATTTACTGCAGGACAACGTCTCAACCCATATACAAGTCAGCTGATGCATGCGAGTTGTTCTCCACAGTGGAACATGCGCTGATTTAACCATATTCGTAGCGATAGATACTAAAAACTCCAGCTCCACAGAGTACAAATTCGTAATTCGATCAACAATATAGAATAAAACTACATTTCCGTAAAGGTTGTTATGTTGGTAGATATTAGTTTGTTAATTTACGCCCCCATATCATTTTTATGGATGGCTCAGTCTGCTGGTAGTGATCACCACATTCAATCAACAGAGGCCTCTATGGATAAACCATTTTAGTCAAAATAAGGGTGAACTCATTTGTTATTATACTGCAGTGTTGCAGGTGATCACACGGCAAAAGTGGCATCTTCCAGTTACTGAAATGCCTTTCAGATAAACAGGATTGTTCTCACGCACATACATGTGTAAAATATTTCCTCTTACTTATCCTAAAAATACATTTTCACACACAGTTAAAGTTTCACGCTGATGTAAGCATGTATGCGAGCCAATATTTCACATGCACCTGTATAAGCATTCATAACCGAATGTCTGAGCCCTGCCCGTTTGACCTGCATCTAACGTGCGTGTTTCAAATGCGTGCGTTTGATGTGTTTCATACATGCCTGTGCGTTACATGTAGACCTACATTAATATTTCAGTTTCATGGTTATCTGTACAAACATTTCATAAGTATGTTTGTGAATGTGTTGAGCGTTTCATACAAGTATGTCAGTTGGCAGTAGTAGCTGCATGTGTTCAACATATGAATGTGTAGGCCTACAGTACGTGTTTCAATCGTGTATTTCCTAAATGGTCCCTCATACTAATTTGTTGATACGAGCGGTGTTTGCCACTTTGTTTATGTTCCTATTTAAAGAGCCAAGGCTGTGTACAAGTATCATATTATTTTTTCAAAGGTAAGCTAACGAGAAAGGTAAGCTAACGAAATGCGAGGTGATATTTGGTGAATTTGACAAAAAGTATTATCTTACATTTAGCTGGCAATAGCTGAATTTACCTTTAATTCTGGAAGCTACTGCTGCAAATAACTGAAGTCTTGGAACGATGTGGATGGATTATTTATCTGGTGTAACAATTGTTGAAGTATATAAGACAAATGTGCAAGAGTGGAAACATAGACCGCCGTTATAAAGGACAATGACTGCAAAATAGACTTTCCATCTGTTCATTGCCTGTGATCACTTAAGATACCAATAACAGATTTGTAAGTCGCGTAACCAGACACAGATACTGGGGACCATAGCAGTGATGTCACATAGTTGTGTTGCAATACCATTACAGATATACATTCCTAAAACAGGCAAAAGGGCAATCCTCTTAAGTGATCTACAATAGAGCATGAACACACAGCACAACTTCGAGATAGTCAAGCTGATGAACGATAGATATAAAATCCATCTAGATCAGAGAGGTGTGCTGTATGTTGGGTCATTACCAGCCTTCTGCACAGCTAGATGACGACCCATTCGTTAGAATCAAGGTGTGTCGGAGCAGGGAGACATCTACAACATGCAGGGGCCTCCAGGACCAGGGTTGACAGATGCTGTTTTAGATGTCTCCCTCACCTGACTCAAATGAACGCGTCGTTACCAATCTTTTCAGAAGCCCATTCGTTTGAGTTCAGGTGTGGAGCAGGGAGACCTCTAAACCATGCGGGGCAGTGGTCTCTCAGGTCCAGGGTTTGGAGACCTCTTACCAAGAAAAAGCAGTAGCCCCATGTCTGCAACAACGCAAACAAATACATGTGAGGTGTGCCAATACGGTCACACCAATATAATGCACAGTGCCAATGGCCAGCATAGTCACACAGCCCAGGCAATATGCAGGCAGCAGCATGAGAACCTTGTGAACAGCGAGATAAATCTCTCTCCGTCTCGCATACCATCGTCTACTTCCTCCTTCCTTCCCCTCCCCTCGGAATAGCCAGCTGTCCTGGCTCATAAGTCTTGCAGCTGCCCCAATCACGGGTCCCCAGACAAAGGGGGGCTCGTGATTGGGGCTTGGCCCTGAGAGGGTGGAAAAGGAGTGGACGGCCACATCTGGGCCAGCCCAGCGCCTGGTATGTCGACTGTAGTGGGGCTGTCAGGGGGAAAAGGCACGCAGGCCTACCGTTAAAGTATATCCTGTGATGAAGTCGTGCTCATTTACTGCATGGTTTGTTGATGCAGTAGACTCCCCAGGTCCCTTCACCCGAACATTTCACTTCAACAACATTATCGAATTAAAAACACAGCTGTCAACGATTTCCAGTGGCCATTTGCAATGGTAGCTTGTGCCTGCGGTCCAACTGGGCCACTATGGCATGTTTCTGCAATGTCCCGGAAAGAATGTGTTCTCTTGGTCACCATGGAGAAAGAGACAAATTCTTACTGTTGCAGCACAAAGCTTAGCGCTCAATGGAGGGGTTTACAGGCTCCTCATTGTAAAAGGATTAAATAAATCAGGCTGGTCTAGACCTAGCTCCATGGAACCCCATGGCCGCGGCCTTTCAACTGCCAACCAAACAGACACACACACATTCAGCTGGCCAAAGTCCAGACTGAGCCACATTCAAAAGCATTTTCTCCAAAACACAGGGGTGACCTTGTTGGGTCCTCGGCTCGCCTGCATACACCTTGAGGAACAAAACAACACCACACAGGGGGAAAAAAAAGAATAGCAGGCTGAAGACTCTGAACCGGGAAATAGATACAATAAAAGCTGTGTTTACATAAGGGATCCTGATTGCCAACTTACCTGGAAGTCTTGCTAAAAACACATACAGTAGCAAGCAAAATAAGCATTTGAATAAGAAAAGTTACCAAAAGACATTTAGAAAACTAAAGTGCACGACGAGAGAACTTTAAGCGTATGAAAGGAATGGACGGGAATTTTAACCAGGTTGTTTTGTTCATGTTAAGAAGTAAGGGTGAAGTTGGAAAGGTCTCACCTAAGCCACACACACACACACACACACACACACAAACAAGAGAGGAACGAGTGTGGTAGTGGTGTTGACATCACAATACAAAACCATTCAGCATCCCTCATAACAAGCATAGGGATAGAGACTTGTTTAGTTCCGGTGCACACGGCGCAGACACGGCGCTTACGGAAGGGGTGGGGGGTTGGAGGGGATGGGTGTGTGACACACGTACGTCTTTGTAAACATCGTCTACCTGAACATATGCTGTAGTGGTTTAACGGGTCGGCCACCCATGCACTTTCCTGCTTTACACTCTCCATCTCCAAGTCTGCATGCAGTCCGACGGTGGGGCGGATGGGATGGAATGTGGATGCATGGGAACAGCGGCAGAGAGAGAGAATCATGTTTGAGTTAAAGAAAGCAACTGCACAGCACTCTAGGGCTGTAGAGCAATGATCATCTTGATATCTTATGTGGTACAGAGCAGTGGTTCTGAAACTGCGGGTAAGGACCATTCAGGGGTCACAAGATGCTTTTACGGCAGTCAGAAGATGGCTTCAGGACTTTTGAAATATTTCTGAATTCAATTAAATTTTATATTGCTTTTATTCCAGTTTTGTTTGCTCAAATAAAACAATATGTTTCATATACTGGCTATAGTTCGGTTATGCAACCGAAAGGAGTGAGTCGATGTTTGCAATGAGGGGGACCGCAAACAGAGGCTCACATCTTTTTTCCAGTGTTACGGGTCACAACGTTTGAGAACCACTGAACTACAAAACAATGAAGTAAAAAAAGCAAAATGTTACAGCCTATGGTTACAATATGCAGCAGGTCATTATAAGCATCGGTAGAATCTGTAAACAAGTAAACAACGTACTTTAGTATATGAAAAAAAAACAACAACACTACACTGTAAATGCCATGCGAGTGCATGTCAGTGTGGGTGCGTGTGTGTGTGCCTGTGTGTGTGCAAGGGGCTGCTGGAGCAGTGGGTTGTGTGTATACCGGCACGCACAGGGTGGAAACAGACTCCATGAGGCAGGCGGTGGGCCAGAGCAGGGGGAGGCTAAGAGAGGAGGAGGAGGGAGGGGAAGGAGTCACATTCAGATGCGTCAGAAGAAGAAGACAAATTGGACAACTACACCGCCGTACGGTGAGTCAACAGCGTTAAAGAACGAGCCATGCGGACATCAATTTGGATTTGGAAACGAGCGGCCGATCTGTGGTCGGCCGCTCGTTCTTCAGCCGGAATTCATTTAAAAAAGATATAGTAAGTCACTCTGGAGAAAGCCCAAAACAAAGCCACACGGTGCTCCCTTACAAGCTCACGGTTATGAGCTGTGGTTTCAGGCCGGGTTAATGCATACAAATAGTAACAAATTACCATTTACATGAAACAAAAATAAAGCATATGCATGGTGGAGTCAAACACGACCGACCGACAGACAGACAGACAGACAGACAGACAGACAGACAGACAGACAGACAGACAGACACCGACTAGCGTCAAAGCGCTGCGGTGGGGCCGAGCGGTTTAGAGGAAGTCTTGGAACAATGGAGTGTGTGTTGCGTGCACCGGTGGCTGTTACGGTCCCTGGCACAGGCTGCAGCTGACACAGAGGACTGACGTGACCAAAAACATCTGAAATGCCTCACCTATAACGACTCCATTCCCTTTGATCCCTACAGATCTTGCACGCGCCCCGCGCATTGTCAGAAATTCTTCATCTGCTTGATTCCTGTTTTTGTGTTTTTCCATGGTCAGAATCGGACCCCGTTCCCCCACCAAAACAGCCACGTGTACCGTCGACAATGTGAGTCACATGGCTGAATCTTTGGAAGATCTGACGTAGATTCACACAGCGGCTGATCTCATAGTCTTGGTCATTCCAAGTTTCACAAGGGCTGCTCCTTCTTATTTTTATTGGCTACACGTGGTGTTAACCACTAGGAGAGGAGGTAAGATTAAGAGTAAAGTTCAGATCGACCTCCATTTTGTACTGCAGCTGTCAATGTTTTGAAATTGTGCTGGTGATTGTAAGAGGGTTCCTGATATACTTCTGTGGCTGATTGCCTTTGTGTGCTACAAAGCTAATCTGTTTGCTTTGACTAGCAATAGAGCTGCAGCCTTATTTCTCTTGGAATATGATGTACTGGGTGATTACGGGGTGATTAGCAGTCAATTTAAGTAGATAATGTCTTTGGAATAAGAGTTTCCTGTCACGGTTTGTATACGCAGACATTTAACTCCCAGTAGACATTGTGTACTGAAATCATAAAAGTCTGTTCAATGATGGTTCAGGTTTGTTAAACAAAACACTAATTAAATTCATATGCAGAGGATGTTGACACCATTCACAGTTGTGATTAGTCGGGTAGAACATTCTGGACTTTGTGACCTAATGCTCTTCCATGCATATTACAGGAACACTTTCCTCATACAAGGCAGACCCAGAACATGTTTAGTGGCCACTAGGTTATTATGAAAAGAACCTCATCGCATTGCTATCATCGCAAGCTCTTCTGGGGAACCGTACCTGCATCCGTATCAGTCACAAAAGAAATGGTTCGGTTCTCCCATCACTGATAATGTACACGTTAGGGCTGGGCGATATATCGATATTTAATTTATATCACTATATTTTCAAAAGAGAGAGAAAATTAGACAATATCGTTTATATCGATATCATTATATTCACACCTTGTTTCAGAGTAGCCAATAAGAGAGCAGATGCTGAGTCACATGCTCATTTTCCCTTTCTGACAAAGAGATACAGATAGCCAGCTAGTATTACAAGGTACACTGTAATCAAAAACAATTGTGGATTAAATTGAGTAAACTGTCATTATAGCTGCAATATTCACAACCCCTCTGTTATGGATTCAACCATGTACAACTACAATTCATTAGCTTAAAATAAAAAAATTTCACATTTCCGTCTGGGTTAACCCACTTTCTAGAAAATACCGAAATATATCGGGTATTGGTATTCAACCTAAATATATCGGGATATGATTTTTGGTCCATATCGCCCAGTCCTTGTACACGCGGACACATGCACGCACGCACGCACGCACACACGCACACACACACACACACACCCTATTAGAGGCACAAGAGCAGGAAGAGTACCTGGTTTTGGCACTGAGTTGGTCACGGACTGCGGCACTTTATCATTTATCAGCTCCACACACTCGCTGGGGAAGAAGCCAACCTGAACGAGGAGAGGAGGAAAAAAAGGAATACGTTGGCTAATGAAAGCAAAGACTGACTCATCAAGCAATGACTCAGCATCCAAAACGCGGTTAACATATCAGGGGCTCTCCACGTCGTAACTTTGCCGCGAGGCCGCTGTTGCCATAGAGCCACACCTACTAACATGGCAGGGAAGAAAAGATACCACGGCATTGTCAGCTGTTTGAACAGATGAGTGAGAAACAATGACCCATCATGTGCATTTGCCATCACCTGGCTGTAAATACACTTCACAATAAAACTAGAAGAATTATTATTAATCAGCATTCACTCCATTATTTTTAAAGAGGGAATGCGCTCCAAGCCGTAGACTGGCGTGTGGTGTCCGTAGGTCTGCCACAACCTGCACCAGTCAGACAGATACTGCAGCCCACTGGCACCCACTCACACTCCGCCTCAGGCAGTGGCAGCGACTGGTTGACTGACCCCTACTGGAGATAAGTGGGGCTGCAGGCAATTCAGCGCGTCGCTGTGCTCTAATTTAGTTGGAAATTAGCAGCAGTGATCATTGGGTAGTACCGGTGTGTAGTGTCCCCGGCAAGACTGGAGGTAGAGAGAGTGCTACACTGACATAGAACACTGGGATTTGCTGCAGAAGTACACTAGAAAAGCTATTGATTGAAGTTAATTGAATCTCCATAAGTGAGTGGCCATTTGCAGCCATGCTCCAACATCTGTGGGAGTTCTGGTTGAAACCATTCCTGATTTATTGCACCAACGTGCAATAAATCAGGAATGGTATATATATATGGAATATATTGCACGTCATCGTCAAGAAAAGCTTAAGAAAACTGATTTGCAGCAATATTATCTGTTAGTTCTAAAGTGATTAGCTGGCTACAGTTAACAAATCAGTGTGCGTGTCCGACCCATAGACTGTATTTATGAATGGACAACCCCCCTCCTAACTTTTCCTAAGAACCGGTTTGTGCTGGCTCTGGCCATCACCACCTTTGCAGTACCTCACTCTGCCTGTAACACCCCCCAATCAATTATAATGGAATACATACTGTGTATGGCCAATATATTTTGAACTGAAAAGTTACAAAATGCACCACCTGTGCAGCTGTCACGAACAGGGGGAGACTAGCTTCAAGTACCAAAACCGATTTTTGCTTAAACTTTGACATTTTAACATAGGTGTCTATGGGGATTCACTCCCTTTTGCAGCCAGCCTCAAGTGGCCATTCGATGAACTGCAGGTTTTGGCCCGTCCGTGTTGTAATAGTTTCTTAGCACAGGAGGTTCCCGCTCGGTCCTACCTGGAAGCCATGCTTGCCACGCCACCATGTGGTATCTTCCTTGGGGGGCATATCGATCACTGACACGATGTCGCCCACCTGAGCGGAGGAGAGGCAGGAGAGGCAGAAAGAGAGGAGGGTGTCAAGATGCTTGTTCAACAGACATGGCAGCTAGCTGCAGCGCTGTACAAGCACAACTAAAATGTTGACTCGCGATGGCGTTAAAAGAGGAGGCTCTGCCTTCCGGTCTAAGCGCTTTCCAAACAAGCACTGTTGGCAAGTGGAACACCGGGGGAGTTTTTACAATTACCCGTAGTACAAATAACTGGGGACGATTACTGTAATGGTCTAGTCCCTGGCACGCTTTTAAGTTAATTTGATAATTTCATAGCTTCTGCGGTAAAGTAATATTAGTGTAAGGCCTAAAGGACAAGACCAGGATCTTGCCTGTAATCCAAATGAATTACAGGTAGAAGCTATCTGCTATTCTAATTACACGCTCACAGCCTGCACTCGTAGTCAGCCGTGTCAGCATTTCCAGACCTAGAAATAGATGTTCTCACCAGAACAGCTGACCAGTACCAAACCCATCCATTACATTTGCATTTGCTTACAGTAAACCTTTGCAATACAGCAGATAGAAGACTATCTCTCTATCTGTCTCTGTATGGCTCACTGTCAAGTCTCTTTACCCAGCGATAGAAAGTCATTGTAATGTAGGAGATTGCACATAAAGAGGCGTCTCTTTACAGACTGTAATGGGCACTATTGCATTTTAATGGCCTGGGTTCTGTGGAAACATAACGCGTGTGTGTGTGCGCGGGCGTGCGTGCGTGCGCGCTGGATAGCTGACACCTCAAAGGATAGCTCGTCGGTCGCCTGGGCGATGTATCGCTTGATGACGTGGGAGGCAGCGACGGCTGGTACGTTGATAGATGACTCCTCGTGCACCAGCAGATGGTTCCCCTTGTTGTCGACCTGCCAAGCAGACGCCGCAGAACACATGGCGTTATCGACACTAGAACCCACTGCCAGTCAAGTATGACACAAAAAACAAATAGAAAAAAAAACGTATGACCAAAACAAATCTGTCTAGTTCCGTGTAGTAGTGTACTTATTAGTAAAACATTTATTAAAATCGTACAAATATTTGAAACTTTTTACTTAACAATTGATCATTTACTTCCAGCCCATGTAAACAAACATGAGCGTTTTGAGTTAGCGCGACAGCTGTTAATATCTCTCTTTAGGATTGTGAGCAGCCTATGGAAGGCTCGTCACACCTGCCACCATCTTTGTGACTATGACCTCAGAAAATTTGCATCTTAGCTCCGCCCAATTTTTCAGCCCAGAATTGCGCCAAAAAACACATTTGGCCAGTCACACCAACAAGTAGACACATCAATGAGTACATTTTTCACTTCTTGGAGAAAAAACTAAAAATGTGCGCCGGCTCATCCACCCATACCTCCATCCACGTGAGAGCAGGCCCACAGTTGATCTGGTTGTCGGCAATGGCGGAGAGCCGTGAGAGGTAAGCTAGTAGCATCTGGGAGACTGACTGGAGGGTGGAGAAGATGAGACGGAACACGCAGAGATTCAGTAACACGCTTCCTCCAGTACTGATCATATGCTAACAAGCACAAATGGGGTTAATCATTCTCAACCACGCTTGCTAACTTCGAGCTCAATGCAAAAAACACATTACACAGGGAATTTGCGATACAAGTCGTTGATTTGGCACCGTCTGACCAACTGGTCGGTTAGGCGACGTCCGCCTGACGATTGTTCTGGAATGAATCGCTGACTGGTGCTGTAGCCGTGCTGAATGTTAACTGGACAGTATAATCATGTAGATCTGGCTACAGAATTTGATTGGTTCGAGATCCCCTCACTAAGCACCGCTTGGTTGACTTTTCATTTGTTCAATGAGCACAGCAGCAGATGGTGAACCTGCTCACCAAGGGATTCTAATATCCAACTTTGAAGCAATGCTGACACTGTAGCTAGCCCCCAAAGAAACGTAGCATTCAAAGAAAGTCTATTCATTTATTCTAGCTGTTAAATTACCTGCCATCGCTAAGACCAGGTGGTGTTAAGATTCAGCCCTCACATCGCCACCACACAATACTACTTTGTGTGCGTGAGAGATTAAAATATATGCACACAATATCTCAGGAGCCTATACACAGTTTTGGTGTTTACGAATTACAATTGTGCATTGTGGGCATACTTACTAGAACAGCAATTACTGTGAAATCCCCTTCCCAATACACAAGCACGCACGCACGCAGGCATACATACGCACACACACGCACACACGCACGTCAATAATGAACAAGTATTACTGGTTTTTCCGGAGATGTTTGCTTCCTGAACATTTCACTACAGCACCTGGTCTTTTATTGCCAGTTTTTCCTAACTGCTTTAGGATATAGCTTGGAGTTATGGGAATTTCCCATTTAACAGTGAATGAAGGCTCAGATAAAAAATAGTCACTCAGAAAATGTCAACAATTACAAAACAAAAGGTTAACAAGTTGATAAAATCATGGAAAATATATGTTCTTGCTTTTCAAAGTGCAAATACCATAAATCTCTGTCTATAGGGACACAGTGAACTATGAAAGGTAACTATAAATGTTATCGAACAATACAAGATAATGCTAGATATCTGGATTAGGCATATAACGTACTGTTTGGCCCATCTCACTGAATCAATATTGATATTTAAACAATACATTTGATCTGTTTACAGTTTGAACGTTCATAGATGGACCATTAAAGGTACAGTGAGATCATTTGAGCCAATCAGATATAAAGCAGCTACAACGTGTTTGTGCTGAGATGGAGCGGTTTCCTACGGTTCCTTTTAGTTTGACTGGTACAGGTTGCACTTCAAGTGTCATGTGTGCAGTCACCTCTGACTGGTCGGTCAGACTGTCAAATCGAGGCAGTTCGGGCAGCTGCGAGAAACGTCGGTCGTAGATGCAGAGGTGCAGGTGTTTGTCCAGGACGCGGAAATCCTCATAGCTGCGCTTCACTACCCAGCTTCGGCCCTATGCAGAACACAACACACAGAATACAACGTGGGGAAAGATTAAAGAATGTCAAACACAAACCCCGCTGTACGGGCCACGTGTGGCTTAGTACAGACGTGCATAAATGCACCGTGCCTACATGATGAAAGTGCATCTGTCGCTCATGCGCTCTGCTTGGCCACTGGACCATTGTCTGTGGCAGGTATTTATCTTCGTTTGGCCTCCAAATGGAACATGAAATGAGTTTACATTATCTGGAGCAGGGATGTTACTGACGCTGTGTCTACAGTATAAGATATCAAATAATCAATCATAAAGAAGGTATCTGATGTCTCGACTTAACAGGTGCAAGAAAAACAGATATGTCAATCAAGTAAAGGTCTAATCCAAAGATAATGCTGTATTCGACATTAGCAGGCGGAAAGTGGGAAGTGGAAACGCATCACCTATGCCGTCTGTGAGTTTGTGTTGGTGTGTGGAGTCGGACAGGCGCCCCGTGCTTTGTTTTTAACCTCGTCCGTAACGACTGCTAACTTGAAACCCTGAATACCTACATAACAATGACACATTTTAATTGTTCTATAGAGTTACATCAAACCGACGCCCGTGCTTTGTGCTTCACTTTACTGCATACCAGATTTGCAAAGTTCAGCAATTCTGTGTTGAATTGTTTCTAATCTCTGTAGTGACTGCTCACGTTAAAACCCCTAATACCTACCAATGACACATTTCAAATGTTGCATAGCTTTACATATCAAATGTAAGTACGGCTATTAATTCATGTAGCTAAATGTCAACATGTATTTCAATATATGACTGTGCGCGCGCAAGCATGTTGTTGTGACATTGGAAACTCTAACTTGAGAAAGCCATGGATTTTTCCACGTCAGAGAAGACCACCAAGGGACAGGGTTGGAAGCTACAGCAAGACACTGCTGTAGGTTTGTGTACGGTGGAATTTAGGTTAAGCAACAACTTCTGCCTAAATAAGATGGGAAACAGATACTGGTGAATGCATAGAAGGCCAGAATCACTTTGCTCCTCAAGCCAAGAAATTTCCTCAAAATACAATTTGAAGCCCTGTAAGAGACATCATCTTTGGGCTGGAATGACTTCAAAGTAAATGACTTGCAAAAAAACAGTACTGATATCTTATTATATAGTATTTTACTTATTCAGATACAAATACAGACTCAAATGCCATTTTATTATTTATAATGTAAATACAAGAAGCCTTATATTAACAATTTCTTTATAGTGAACTTGCGCGATTGCATTTGCTTAAGTTCATATTCACGTTGCAAATCCCTGGTGTATCAGTACCCTTTCCAACTTCTTAGAAAGGTTTAGGTTGTTTCTTTTTCCACAGGGACCAGCCAATTAAAAACATTGCACAAGCAGCTTTAAGCGCTGAGCTAATTTACATCTTTAAGACCTGACCTAACCTAATTAAACACATACAACCTACAATCTACTGTTGATATAAAACAATTTAGCAGTTAATGTAAAAATATAAAGAGCTCTCGTTTTGTGTAAAGAGGACCCCTGTCTCATTCTTTTCATCTTGAAGGTTTCTTCTCTTTTCCTTTTGCAAATACAATGGTCTTTAAATCCTGTGAATATTTGAGAACAATCCCCATATCAAAGACCTTTTAACAGCTCAATCGACCCTTCTTGTAAAATGTGGTGATTAAATACAAACAGTGCAAGGAGGACAAACCAAAATAATTCTGCCCTCAACCTTCCACTGCAAAAACACAAACTCTCCAAGATATTCCATTAGTCTGTTGGTTTGATTTTCATCTTGTAAAAAAGGCTTCCAAACCTCAAAAACCCTAGATTGAGGAAGAAAATAGTGCAACTGGGGCGGTATTTCGCTTAGCCGACTGATCCCAGTGCAGTGTTAAAAGGCATAAGCTCTGGGAAGTGGGGAGGTTCTACGGGCTCAGGAATCCCTTACTACTAATACAGTTCCTGTCCCACTTTCAAACAGTGCTTCCTCTTGAACTCCCCTCTGAATCAACCTGAAAGAGAATCAACTGAACCATGTGGTGCGGCTATGTTTCGTTGTCTAGCTTGTACAAAGTGTGTGGCGGGATGCCAGCGCTTTGCTAGCGGTTTCTCTTGTCTTTCTCATTTATTTATTTAAAATGGGGGGGGAAAAAGCGCTTTAGGTTTCACTGTGTTTTGCAAAAGGCTAGAGAGGGCTGGAATTTCCAAGTACTGTGGCACACTGCCAAGGATGTTAGCAGTATATAATACGGGATATAATGCCAATTAGAAGCAAGGAAAGCATTGCAAAGCTTCTGCTCTCTTGGGGATGGACAACCTTCAGAATTAAGCAACCTACTGAATAATGTGTGCGTGATGTCTCAAATTTTAAATATATGAAACCCTGATACATTTAAAGCTATACTCAAGTTAGTTTTTCTATACATATTTGTACTGTGTGCGTATTTTGTTTTGTTTTCATGAGAAATGTTATATTGTAAACCGTTTCATTCAAATGCTTAGAGAGTGATGTAAACAAATGCAATTTAACCTTTTACCTTTAAACCATGAACACTTTAAATTCCGTATCTATATAGTTCCGGAACTTTGCAGTTCAATATGAAATTCTTAGTTAGAAAACGGTAGGTCTGTTCTTACAACAGTGTTTATTAAACAATGAAAAATGGGTCTGTCTGGTACTGCATGAGGTTCAGCGCCTGACTGGGTTCTGTAATATAGTCTGTGTCAGATAAGCATCTATGGAGAGGAAACACAGTAGCCTCAGTAAAGGTTTACACACAACTAAAAGGTATTCAAAAGCCAGAGGTAAAATGAAGGGACAGAGTATGTGTGTGTTGACCTGAAGAGCTGCATGATAAGAGAGTGACAGGAATCATCGGTGTTACCTGACAGTGGATCTGGACCAAGTACACCAGCTCTTTGGTCTCGTAGCCGTTCCGTGACACTTCACAATGCTCGTCCCCGAGGGACAACTAGAAAGGAGGCAAAGAGAAGGGAACGGGATATTCAGATGGCCCTTTATTACAGTTATTGCAGCAAGAGGCATAAGGCAATAACTGGCACCGCAGAAATCAACAAAACAGAGCAAAGAGCAGATAAAATAAGGCAATAAATAAAGTATGTTTTACAGCAGGGATGGGCCAATCCCGGTCCTGGAGGGCCGCAGCCATGCATGTTTTAGATGTCTCCCTGCTCCAACACACCTGATTCAAATGGGTTGTTATTCATT
>JAODOY010000006.1:54340-65748 GCA_025399855.1 Forbesichthys papilliferus | reverse complement strand
ATAAAACATAATCAGATGTTATGATACAGTATGACACTCACAGGACATTATATCATTTAAATATCAAATGTTATTATACATAAAAAACAGGACATTCTGCTTTTATGTAGCCTATACAGAGAAAACAAATATTACATCAACACTCTCTGATCTGAACAGCCATTCAGTGTTCTTGTGAGTCTGAGCAGAATAAGAGCAGAACGATAACTGAGCTGGATTCACTTGACAATTGCTAGCGTCTGGTGATTTTTTTTTCCCACAGCAGATCTAAAATTACCTGTTGAGGAGCCTATCCAGATGGGGAGGGAGTGTATAATAAAAATGTGAACAACCCTTTTAGAGATGGCATGAGGCATGCATCGCAGGACAAACGCTTGAAGTTTTTATTTTGCGTGCGCACAAACTAGGCCTACATGAAATAGCCTGCTTTTTATGAGGTGCCAACTCTGTATGGATTATTGATTACTGCAGGTTACCAGTGCTATGTGAAGTAGTCAGTAGGCTAATTATTTGTCCTAATGACATGAAATAAATATGAGCATCATCATTAGATCACACACAGTCCATTTTATAGGATATGTCCCCTCTGTTTTACAAAGTAGGCTAAGAATGGACAGGAAACCTCCGCAGCTAGGCTACGTGACTGCATCCAGTTAGCCTTTAGGTAATAATGGGAGAAGCCTACCTTTTACGCTAGCTTGTGGTCTCATTTTGAGTCAGGTTGATCTGAGCCGAGGTTGTAGTTTTTCTGCTAAAGTTCTCCTTACAAATGAAATATTTTTGAATTGTATTTGGGCGCAGCTAAAATATGGATGTGTAATAAATATGTGTATACTGTATATAATCCTGCAGCTTGAGTAGCCACATTTATCGTCATAACGTCACTAAGTCTGTGTTTGCTTAGGGCGATCAAGTCAGCTCCCATCAAGCGCGTGAGAATCGAGGGCCCTGATTGGCTAAATGTATGTTGCTACGCCGTATCTTGTGTCATCAGCGGCCGGCTGCATTGCCGCACTCAACGGGCGATTCTTCTAGTGCCCGAGGGAGAGAGAGGGAGAGAGAGAGGGAGGGAGAGAGAGAGAGAGAGAAGAACATCATGAACCAGATGAGCGGGAGCCCTGTAAATTCAAGCATTTAGACGCACTAATGATCTAACTACAACATGGATGGAATAAATAATAAATATCTATGTCTCACATGCCCGCTGACCCTCCGCCTCCTGTTCCCATGGCGCCCACCCCCCATACCTGTCATAGCGCACATCTTCTCTCCATCTCTTCTTTTAGATGTGTGGATGCCTCAGTGGCTGTCGTCGCCCCCCCCCCACCCCACCCCCTTACCCCCCACACTTCTCCGTCCTTATTGTCTTGTCTCCCCACTTTTACAGGAGTCCTCTTAGCCCCCTCCCCGGCGTCGAGCCCTATTGGGAGGGGCTGGACGCCAGCAGGTACAGGCCCCCACCATCCAGCCCTCAGTGAGTCCGCCCACCATTGCCACCACACCCCCCCCCCCAGCCCACCACCCGTTGGTTCAGCCCCCCGCTCGTCACCCCGCCTCACAGTACTGTAGCTGCTGACTCGAATAAGGCCAATGTCAGCGCTCGTCCACCGGGATCTATTAGACCCAATATAGGTTAATGTATGACATGTTCAGATGGAACTACGTATCTGGTCGTTGGTGCCAGTCCAGATTCAGGCTCTCTGGTCATTAATTCACATGCGTCTGTATATAAGATAGAGGGAAATAAAATGTGTACAGTTGTTTGTATACACTAAAAGTTAGTGTTGCATTTTTGTGAAAACCTTAACTGTTTAGCAGAAAGTATGTTGCTCTATTTTTTGTGCCGGAGATTACACTGTTGTTTTGGTTTGAAACTCACGAGCCCGTGCCCCTTCATCGCCAGTTTTGAGTGGCGGAC
Source organism: Forbesichthys papilliferus (assembly GCA_025399855.1). Lineage (NCBI taxonomy): Eukaryota > Metazoa > Chordata > Actinopteri > Percopsiformes > Amblyopsidae > Forbesichthys > Forbesichthys papilliferus. The sequence goes on along the minus strand of JAODOY010000006.1, from coordinate 63,830 downwards.
ACGCCACGCCTCTCTACTCCTCAACAATAGGTTTGCATTGTTCTCTGCACCTCCCACTGCAGCCATGTGCACTTGATGTGACGTGACACAAATGTCAACAGCAAGCTCATTTTAGGCCTTAAGACAACTTGCTAAAACTGGAACCAAATGGATGTTATAGATTATTATTTTATTGTTATTTGTGGCATCCACATTTCTTTCCTGATGTCAACACATTAACCTATTGGAGACAAACCGTGCAGTTAAGGGTTCTACAAATGTCAACTATCAACACAGACCCTCAGTACATTCATGAATTTTGTTTTTTGCTTAAATGTGAACTCGTCTTATTTTCAGATAAAGGATTCCACTGTAAATCTGAAAATAGCTTGTCTGAAGCCTTCAAAATTGACAGTTGAATTAGCTAGTACTGGTTACTGTGGTAACTACAATTATGAAGGTTGTGCACATTCTTGTGATAACACTTTCAGCAACTGCAAAATGAACACGGTCAGTGTGAGTGTTCTTCATGAATCAGTTTTACAGTATTCTGTCAAACTGTATGGCGTGTTGGTGGGCTGACCGCTTTATCCCTAAGCAACATAAAGCCATTTTCCTGTTTTGACACCACTTCAGTGTTGTGCTTTCCCCTCAGATGCCTTCAGTTTTTTTTTCCTATTCTTTACTCTTTTTACCTTGTATGTTGAATTTCTTGAAAGCCTTGTGTTAAGTTAAAAGTGTTGAGCCTCATGCAGCATTTGTAAGCTTACAAACATTTAAACATTGCCGACACCAGCTAATAATATAGAATGAAAGCACATCTAATATATACAGTAATTGAATAGTGGTAAATGTATTGCGAAGATGTGAAATATTGCTTTGTAGAACCTGTAATTGTATAATTGTATAGTCACAATGCAATGTACCAGTCTCCTATATGTTTATAATTCCTCAACTAATAGGGATATTGCTGCATATTGAGCAAATACTCAACCAAGATTGTTCTATTTTTATGACAAGGAATTGAAAAACAGCAACTTAAAATATAACTCTTCTTTTAACAGTGAGTGTGTGTTGCATTTGTGGCTGTTCTTTATAATTAAGTTCCTATACTGTATAAGCAAGTAGTGTTATGGTTTGTTTATATTTATATATATATATATATTGATATCACTATATATGAAGATTGGCCTCTGCACCTTAACAGCAGATGAGCTTATGCCAGAGTCTTGTATCTGAACTAATGCTGCAAATTAAATATTGTGTTTGCACAGAGCTTAGAATATACAATAGAGCACATTATAATGTTATTTTAAAATGCCAGCTGCCTTTGATAACACGCTCCACACCGCCTTAATGATATACACATTAACCTTAATAAATCACAATCAAAAGGATAAACATGTGTATACACGTGTTGTATTTTGTCACTAAATAAAGTAAACATGGCTCCAAAACAAATCTGTTTTTTTTTATTTACCTAATTAAAATGTGATTAATTTGTGTTAAAACACCATAATGCACATTTAGATTTTCTAAAATCTACATTGACATATAGCTCAACCTTGTTTTAACATGGCTGCTAATTCAGCAAATAACATTCATGAAGTCCTGCTGTTAGGATGGTTGTCCTTTAAATTGCCATGTCTGCCAAGGACATGACATATATTACTAAACCCCTTATGATGTCCCACTGAATTTGTTCAGACTTGACAAGATACAGTACATGGACATTTAGCTCCCTCTAACATTCACATGTTGTTTTTCATGGAACATAGTTACAATATACCAGTAATTGTTGAAGCACCAATAGACTGGTATTCTGCACTGGGTCAAGCAATGTTCCATAACATATAACTAGAGAGAAAAGCATTTTGATTTGCAATTTGGATCGGGCATCTTGCTCACATCAAGACATTTCAATTCTCTCTGTTCTAGAACTTGCGGCCATTTTGCCTCTTTGCACCAAACTGTGGCAGGAATTCACATATTCACATGCTCATGACACACCAATGACTAAAGTCATTCAAGTTGTCTTCCAATATGAGCACAAATTATTGTGACTCACTTGACTAGCCATTGTCTCCACTTGAATCAACTGCAAACTCACCCTATAGTCTTGTATTGATGATTCAGGCAGGTCTCTTTAAGAAATACTTAATTATAAGTAAGAACATCCTGGCAAAAAGCAGTGCTTTTTGTTGGAATATATGTATTTTGCTCCTCAATATGATAAATGAAATGGTTTAGTGAAGCCAGGCCACACAGAATGAGTCAACCATATGCAGGCCTTATTACTCACCAGTGAAATGACATATTTGTAGTAGGAGTTGTAGGAGTAAGTGTTATACACTGTTGAGAAATTGCTATAGCAATGACTTTGAGTGAATTACAATGTGCAGGGTAAAGCAAGCAGTTGATCTTGTATCCTAAAAAGGGCTATTTTTCTTTTTTAAGACTGTTCATGACTCATCTTTTCTTTTTTTTCCATACCGCAGGTCTTTAGGAAAGCTCAGCCCAGAGAGTGTGCGCTCAAAGAGAACACCTTCGGAGTCCTCTGATGATGGCCTTGAGCTGCACGTCAAGAAAGTGCCACCTATTTCAGGGAAGAAAGAGGAATTATCTTTATACAAGAAGACCAAACGAGCAATAATTAGCAAGAAGTACAGCATCTCCAAGCGTGAAGCCGAAGCAACGACACCCATTGAACTCATCAGCCGAGGCCCAGACGGACGCTTTGTTATGGACCCCACTGACCCAGAAATGTCTGTTAAGCCCAGGCGAATTGAAGGCTTCCCCTTCGTGGAAGAGTCCGACCTCTACCCTGAATTCCGGCAATCAGACGAAGAGAACGATGATCCTAGACCTTTGCCGCCGGTGATGGCCACCTTACGGCCGCACCAGATTTCCCCCATCTCCAGCCAGGACTCGTACTTGCAACCTCCAGCGTACAGCCCTCGCTTCCAGAGGCCCTTGGAAGGTATGACCATCATGGAGAGCAGCCGTCTTCAGGCCACGGGGCAAATCCGAAGTGCTCTCCACCACAGGGCTTTCTATGGCTACCTAGGAAACCACGGGGAGCATGAACCCCCGCCTCCTTTCTACATGCCTGACAGCAGCCCTCTGAGCTCTGTCATGTCCTCGCCTCCATTTCTTGCCGAAGGTCCCTTTGGCTATCCAATGATTCCTGAAGAGATGGGAGAGGGCGACATCCAACAGTACGCCGTCTCTGGCTTTCCCCTCCCTCTGACACTTTCCTCTACCACGCGTTCTCCGGATATTTGGCAGGGTCTGGATTTTACCTTCGCAAGTCTGGAGGGGCCCCACTTCATTTTCCCGCCACATCCTCCTATGCATCTCCGCCACGACTCCCCTTATCCTCCTCCGCCTCACGTGCTTCCCCTCGGTGCGTTCCAGCCGTCGTCCCTCCCGATGCCAACCTATCCTACCATTCTGCCACTGGGGGCTCCGAAGCGCCGCCCGAGCAAGTCTCCGAGCAGGGCCAAGCCTCACGGCTCCCCAGCCAAGCATTTAGCTATGCAAGAGGCACATCTAGGGCATCTTAGACACACAAGCCACACTATGGGTGGCCCCATTTTGCCTTACACCGATCCAATGGCCCACATAGTCCCTAGCACGTTCAGTAGCCTGGACACTCGATGGTTTGAGACCGCCCCTCGCTTCAGTCCCAGGCAGACACGTAGGATGGATTCTGGCATGCACCAGGTGGTCCTCCAACCCTCCAGGCTCTCGCCCCTCACCCAGAGCCCTTTCACTTCTCACGAAGGCTCTCCAGAGATCGTAGTGCGACCCAGACCCCGACCCGGCATTGTCCAGCCTCCCATACCACCGGAGATGTCCGAGATCACCCTCCTTCCTCCCTCCGCAGCCAGCTTCTCAAGGCGATCTTCCCCCTCCTCCTCTCCTGCGCAAGGCCGGGACAGTAGAAGGACAAGCCCCAGCTACCGCTCCCACATGGCCTTTGCCACCTCTGCAACCAGCTACCCATCCCAGTCCCCATCACCCCCCATGGAAAGCAGCAACGTTTTTGGTCAGATGCCATCTCAGAGGAGGACTGAGGAGGCGATTCTTCCATCTGAACCCTCTCCTCCCCAGTTGTCAGCTTCAGGGTAGGTGCTCTATAGGCTTAGAGGGAGGGACATCGTGTGAATCGTCTGGCCCATTTCATAACGCTTTTAATTTATCAAGTTGTTTTAAGTTTTATAGTCTGGTGTGTAGATTATAGTGCTTTTAGTAGTGCACATTTACATTCATTCACATATTGGAATATGATTAGTTGTGTAGTCTAAATTCAGTCAACATTGCTTTTAATCCTAGTAAAATCTAATCTGTGAAGCATTTTTGTAAAATTGTTACCTTGATCAACATAGAAAGCAATGTAGAATAAACAACTATTTGTGACTACAGAATGAAACCTTTTTAATGTGCTCTGTAGTTTGTGGAAGGTAAGCCCCTTTAAAGCCCGGGAATCAGCACGACATCGCCATAAGAGCCCTTATTCTTCATTTGAATCATGCTTTACCCTGCTTTCATCTAACAGGAGGAATCTTATAATATGCATACAGATACTGTAGATCAAGCTGCCATTGTTAGGACTCCAAACCTTTGATGGTGTCTTTATCATGCAGTGGGACAGTTCATCTCGACCTCCTGTGGCCCATCCTCGCCCATAGTAACCTGACTGCATGACCAATCCCCCCTCCCCCATCTTCTACACCACCCTTACCCGCCCCCACCCTCTCTGTCCCCTCTCCACCCCCTCTGTCCCGCCCCTTTAAGAAACACAAGGGTCAACCTACCATGTGGGAAGCATATTGGGGCAGTGTGTCACAGAGCCTATCCGCTTCTCATGTATTTGCACCGTCTCCATCATTACGCATTAGGAGCAGTTTGGTGCTTCTTGATGGCTCCTGGAGTCTTACCAGTCTTACCTGCTTTGTTTTTGATTGATCTCAGCTATCTGGCCAGCGTTGTTGTGACCAGGTCCTCTACACCGCAATAGGTAAGGGTCGGATCCATGTCTGAAAGGGGGGGGTTAGCAGGTGGGACTCTTTTTGATCACCTCGTCCTTTAAAGGGGAATACAAGACTTTGGGTCTTTTGTTTCCTCCTACTTAAGTCAGTCTTTTCAGTCACAGTCCATTTGCTTTTTGACCAAAGTGGCTATGCATTTTGAGTTCTGCAGTCTTTAAGTACAGTATGCATCTCTCACTACTGGTATGCATATACTGGTATGCATATACTGGTATGCATGTACTGTACAGTAGGTCGCCAGCTAAGCTAAAATGTCATGCTTAATTGGTTTGCTAACTGACTCGGTTTACACATAGCTTGAATCAAGAATGTAGGGCTTGATTGAGGTTAGTTAGCGATTCTCCTAGAAACACTTCTTGTTCTTCTCAAGCATGACACACTTTCCCTTGTATATTGTTTTAGATGCATTTGTTATACAGCACATATCATTATATATATGTGTGTATGTATATAAATATGTATACAGGTATATATAATAATAATTCCTATTAGTGCTGTCAGTCAATTAAAACATTTTCAGTAATTGCGATTAATCACACACTTTGTGTAATAATATAATTGCGATTACGGTAACAGATTGAATATTTTTACCTGTTCAAAATGGAAATGTTTTAAGTGTTAACAGTATATGCCAGCTTTATTGCAAAATAAATACAACATTTGTATAATAATATTTATATATTATGCGATTATTATATATTATGTAACATATTTATGTGATTATTCATGATACAAAATGTTTATTGACTGACAGACTTATTTCATATCTTATAGAAATACAATGTACAATTGGCATCACTTTAGCATTTATGTCGTCTGGGAACCCTTTTAAATTTTGATGCTGTTGTGTGTTCCCAAAACATAGTTTTAGAACTCAGGCAATACATAATATATATATATATATATAATGCACTGAAATGTTTTAACTTAAAATAGATTTCACTTAAAATAGATGATCAGTTGACCAGGTTGGATGTGACCAACTGTTTAGCACTGCAAGTTAAAAAATGAAGTTCTTGGTGGACACATACGGTCATCTTGAGTCTTTGTAAGACTACAGTTCCCATGTATACTTGTGAGTTTGAACTGCAGAACAGTTTACTTCCCTATGCAGCAAGTGTTTTGCAAGAACTACCAACATATTTTAATAAGGAACAACCCAAAGCACCGACCCCCTTCAAGTTTTAAGTGAACTGCCCTTTGAAATGTTTTTTCAACGTATTCCCCTTTAAAGTCGTGTTTCATGTGCAAACTGCCATGCATGCCATCGCTAAATATTGCTCTTCCGTTTCAAAAACAGAAAAAAAAAAAAAAAAGGAAACACAATTATATGGATAAAATTGTTACGTTTGTTGTCGTAGTGCTTTGCTTCTTTTGGCTTATTTTTCATTATGTGACTGTTCCCCTCCCGCCATCTCTCCCCCTGTCAGCATGGTGAAGCCCATTGTAGGCAGTTTCCATGTCTATGAATACATATCGATGATGCTTTGTTGCTCAGCTGTGATTCTCCCCCTCTACTAACAGCCTTAGATTTTTCTCTGCAGCCACGGTGGGAAGATTCCCTCCCCCCCCCCCTCCCCTGCTCCCTCTGTAATGCTATTTGTTTTCTGTGCCTTGAAAGAGCCGTGTGTTGTGGCAGAGTTTGTGTGCTGCCATGTTGACATACAGTGCATCCGGAAAGTATTCACAGCGCTTCACTTTTTACACATTTTGTTATGTTGCAGCCTTATTCCAAAATGGATTCAAATACTTTTTTCCTCAAAATTCTATACACAATACCCCATAATAACAAAGTGAAAAAACTTTGTTTGAAATATTTGCAAATGTATTAAGCATAAAAAAAAATTTAATGTACATAAGTATTCGCTGCCTTTGGTAATTACTTTGTTGAAGCACCTTTGGCAGCAAATACAGCCTCATGTCTTTCTGAGTATGAAAGCTACAAGCTTGGCACACCTACTTTTGAGCAGTTTCTCCCATTCTTCATTGCAGGACCTCTCAAGCTCCATCAGGTTGGATGGGGAGCGTCTGCAAAGCCATTTTCATGTTCAATCCTGTAGCGTAGCCATAAAAATGACTGTGTGCCTCTGAAAAACCTGGTGTGCCACATCGAACACCATCTGATTATTTGAAACATCAACGTGCAATAATTATTTACGTATCACCTGTTGCAGCCAGTTGAAAGCAGCTGTAAATGCGGACGGCAATCACTTTTTATCGGACAACCACTTTTAGGCACGACATCGGCTACACTACAACAACTACCACTACTACTACTACTACTACAACTACTACTACTACTAATACTACTCCCTTGTGATGCTCACAGGGGCCGTCAACGAAGTTGCGCGTAAGCACTTTTTAACTGTGGATGGATGTTTTTGACTAAATACATTTAGAATGAACAATTGGGCTATTATAATTAGTAAATAGACCATAATAGCTTATGTTTCATACAAAACCTTTTAGTAAGGCTATAACACAAATATGTTTCTGCATTTGATTTCCGGGCGTGCCAGCTGCCTCGTTGGGTGGCACAAGCACACCCAGTCTTTCCACATCATGTCCAGTCAACTTAATTTGCTACAGGTGGACTCTAATCATGTTGTTGAAACATCTCAAGGATTATTATGCGATTGTGTTTGTGTTTATTTTTTAATACATTTGCAAAAATTCCAAACAAACTTTTTTCACTTAATAAGGCTGTAGCATAACAAAATGTGGAGAAAGTGAAGCGCTATGATTACTTTCCAGATGCACTGTAAGTACCTCTCCAAGAGAGGAAGGCAGGTCTGTAGACGCTTTCATGAAAAGCTAGAAATTATACATTTGAAGCTGAGTAGATTTGCATCTGTTACTTTCAGAGTAGAAGACCAATTTTGATTCTAAAATAATAAATAAAACATACTTTTCTTTTGCTTTGTAGTTAAAGAATGTTCACTTTTTTCAACCTAGAGCATATTTAAATTATGTTTTCCAGTCATTTATAATGGTGCACAGCTGTGGAATAAAACCTGAGAGACTTTCTTTTCAGAATACAGAAAATGCACAATGTGTTTCTCATTTTCTAAAAGGAAATGTGTCATGGTGTCTGCAGACTTAAATATTTGCTCATCTAACCAGTGTTGGGCAGTAAATAGTTAATAGTAAATAGTTACTGCCCAACACTGTAATATTTTAACTTTTTTCAGTAACTAGTAGTGTAACTAAATATTATTTCCAAATCAGTAATAAGTAATCCAATTAATGCTGCATTACTGCGCTACAAGAATGAGATTTATGGTCCTAGCAAACTTATGCCGGGATTCCACCGGGCACGTGTGCGCAGGGTTCCGGCTGCGACGCGGGTTTGCTTTGTCCCCTCAAAGCGTCAACTTCCACCGGGAGCATTTCGAAAGCATAGCGCTGCGAGGTGTATTGGCGAGATCAACAAAAACCTGTCCGACATTGATTTACTTTGACTGACTTCCACTCCCAAAAACGACTGCAATTAAATTCCACACCATGGTCCTTTCTGGTTGTGTCCTGGATTTGTGTGGATATAACTCTGTGTTTTTAAATCTATAAAATGAACCTATCGTCCCAGATGTCAAATCCTTCTCACTTCTGGCCTCCTGCTACCAATGTAGTCATGCGAAATACGATCAAGAGTCTGCACACGTTGTTTTGCACACAATTTCGATTGTATTTTGTATTTGAGCTGCATGTCATCCGTCAAAAATAGACACAACGCCTATCTTTAGCAAAGCAGAGCGGAGAGCCACTTCTGGGACGCTTCCAGCACACCCCGCATTGCATGTGGTGGAAATGAAAGCACTGACTAGAACTCCGAAGGCCACGTCGGAGCCAGAACGTGTCGCACACGCTCCGCACATGTGCCCAGTGGATTTCTGGGGTTAGGGTAGGCTAATTGAACCCACCTGTCAATCATCTGGTTTGAGAGGCTGCAATGTTTTCACTTTGGCTGATTGTTGACTCCTAAGGTTCATTATTGTTCCAATAAAGAGCATTTACTTCTAAAATGATCTGGCTACACAGGTTGTCATTGTTCAGAAGGGGCGAGGCAGGGTAGTGATTGTGAAATTAATATCGTAATGTAACTAGTAACATAACTAATTACTTTTAATACCCAATAATAAGTAAAGTAATATTATTAGTAATGAAGGAGTAACTTTCCCAGCACTGCATCTAACTGTATTACAGTATAAGCCTGTTGAGAAGTATCCCAGTGAGTCCTACCTTGCATTATACACCATTATATATGATGGATAACAGCATTTTAATATAGTCTGCATTGGGGGAGAATGAAGAACCTATTCAGTTAACTTTTCCCTCTGAAATCAACAATGCAAATACTATGGTATCCAATCCAATCCACTCTATTTATAGAGCACATTTTAAAACAACTAGGTTGACCAAAGTGCTAACATCACAATAAATACATAAATAAAACAATG
>JAODOY010000006.1:40042-54240 GCA_025399855.1 Forbesichthys papilliferus | reverse complement strand
TATATGCGAATGACAGTAATAATACAATGACTTTTCAACAACTGATTTATTCTAGACTTATCGAAGTGTTTCCATTCAATGAAAATATCAAGTAATTCCTAAATCATTCGCACATGACGTAAATCAACACAAAGCCTAAAATAAGATGATATCGCCTAACCTATATAGTGTCCTAAGTAATTGGAAAGCACATATAACAGGATACTGGGAGTATAATAGAAAAACTAAGTTAAATAAGGGATCATAACTGACCTGACAGCAGCCAAAGAAACGTTAATTGCGGCAAATTAACTTTCTTCCAAGTGTAGGCTTCCATGTTAGAGCACGAGCCGTGCGCAAGTGGCGCGGTTAGGTTGCAACTCTCAAGCCTACCGCGCCTCCCCCCGCCCCCCTTCCACACACACACACACACACACACACACACACGCACGCACACGCACGCACACCTTTCCCTCCCTCCCCCGTTATAAGCGCGCAACTCCGTCTGGTAAGTCTTTCAAGTAGCTTCCTTCACTCTCCAGAGCGCGGACATTGTAAAGCGCACGTCCCGGGCGAGTGAACTGTTATAGAAGCCTATTATCCACAGCCACTGGATGAATCCTCCTTTTTCTACTCTGCTTGAGCTGGGAAGAAGTTTAGGCTGTTGGGCGTGCAGAGACGTCCCGTGGGCGGGGGGATGTGGTTACACGAATCCTCTGGTAGCGCGGTGTGTCCTCCGATAGTGGTAGTGCCCTCAGAGCGCGACACGGCGACATCTACTAACATGCAAGTTGTCATCCCGTATTCCTCTCACAGCGAGAGAGAGAGAGAGAGAGAGAGAGAGAGAGAGAGAGAGAGAGAGAGAGTTCAAGCTCACGCCACACCTGTTCGCTGATAATATTGCATCCTTGCGCGCACCTGCTGAAGATCGAAGCAGAGCCACTTAATAGATTATATAGGCTTTAATAGACAAATATTAATACATACAGTCTACCGATTAAACAGATATAAATATAAATACATGTATTATTATTATTATTATTATTATTATTATTATTATTATTATATTATGTATTATGATTAAAACGAAAGAATAATCATTGATTTCTCTAGTTCACACGTGACATGACGCGTCAACGCGTCAATTTCAAATCTGCTGGCTCAAACTGACTGGCTGTCTTGCTCCACAATAAACCTTAGCTCCAGATCATCTTTTCTTTTTCTTTGCATTCTCGCCTCGCTGCCCTTGGGAAACCTCGGGCCATTCTATGTGCAATCACGAGGTGTGAGATTAAAGAAAATTGAAGCCTGACTCAGCAAGTCACGATATCTCATGGTGGGCTTATCCCCCCTGTCACACTTTAAATGCGCTCCAGCAGACGCCCGAACGACAGACCATAGTGAGGCTAATGCGGGTCCGGTGTGCACCGTTCCATTATGAGAGGTGAACCGGGGTTATTCCCGTGATTAAATCCAAGGAAACAGGCTCAGGTCCGTGCTGTGTAGGCAGCGGTTACATTTTCGCTGTGCTGCTGCAAATCGCATCTGCGCCTCCATCTGAATTGTACTTGATCCTATATTAGTTGTTCTGGCGAAAAAGCACTGCGGAGCTGTGAATAACAACTAGGCATTGAATGGTCACTTAAATTGGAAATGCAAAACGGTTAAGAGCGAATGCGAGTCTGAAGGTAAAACACGTGCATCCATTTGTCTCTCAATTGGTTAGACCTATTACTGGAAAGCAACAAGATACGAAGTAATGAAATGACTTTGAAGTTGCCATGCGCAATTATTCTCTATCAGCACCTCACAGAAATGAACAGAAATCTACAGTCTGCCCTGCAACATATAGTTAGGAATGATTCGTGCTTGTGACCAAGTAGTACACAAATATAACCCACATGAAGCTATATTATAATGTTGGCAACATCGACGGGTGGCTAAATATTAATTTTTAACTTGGTGTTATTTTAAGAGACATTGCAATTGTAATATTTGCACAATCCAAGGCTTGCCTTGGAATATCGTACATTGTAAGGCTGTCTGTAATATACATATATACAATCATTGTATATGCGATGATGAGATTATCTAAGATTACACTAGGGTATAGGGCCTTGTGGAACTCTTCACCAAAACAAAGTATTTATTGTGTAATTGCTGCGGCATTGGCATTGTGTTGTAATCACTGCTGCCCTAGATAATAGTGGGATAAACCCAGTGTCCATGTGTGAGTATTGCTCAGAGACATTTCTCTATATGTTATAGACTTAGACCACCAGATAACAGTTTAAACAAACGTGTATAATTTGTGAACTGTCGTAGCACACACACTTTATATATTGGTGTTTTGAAAACATCTTAGCCCATATATTATAAAATAATATCATAAACATTATTTTAAAAAATCCTCCTATCTAGCAGTTTGATCGAACATGAAAACCATTATTATTATAAATGCACTCCAAGCACTTTCTTGCTGTTTGTTGTAAAATGAGCAGCAATTGCTTGTTGGACAAACAACATGTTACGGCCTGACAGATCTGATGAATGCAGACCTTGGTGGTAGCAGCTAATATTCAAACGAGAACTTTGAAGGCCGATTCAATGACACGTGGCTAATATATTACTACTGTGCTTTTGTCATTGGTCTATGAAATAGCTATGCCATGTGAGTAACACTAATATAAAAATCTGTGAACAGCAAAAAAATGGTATCAACAATACACTGGTGTGGAGGGATAAAAAATATGCATGTTACTTTCAAGGGGAATTTTAGATATTAATATGCTTGGAATATTTCATAAATGCAATGTGAATAATATTGTGTTTAGTTTTGTCATTTCACTATAATTTTAGATTTAGTGAAGCTTTTGTAACATATTACACCCAATTCTCGTTGATCTAAATGTATACATTCCATTTGTATTTACACTCAATTGAGATATAGTTCTCCATAATATCCTCATACTTTTGACATGCATATGTTTGAAACACAACTGTGTTATGAAGATGTGAGACGTTTTATTGCAGTTTAAGGGAAGGGGTACATGGGACACTTAAAATATAAAGACAAAAATAACATGTGAGTATTTCTTGTATTATATCCTGTATTGTATATAAAGTATTTTCTTCACAGGTAACTTCCAAGTTCCAAGAATGCATTATATTTAGTTAACTATATACATTAATTCATTAAAAATATCAGCACCTCCTATGGAGTTTCTTTTAGTAAGGTATTTATAAATGACTAAATACTGCCATCTCCTGGTCAACGTTGTGCAAGACATGTTTTCTTCAAGCATTTGTCGTGTTTCAATGTAATTATTTCCTTGCTATGAAGAGCAGCATAGTTCGTTGTCACTTGCTCAATGGCACTTTGCCAGTGCTAGAAACAAAACAAGAAGTCGTTTTGATTGAGTGAAATGACGGCGAGTGTCCAATTTTATTGATTTTTCCAAACATGTAAACATATAACACTGACATCAAAACATACACGTGTGTAAACTAATCAAATAATTAAAAATATATTTATATATACCCAAATTTGAATACTGCAATTTTGTAAAAGCTGAAATGCTCAAAAACATCAATATTATTAAATATATTTATATATTATCGATATATATATTTATAAATGTGAATTTCATATACACTAATTAATTTATTCGCTTTCATAGACTTGTAATTCTGAACCTACACAATTCTCTGCTGGCACATTGCACATAAACACAAAAATCAAATTCATAAAGTGTCTTGCAGTCCTGCTTCAGTTCTGTACTAGACCTGTTTAAATACCTGGGCTACAGCAACCAGGACCTGTTTAAATACCTGGGCTACAGCAACCAGGACCTGTTTGAATACCTGGGCTACAGCAACCAGGACCTGTTTGAATACCTGGGCTACAGCAACCAGGACCTGTTTAAATACCTGGGCTACAGCAACCAGACCTCATCACATCTGTGCAAACCAACCAGCTGGTAGCCACTTACTGAAGATGGACATGTTGAGGTGTGACAGACAAAAGGCCCTCATTTATCAATGTAACATAGAAACCATGCGCAGATCCAAGTGCAGAAATCAACAAACGACAAGTATTATTCAAGAAATGTTTGTATCTCGCCAATCCCAGTGTTAAGAATGGTCAGGCAGTCAGGGATGCTGTGGAAACATTTTTGATAGAAACACATACACCTCTACCTTCCATAGGGTGCTCCCTCAGAAGCTCTGTTCCACACACTGGAAACACATCGGCAAGGCTGGGATGGTGCGGTGCGGTGCACACCACTTTGGGCCAGGCAGCTAGCTTGTAACCACTTACCCCACCTGTAAATATCATATATTCTCAGCATATACCCAGCCCCTATTTCACGACAGGGAGATACATTAAACATCCAAGAAAAGCTTCTCCGCCATCAAAAGTCTAATGCAAGTCTAATTGAACCAATGAATGTAGTTGCAGCCTCAAAAGTTGGCATCAAAAGGTCCTTGAGGACAGGTGAGCTAAATGTCTTCTAACAGAGATAGATCTCCCATTGCAGAGATATTCACCGTCACATATCTTGTTTAATGCGGTAAGCATTAAAGCATCTAACCTATTACATTACAAATCGGTTTTTGCTTAATTATATATATAATTAATTATTAATTAATTATTATTATTAATTATTAATTATAATTAATTGCTTAATTATAATTGCTTGTAATTATGTGACCAGTAGCCTACAGTATAGCTATATCTCAAAATGAAAGATTTAAAGAAGGAATCTTAGGCCGGCCTACATCAAAAGACTCTTTGAAAATACAAATTTACCAATGTAGGCCATTGCAAAATATAATATTTTGCCTAGGATACATATTTTTAAGGCGCATATGCTTAATTTCAATCAGAAAATATGGTCCAACAACTCTCAGAATTTGCCAGATTTATATGCTCCGCCACAATTTAACAGACTTCAATACAAATGCCCATACACCCAGATTTCTGCCGTACATTTTTGTTCATAAATGAGGGCCAATACACTTTAGGGTGGTCCAATGTAAACATTTTCAAATGTGGAAAGCGCATAGCCAGTTCCTGAAGACAGCCCCTGACCACAACCTAAGTCCTCTGTAAAGGCAGTTAAAAAACTAAAAACTACTTATGATTCATCCACAGACTTGTTTGCTACATCCTAGAGAGGTAGACATTCATCTCCTGGCAACCTCCCTGATGAGGAGATATTTGTCCACAGACGTCTACAGACGAACTCTGGTAGTGCACATAGTGGCTTAAATATTGAGGAGTTATACCTTGAAGGTAACATCTTCATAAAAACGTTGTAATACTTAAGTCAGCATTTCCGTTTCTTAAATATTCTGGCTGTGATTTCATTCACCGGGCAGAGAAACTAAAATGGTTTCCAGAGGGCTGATAAGGCTGCAAAACGTTTGTTTGTTGTTGTTGTTGTTGCACACACCCATGCTAGGTAACAGACCAGGGGGCACTAGTCAAGTTGCTCTACTGGCAGTTTAATCCTAGGCAAGTCCACACCACACAGCAGTTACAACGTCTCCCTATTGTTGAACTTTAACGAGTAGCCAACGGCGATTTCTAAACACTCCACCAGGGAGCCAGCGGAGAGGAAATCCAGCTCCACCTCGATGAACTTGACGTATATAGACACACTTTGAGGGAGGCCTTCTCGTTGCTCACCGTCCAGACCCCTGGCGCCACCGCGGCAAACCTCCTGCAGGAAACGGGTGACGGCCGAGGGCTCCCCGTGCACAAAGTGCCTCCCGGGGCCCTGAAGGTGGTACGACAGACACTGCTGCAATGTCTGCTCCTCGGCCACGCCCAAGTAGCAGTATATGACGCGGGCCCCGGGTCCGCTCACTAACGCCCCCGGGGTTGTTCTCTGGGGCGGGGGGCCGTCAGCCTCGCCCCGGGACCCGCCGCACTCCGGCTGGATGTCGCTCCCGGGAGAGGTCGCCGCCGACAAAGCGCTGCCGTTTGAGGGCGCCACCTCCTCGTAGCCGATGGCATAGAGGCCGTACGTCTTGGGGACGTCCGCGGGGAGGAGGTAGCGAGGGGCACTCGCGGGGCCGCTCCCTGCCCCGGACGCCCGGGCCACCGGGATCCAGTCCACCTCCATGTGGAGCTCCAGGCAGCGCGCCTCGCTGATGGTGATGTCCAGGAACTTGTAGTAGACGTTCTTCCAGTTCATCTTTTGCACCTTGGTCATGACCACACGGCCCTCGGGCTTCTCCGGGTTGAAGTACTCGCGCAGACGCTTGCCCAGCGGCACCTGGGAGCTGATCTCAGCGTAGTGGTAGCGCACGTCCTCGCGCCAGCGCGTGTTGTAGCCCACGCCGAAGATGGCCAGCTTGTTGGAGAGGTGCAGCCGCGAGAACTCCGTCCACGTCTGGAAGTGCTCCCACTTGAGCTGCACCGCCTCCAGGATGCGCACAACATTCTTCATCGTGTCCCGCTTCCTGTGAGGACACGGGGAGAAGCATTTAAAAAACAAGGCCAAATAGACCGCACCTGATTCTATTCATGGAACCGCTTGTGTTTTCATGTCACTTGTATCTGCAACTTTCTTGGGTGGGGTGTTGTGTTTTAATGTTGCGAGGGCTAACCTCAGAAACTGTTACATCACTGTGTGATGGAATCTTGAAGAATGTTCTGCTCAGTTTTGCCATACAAAGTATGCTTATGCAGATTCACGACTGTTTTAAAATCCTATTTCAGTCAGGGTATTTCAAATGTAACACCACAACATAACACAATTAGTTATTTGTCTCCATTGGGTGTCCATATGGGAAAATTCTTCATTTACAAGGAACAGCACACTCTTACCACGTGCATGGAAACATACTCCATTGGTGTGTATGCAGTGGGGGGTACCTTATATAACTGTACTCTGATACCTTTAGCCAATAAACACACACCAACATATAAGTAGAAATAATTAAATATTAATAATACGTTAAAAAATAATCTCGATACGAGGGACACCGCTCGATTATTCATCATTAAAAACACCCCCAGAACATAGACCTGCATCTGACATTCAGTCCACAAAGAGAATATATCTGGGCTTAGCCCAAAAGCAACCTACTGGGTTTGTTGTGAAAGTTCTGCTTGAAGCTGTAGAGCTCTGTTTCTAGGCACCTGGGTTTCCTCTGGAGGGTGGCACAGAGAGCAAAGCGCCATGAATACAAACACCACACTACGGCGAGAGGACTCATGCTCATGTATTGTTTATCTAAGCTTTGAGAACCTTTCGACCCCAAACAATGAGCTGCAATGCTTGGCCACTTACAATACAATAACTCAACATGATATTAGCATAAGATAACACATACATTTATACAAATATCTGGTATATAAAGCATACACATGTTAAAAAACTTCACGGCAGTTCAGCCACTTAAACTACTGGCTAATGAGTTCCTTGTCATGCTGATGTTACTAGTTTAAGCATTTAGCTAGTATTTAGGCTGTGAAGAAAAATATGAATTTAGCAATGTGTTCTCAGAGCAGTTTAGAACCATTGGTCTTAAACTGTTCTCAGAGCATCACTGATTCTAAACTAAGATTATATTTTCCATCTGGCCCGGGAGGAGATGGTGGATGTTGCTGCAGACAGGGATACCTGTGCTGCTCTGGTGACCCTGTTGCCACCGTGACCCTAACAGAGAAGCGGTCTCCATGCCCCCCTCCCTCCTCACCGGTCTCCATGTCCCCCTCCCTCCTCACCGGTCTCCATGTCCCCCTCCTGGAAGGCGGAAGCCAACACCTGACTGCACCAGTCCTCCTGGCAGAGGTCGTCCAGGGCGCTGCCGTCCGACTCGGCCTCCTGGTACAGCCCGCTGCTGTTGATGAGCACGGGCCCGTGGCCCTGGGCGTCCCAGCCGCCCTGGCCGAACACACGCTCCAGCTGCTCCATGGAGTAGCTGCTCTTGCGCTTGCCCGCGCCGTGCTCCTTCACGCGGCTGTAGCACCGCCGTAGTGTCTGCAGGGTGGGGGGCAGGGAGTTTAGCAAGCTAGCAGCATAACGTAATGCACCCCTATGAGAGCAGGAGTGTTAGCATGCTAGCAGAGATACGGCAACGCAATGTATATCTATGGGAGGTATTAGCATGCTAAACAGAAAGAAACGTAACACATCTCTATTAGAGCAGAAGAAGTGTTAGCAGGCTAGCAAAGACAGAGCCATGTAATGCATCTATAAGGGAGCTAGTGGGTGTTATTATGGGTGGTATCACAGTAACACTAACACCTATTGTATCGTATCCAATTTAGCATTTAACCAGCGCGTAATTAATGCAACAGAACAGATAAACATCGACCACTGACACCTTTCTCGTTCTCATCTGCATGAAGGGGGACCAACTCCAAATGTTGCTCTATATACTGACAAAATATACTTGCCGTTACTATAGCAACTGGGGAATGGGCTACTGAACTGTGAACTGTGCACCCAAAATGTGTGTGTGTGTTTTTCTTTTCTTAAAGCTAAATTAAACTGACTGTGGGTGAGACACATCAGTGCTGGTGTTAATTACAAAATACCAAATCATAGAAATCTTATGGGCCATTTCTGTTTAAAATTATTCAAGGGCCTTGCTGACTTAAGCCCAATGCCCACTGAAGGCGTCGACACTGGTGCCTCCTGCAATGTAAATGTTGATGTAAATGTTGATGCTAATGCCCCCTCCATCAACCTCCAGTGGGTGGATTCAGTGCCAGGTGGGTGATGGGCGCACTTTGAAATCACACCACATACGGCTATTCGTATCAGCAAAACTGCTTGACATGGAGAGAATGCTTAATGGCTCAAAACATACATAAATACACAAGATGATCATGTTTATAATACTACATGAATCTATATTTATTCTAAACATTTGATCTTTAAAAGCTGCACACAGGCTACATGGATTTCAACACGGATGGGTGCGTGGATGTGGCACGTAATGTGGAAGGCGTCTAGCGCTGTTGGATGTAGGAGTTGACAAATCAGATCCTGTTTCTTACTTTATCTGCCTGTATCCACAGGGCAGGTTCATCTCATTTGGACCTTTGACACCCCCCCCCCCCCCCCCCTCCCAGAAAGGTCATGGGTTTGAAGCCCAGTGTTGACCAGCCTACCTAGTGATGTAACCCTGCCTACAGGTAATCCTACACTTGGTAAATCGCTTTGGATAGGAGTGGCTGCTAAAATGACTCTTTGAAACTCTTTGCCTAAGTAATAGGCTGTGTATGTGACAATAAAAGTACCTTTACCTATTATCCACCTTATTTCAAGTTCTGGAATCTAGTCAGAAAGAGAGATTTTTATTTTATGTGAGATTCACATCAAATATTTCCTTCAAAAATGTTGCTGCTGCCTTTATGTTTTTAATCACGACTTGTCACTACGGGATAGTTAATGGGGATATAAGCAGAATACCTATGGCTCATTCCAGCATATCATATAGGTTGTAAGTCAAATGCCTACAATGCTAAATGGCAAAAAACCAACGTTAGTTAGAAACCCCGCAACATGCAGATCTGAGGACGGGGGATTGTAGTGCACACATCAATGCCCACAGCTCTCAACGGTGAGCAGTTTACCTTCATCCTTTCCCTGCACTGAGACGGGGTCCTCTCGTAGCCCAGCTCCGCCAGGGCTCTGGAGACCCGTTCGTACATGGCAGGGCCGGGGGCCTTGCCCGAGAAGACGGTGCCTGCGACTTCCAACTGCTGCATCCGTGCCTCGGCCAGCCGTTCGTTGCCCCAGACCGCTATGAGGGCGTTCGTCTCGGACGGGGTCCAGGACATTCCCCGGCAAGCCGTGAAGCTGTTGGAGGATGAGGCCAGGACGCTACGGCCTGCGCTCCCCGTGCTCACGTTCAAAGGCGAGAAGCGGTTAGGCGTGGAGGGGCTGGAGTGGTATTGATTGCTGTCACTCAAATCCTCCGATTCGGGGGATGGCACCTCCGTTTTGGGTATCTTCAACGGCGTCGATACGTTGGGAGAATGCTCAGCGTTACTGGACGCCGCCATCTTGCCTCTGTTGCTAAGGCGAGGGGGAGGGGAGGGGGTGTTGGATGTGATGTTGGGCACAATGCAAAACGCGGCTTGTATTCATCACCAGGGCTCTGGCTGGTGCGAAACTGCAAATTGGTTGAATTCAGTCCGAAATTAAGCATGATGGATGGATGATACATTCATGTATTGAAAATAATGCTTAAATAGGCTAATTAAATGGTGGATGTCTGGATGGACGATGGATGGATGGATGAATAAATTAACAATTTACAGGATGGTCTGAATGGGTGGATGATACGTATTTAATTAATTAACTATATAAAACATTGATGATTGATGTAAATGATGTATGAGAATGATACTAATAAGTAGTTAAAATGTTCTTGTCTGGCGTTTCATTGCTCAGTTTGCTGATGTAAAATAAATTAAAGGTGGAGTCTAAAAGGCAGGGTTAGTCATTCTTGAGAAGACTTGCTAAATTCAAGCTCAAACCAAAATACACGCTGTGCCCTCCGCAAAATGCTAGATATTTTGTGACTTTGACTGAATGTGTATATTATATTATTAAGAATAGCTTGCAATAGCTGATTTTACCATTACATTAAATTAAGTTAAATGAAATTAAATGAAATAAAAAACATTATTTTTGAGAAAGATGGCTGATATTTGAACCTAATCCAAACCAAAACACCCCTCCCTCTATTGCCATAGGCCTCAGAAGCTCTGCCCCTACATTAAAAACACATTGCCAAGGCTATGGATGTTGTGTGGTGCGGTCTGCACCACTTTGATTGTGTTCCCATCTACAGAGCCTGGGTCGTGTATACAAACACATAAATACTTTTTCAGCGTGCACACAGCACGGACAACAGATATTTGCTGAATTTGAATGAGCAAGTGTATTAGCTTACTGTACAATCGCTGACTCTACCTGGAGCACTTGAGTGTCTCTTTACAAGAGGTGTTGCGTTGGTGTATTTCTACTCCTTCGCCACTGGGAGTGAAGGAGTGACGGAGACATTTCTCTGGACGGTGAGTATTTGGTCACTTGATGGACTGAATTGATGGACTGTGTGTGGCATTGTTAGTGCCTTTCATCGTGTGTTGATGTCTGTTTGATTAGCTTCCATCGGGGACCTGGCTTCCTTCTGAGCCCTCTCTGGACTCCCTCTGGCCAGCATTGGGCTTTTGGTGTGAATGTGGTCACGGGATCCCTAACATGGCCAGACAGATTTATAGGACCTGGCTTTGACAATGTACACTCACTGACTCACTTCAGAAAAGGTCAGGGACAGGGTCAGCAAAGGCCTTGGCAGTCTAACCTTTACTAGCTGTCAATAGGTTGTCAAAGGCTGCGGTCAGAATGGTCATAAATATGTTTTCTGACTTTTTAGAGGTTTCTTTTAATTTCTTTGAATGAATGAATGAAGAGACCACTGATTGTTGAAAAAAATATAATGAAATTAATGCACTGTAAATGTAAAACATTTACCAAAAACAAGCTAAATACACAAGTATATACATATATACGTACATATATTACATGTAATGAACAAGTATAAACGGGTTAAAGCCAGAGATATTGCTGCAGTAGTCACTGGTCTCTTGATTGTTCCAGAGCTGTATATTTACTGTAGTGTATATAGGTATGTATGCAGTATGTTTGATGTATTCATGTTATTTCATGCTACGCATTAGTCAACTTCGTTCAGTATGAATGCTTTGTTTAGAAATAACATTAAACAATGACAATAAAGGTGTTATGGTGGGAGAACATGTTGCTATAACGCTTATGTCTATGATGCCATCACAACAGTTTTACATGACGCAGTTTTGAACGCTCTCTAGAGGCAGTTCAAAATCAGACATTTACCAAATGATTGTTTTATGAATAAACTTTTCATGTAATTTCCAAATTATACATAAATATTAATACATAAAATATACTATCTAATTATCTAATTATATAATTATTCTTAATAGTTTCTAATACCATGGCCTGGTCCATATTATAAACCCCAGCAGCATAAAATGATTCTAGAGTGTCCATCCATCCATCTTCATCCGCTTATCCGTAGTCAGGTTGCAGGGGCAGCAGCTCCAGCAGGGGACCCCAAACTTCTCCTTCCCGAGCCACATTAACCAGCTCTGACTGGGGGATCGTGAGGCGTTCCCAGGTCAGTGTGGAGCTATAATCTCTCCACCTAGTCCTGGGTCTTCCCCGAGGCCTTCTCCCAGCTGGACGTGCCTGGAACACCTCCCAAGGGAGGCATCCAGGAGGCATACTTACCAGATGCCCATACCACCTCAACTGGCTCCTTTTCACGCAAAGGAGCAGCGGCTCTACTCCGAGTTCCTCATGGATGGCCAAGCTTCTCACCCTATCTCTAAGGGAGACACTAGCCACCCTCCTGAGAAAATCCATTTCAGACGCTTGTACACGTGATCTTGTTCTTTCGGTCAAGACCCACCCTTCATGACCATAGGTGAAGGTAGGAACAGAAATTACCCGATAGATCGAGAGCTTTGCCTTCCAGCTCAGCTCTTTTTGTTACAACAATACGGTAATGTTTTAAAAAGCTTTGACACATTTTATAAACTGACTACAGCACTAACATGACTTAATTTACTCATGCATTGATACATTAATTTAGTAGCATTACAAATATTTTAGGTTGGATTTTTTGCTGGTATACTATTTAAATATTATGGTAAAATCTTCTGCATGACGGTCTGTGTTTTAATATTCACAAATGCAGATTTGTCATTATTAAGTGGATATTATATTCTGAGCATGTGTTCTGACGTAACTTGAAAATTACGGTGAGACTATATTTGCACAATGTCTGGACATGGGCTTTGTCAGTTTGCCAAAGGAATCACACTTTTTAAAATACAGATCATCCATAATCAAACTACAAGGTTGTTTAAATGCCTAACTGAGCTTTGGTGAAGGGTAAGGCAAATAATTATTCCCCATGACACTTTAGACTAGGACACATCTGTTATCGATGAAAGTCAATGTAGATGACAGTGCCAGAAAGGCTTCCAGAGGTATTCATTTAAGCATAAATAAGCATAATAACTATGTCCAACACAAAGCTCATAGAATGACAAAATAATGACACATTTTTCGCACACAATGTCAACTTTGATTTGATCATTTTCATTCATACAAAATAATTGGGAAAGGTTTTTGTCAGTCAATTTCAAGGTGTCAGAAGAAATTTCATGGATTATTACATTACATTGCACCGTATATGCATTCAAATATCTTATTTGGGGCTAAATACAATTCTATGGACATAATTAGTTGTAGAATTTGGTTGATGGGATCACCTCTCTGACAACAACATCGAGATATCTTCAAGACACTGATTAAATATTTGAGGAGGCGTTTAATAAAAGAAATCTAATCATACCGTTAAAACATGTGAGAATAATTATATCACGAAATCTATTTGTGGATTGACCAGTTCATTCATACTTTGTTTGATTGTCATTAATCTACCAAACCTAATTTGTTTTGTCACACAGGCTCAAATGTAACAATATTCTATATATTCTATAACTTTAATATTAAATATTATTGAAGTCAACATTATTGAAACCCTTGACCTTTCCCTGCTGCAGGTAAATGAACATAGACCAAATGCCGCTACGCTATGTGAATGCAGACCGTACAGACAAAGGGAACTAAAGTTCAGTTTCACTTCAATGTATATTTTAACATGTGACTTGGCACATCAAGGACCATAATAGCAACTCTCCCTCTGAATGAGACACCAGCATTCCCATCAGCTAAGTTCTCCAAGCAGATGACGAGTGTGAGGTGACCATGTCCACCGCTCTGTTTGCAACAGGAGCGCTTTATAACATGCGGGACAGTCTGACAAAGGCAGAGAGCATGGAAAGCGAGTTGAGAAATCTGTGATTCTGACTTTAATGGTCCTATAGAGAATATTATAAACATTAATAGAGCAGCAAACAACTATTTTATATGTAGATATAGTGGTATAATGGCATTCTGAGCCGAGAATGACTTTAATGGTCTTATAGACAATATTATAAACATTAATAGAGCAGCAAACAACTATTTTATATGTAGATATAGTGGTATGATGGCATTCTGAGCCGAGAATGACTTTAATGGTCTTATAGACAATATTATAAACATTAATAGAGCAGCAAACAACTA
>JAODOY010000006.1:16219-28599 GCA_025399855.1 Forbesichthys papilliferus | reverse complement strand
TATATATATACACACGCATAGCATAGAATGATGAATATATTCCATTGTTTCAAAAACTATATTCATATATGTTCAGAGAAAATAAAATGCATCTGTTTTTTGAAATTGGACTATAGCAAGTCTTTTCGTTGGATTGAGACAACAAATTCATAGATATTGCAGTAAATGTACCTTAATATCTACATTAATACATATATCCCTTTGCGCCGAGAGACGCACACTTCAGACAGCCCCGTGGACTATAAGCCCACGGTCCTCGGCGGTGGCTTATTTGCCTACAAGAGGCGTCTTCATAATAGCCAATTGTCTCTCTGTCACAAGGAATGAACACGGCTGGGCCAGAGAGTGTCCGGGGCTAACCCCACGCACAACTCATCAGGCCGCCTCGTGGAGTGTTTGCGCGGCGTGCCGCGCCGATACGGACGCTTCTCCAGATGCAGAACGAAAAGTAATATGCGCGGGTCCTGCCCTTAATTTGTACGTACATACTTCTACATTTACACAAACAGTTCGGGAGTGGCGAGGGGGCGGGGTGTTCGGGCGGCTGCCGTGTGTCTGGTTCCTCAGCGCCGAGGGAGGCAACAGCTGTTCATTTACTGTCGCCTGCACCTCTGTTGACCCCATCTCCGTCTGTGCGGGCGCGGAGACAGTGGAGAAATTAGTTGTATTACCCGGTCCCTACTGCGGCCGCTCTAGCTGTGATTCTGCCCAGATTCTGTCCATTACAGTGGCCCCTCCGTCTTATTAGCTCCAGCACACACACTAACATGCCAAATCACTGCTTCGTGTGAACCTTCACTCACGGAGGTGAAGAAAAAAAAAACAAAAAAACAACCGCGGACCGCAAGGACACAGGCTGGCGCCAGATGGTATAGGAGTACGGATGACAAATGTGTTTACTCAAATGCAGCAAAGTCAAGCCAATCTGGGTTTGTTTCTCAACTAAATTGGAAATATTACTCAGAGCGTATATTTGGAAAAATGCCTCATTTAGTTTGGGCCTAATATAAAAATAAATGTAAAAGAAATCAAACAAATTTCATATTGGTGTGTGCGTGAAGAGTGAAACATATGATAGGTTGTAGGCCTATGTAGGGGAATGGCCATTGTTGTGTGACATTTAGCTGGTTTGCAGGCTTCCTTGTTTTCTGCAGGCAACTCAATAACACCCGTTCGGCCAAACACACACTTAGGCAAGCTAACCAGCCTGATGCCCAGATGGTTTGTAACACAGAACCATCTGGAAAGTCATTGGGAATTGGGCAGGCACTTTCAGAAAATACTTGTCAGGTGAGTGGATGAACCATCTGTCCATCAACAACTATCACAGGCTAACATCACGCCTGTATAGCTGCTATAGACGCTGGATTTGACACTGTCCAGACTGATAAGGTTTGCCTGGGCGTAAAGCTCTGGTTCATTTTGAATTTTAACCAATCTGTGTTGCTACAGCTGTTTTCATTGCCTCATCTAGCTCGACCACCATTTGGAAACACGCCTGTGGTGCAATACACTCTGGGCCAAGGCGTGAGGTTGGCAGACATACTGTAACTAAGTTGGACGGAAATGCTCTGCTATAAAGACAGGGTCCATATGACACAAAGTAGCCTTTTAACTATTTAATGAAAAAACGAGTTATATTGTTATACTGTATATTAACTTTGTTCCTTTTGGATTACAAAGCCTGTTTTCTGAAAGAAACCCATGCGCATTTAGCAAATTAACTAAATGAAACATTTCTCTTCTCAGCATCTATTGCACCGTGCATTTTTGTGTGGATTGTACCTACAGAGACATTTCAAATGAGGCCATTCTTTCTTAATATTCAGCCACAAAGCCAACAGACGCCTAAGTCATATTGATTGCTTGCTGAATTAAAAGTACCTGTCGTAGGGTTTCTCTAATCCGCAGGGTCTTTTAAGAGTCACCTGGTCTGAAAAATGGGTCCTTCTACAGGAGTATAATGTGTTCTTAAATTATTTTATTGACGGGTGGGGGACGGGCTCTCCAGGTACCCACACAGACTGAATTAACATGCTGTGAAAGGGTCAATTTGGCCTCCATTTTTCCATTTCTTCGTTATCTGCATTTAAAAACCTGCTGAGTGACTCCACATGGGGCTTGGGGGGGCTTGAGGGGGGCGACACATTTCACCACTTACTAACATTTAGCATGTTTTCTAGTGGCTTGTAAAGGGAAATTGTGAAAAGCACCTGTTGGGTTTGGCAACAGTTTGGCATTTCATTATTACCACATTTAATCAAACATACAATATTACCTTGCATACTCGTCGTAATGACCTCAGCCTTTTTGCAGTTAGGTCTTTCATTAGCACACACTTAATTAGAGACGAATCATGCAATGACATAAAATGTCAATTGATCCAACATGGCGCCCTAACGAATGTCTCCTGAACACAAAATGGGTGAAGGTCCAAAGCTTTCTGCCCTCCCCATGTCAAATGCGCTCTGAGAATGAGCCTCACGCATGACGTGGCCACACAATGCTTCACCAGACGAAATGACATTTTGTCTCTCATAGGCCTAGCAATCTCTCCCGGAAAGAAGTATTAATGTTGAATGGAGGAAAAAGGTGTATAATGCTTTTCAAATCAATCGGAATCTGTAAAAGGCAGGCCGCTAATTGCATTGCTGTTTGCCTGACCTCTGCGTAAGTGCATGAAAGCCTCTTGCAAACGACAGGTTAAATTGCATTTTCTAGTAACATTTTAAGAGTCCATGCAGGCACTCTGCCTAATAAAGTCATTTGTAAATGACTCCTCTTTCAGACTCCATTAGCAGGTAGAACAGGGAACATCTCGTCATAGGATTCAGAGTCAATAGGCACATAATCAGAACATCCAGAGAAAGCAACGAGCACTAAAGGAGATAATTAAAGAGCTTGCCTTATGAACTGGTTAATTACGTACTGTTGCCCTCTTCAATCATCCGCCAAGTGCTACATTTGTTCCTTAGATACCATAATGCACTGATTGACAGAGGTGAAAAACATGGGCGGGGATGGAGAATGACGACACTCAATTGTTCTGCGTTTGATTATTCACAAATAGAAAACCAAATGCAATTAATGTGGCTGGTAACTATGTAGTGCTGGGAAGTCCTATTCATTTAGTTGACTCGTTATATTGGAGTGAGCAGCCTACCTCAAGATGTACAAGTGTTTCCTGTAAAAGCTTTACCATGCACAAAGCACCTTACCTTAGAGTTTTAGTTTATCTACCCTGTTGCACCTTACTTACACTGATGTCTTGTGTAAGCAGTTTTACTCTTAAAATAAGGAAAACTATCTAGATCCACTGCTGGGATATTATGCAAGCCATCTTTGTAGCTTGTATAAATGTAGCTCAATATTAGCTGGAATTTCTTGTTAATACAAAATTAGATACTACATTTTCTTAATATTAGATGTATTTTCAAATGCAAAATATGCTTGACAAGATCATTTAGACCAAAAATAAGATTAATATCCCAAAAACAAGACTTTTTTACTTTCTTAAAATTGTTTTTTTGCAGTGTATAGCTCCTCAGTTTAGATCTGCTTATTGATGTTTGAGATTAAATAAATTCCACTTACTTCCATAAAAATAGGACTATTATATATTATGGAATAAGATAATAGCTATTTGGAATCCTAAAAACAGAGTTAACAGCTGGATGGCATCTATTTTACTTTATGTGGAAATATATTTTGTTGATGAATTCTACTATATCAATTTGTCAACAATGTATAGGTTAACACTGTTTTTATAGGTGGCATCCTAGGCGACAGCCAGTTTGCCTATAAACGCCCCTGTAGACAGCTAAATATATAAGCTATAATGTATTTCTGTCGCCAACAAAGAGTCCACTTAGTTTGGCATATTAAAAAGGCGTCAAATGAAGATGCGGTAAACAGAACTCACACTCCTTGGAGATCATCGAATCATCTTGGAAATTCAGTTCTTCATGTGAACAAACCTATTGTTTCGCCAGTGGAGAAAATGTATTTCTTTGTATGTGGCCTAACACCATTCTGTTCTTAAAGCTACAATCTTGAACTTTACAGTCTATTGTATTTCAGCTGTTACAGCTAAACACTTTGTATAATTGGTGTTGATAGCAACATCTTTAAAACGTCTTCTATGTTTGTTTTACCATCATCAATGTTTCATAGTTTCTTTTAATTAATTAACTAATGTCTAAAATATAAAAGTCGGGCCCGGTGTGAACTCTGACGTAAAAATTGGCCCGAGTGGCATAATAATATCAGGCCCGTCGGGCTCTGGCTCAAACGCAGGGCTCTAACATGGAGGACAATGAGGACACCCACAGGCTTGGAGGGGAAGTGCAGGAACAGAAGACAGGAACGACTCTGAAGACAGACATGACAGCTGCGTGTCCTTGGTGACAAACAGGGTTATGAGGTAACTGATTACAAAAAAAACTAACTGCATTCCATCTCATCATATACAAAATATTGTAATCAGATTACTGGTATGTTTTTTAAATTAGATGATTACTTCTAGGACTTCTTTCAGATTTTTGAAGGGATGGCCGCAACAGAAGAAGAAAAATTCTGAATCAATTTGTTGTTTTCTTAATTACCTTTCATTAGCTGAAAAAAAAGAATATCCTGATGCCCTGTCTGATAAATACCAACTTTAATGGAATACAGCAAATTGAAAAAGTTACCTGCCCAACCCTGGTGACTACTTAACTATGCAGATGTCACTGGTGTCTTTTATGCAGTTTTTAAAATATGATGGATATTTGAACATCCTGGCTTCATACAATATTCTTAAAATGTTTATAAATAACTGAACATTTAGTGAACCAGTCATGGACTCACATTCGATTTAAAATATGTAAGAGTGATCTGAAACAGGCTAAGTTTCAGTAAAAAAACAGTACAATTAGCATCAAAAGATGATGCTATGCTAGACTATATATCATATATGGTTAAATGCAATAACAATCACAAATTGAACCACCAATTTATTTATTTCCTTTTAATATTTTACATGACAAATTACTATATTATGCATAAACTGTGTGGCCGTTTGGCTTTCTCTTAATTAAGCACACTATTATGCTATTAGCTTAGTAAACATTGTTGCATTTATAGCAAGCATATGCATTATTAGCAATAACGTCAACACTATAGTGTTGACAATCTATATTCTGTGAATTCTTCAACCATTGTCTGATGCCTCATACCTGTCACTGACATATAATAATTTAAATCAGGGGTTCCCAACCTTTTTTATCTCATGTACCCCGTGAGCTGTTCTGCCATTACAAAAGTACCCCCATATTTGAGTGTGGGTGGTTCCCCTAAATGTGTTCTATTGAACGCACATGTCCATGTGCTAGCTAGCTGATTTAATTGACGTGCACGTGACCTTCAGAGTAGTTTAACAATTGACACCTAGCCTGGATAATTACACAGTAGATGTGGCTTGCATGCATAGCCTATACATATATTTTACTGTAGCAATCGACATTTGTATGATTTTGTAAATATTTTGTAAATCATTTGTAACCCCCAATCTTTCCACGTACCCCCTGCAAGCTGCTCAAGTACCCCCAGGGGTACGTGTACCCCTGGTTGGGAACCACTGCTTTAAATGAATAGGTTTCTGCTCAAGTATGAACAGCCATGTCGTTTCTGTAGTTCTAGCTCCCTGAAGAACATGGAGGTCAGCGAGTATATGGGCACTAAGCCAGTGCAGTGCGATATTGTTTACTTTAGGCAGTAACCATAGTAACACATCTACACCACCTGCAAACAGCCAGATGCATTTCAGGTAGTTTCCCAACAGAGTCCTCCAGATTTGGTCAATGGGTTATGTAGTTGGTCGTTGTGCATGTCAATCAAAATATATTTCCTGTCAAAAGGCGGGTCCTGATGCAGTTACACGCTGTGTCCCAGACGTTATGCTACGAAAAGGCTACCACAACCCTAGCTGCAGAAGCTAAAGAAAAATCTTTCTTCCATCAGAGATGATCAGATTCATCACTGTATTTTGCCTTCTCGGCTTGGAGACACACACACACACATACACGCGCGTGCGCGCACGCACACACACACACACACACACCCACCACGTCGACGGGTGTGGGTCCACTGACCCATAAGGGCCCGTCCATTCTGCAGGCAACAATGGCTGAAAGAGAAAGCGTGAGATCACTCACATTTAAATCAACTGGGTGTGTGCCCTCATTCATGCCATGTCCACTGGGGTTTGCTGGGACAATGGCCTGTTTGTTTTACTGCCGCCCCCCCCCCCACACACACACACACACGGTAGCCCTGGACCCTGGAGGTCTCCATGCTAACGAGGCTAACACTGTAGTCACAGATGTGATTACAGTGATTAGTTGTCCTTCACTGGTTACATGGGCGTTAGTTGATTAAGGGTGTGTTTATGAACCCTGTAGCCATTTATATTAATGGACGTACAAAAACATCATTAGGTTACATTGCTGTTTGAAGTTTTAATCTTCAAACCACTCGGCATTGTCATGTGACATCTTCTTGTTTGTTTGAACCACCTCACACGAGGGTGTGTTTAAAGGTGATATTGGTCATTAATGTGGCGAATGTCTTATTTTCACTCGGATGACGTTATCAAGTGCAACAGGAGAAAGCTCAAGAGTTTTACCCGGGAAGTGGTGTGCGGTTGCTGGTAATGATGTAAATTGTGATTATAACGTATTCACTAATAGGCTACCTAAAATAAGCATAGCTATAATAATTTATAATCTTACACTGGCAAGTGTTCGGACCCTAGACTTATTGTTAGATAGACACAGTGAAGAAAATGGCGGCTCGATTTTACCAAGTAAGCTCATTGTTGCAGTGAAGCACGATTTTTAAATTAAGGGTGTCGACATATTGGCAACGTGGCTCTTTTGACACATGCGCAGTGCAAACAGAAGTTTACGTTGCAACACGAGAGTTCCCTACTTCAAGCTTCGTGCATGTGCGTCATATCATAACATAAACATAAAATAACAGGAATTTTTGTTTTTGTTTTGGATTGTACTGTTATATTTGTAGGCATGTTTTGTTTAATATTTAGCATTTACACTAAAAGTACGATTGATGTTGTGCTTTGCAAATACGCCGCTTGTTGCGACAGTCGCATGATTATTACATCATTAAACAATCGTCCAAACTGGCTTTATTGACACTGTTAGAGAAAATATCTGTACATGAGCACAATAGAATATTATTAAGCCCCATATGAACCAAGTGTGGCACCTGGAAATAAAAACTGTGCGGAGCAGTTAACCCGCTAATTAATTCATGAATGGGGTGTGTATTGCAGTTCTATAAGATGCAGTGCCACCTGTCGGCACACGTCACGCTGCTTCAAGCCTAGTCAGACCCCGCCCCCTGGTTTGTACCCAGGGACGGGAGGGAGCGCTCCTTACTGTAGCACCCGTCAGCCAGGTCCTGACGCTCCCTCCCCCCCGTCATCTTCCCCGTTCCCTCCTTTCTTCCCTTCTGCCTCACCTTATTATAAGACGGGACAGCGTTCTACTTCCCCGCAGGGCATGTGTGAACGCGATGGCCGTTTCCTGTCCTCTTCTCCTCTGCTCACTTACCAGGGCTAAATGACCAGCGGGGACTCAATTAGCAACATGGCTGCCGCTCGGCTGGGGGTCCGCCTCGCAGATCAAGACGCCGGTGCGGAGTCACACAGAGAGACAAGGCGAGAGATGGAGGGGGGAGGTGGCCTCTGCCCCTATATACATTAGCTTAATTAGGCTTGACTGGCACAATTACAGGCTGGTAAAAGCCTTGTCAGCAGGTCTGTGGACAACTGAATATGTGTGGGGCGACCCGCATTGGCCTGTGTTAGGAGAGAGAGGCCTGTGTGCGTGTGTGCTTGTGTGACGCACTTCAGGAGGCCTGGTGGATAACAATGCTCCGGTTGACGGGGGGGGTGCTTTATAGGAAATAACCTAGGAAATCTTAACACCCTGGATAAAATCGGAGGTTACCAGTTTCGGGGTTGTGTTGGACTCAGATCTAAGCATTAGGTCCCACATTAACAGGGTAGGGAAAATATAATTATTTTATCTTATATAGCTAAAGTTTGACAATTTTTTAATCAAAAATATGCAGAAAAACCTATTCATTCTTTTGAATCTAGCCGATTCGACTACTGTTGAGTCCACTGTTCACCGGACTCCCAAAAAAATCTATTGAGAGACTACAGATCATTCAAAACTCTTAGGCTTTTAACAAGAACTAAGAGGAGAGAACATATTACTCCAGTATTGGCTGACCTGCACTGGCTACCCGTAGCACGCAGAATGGATTTTAAGGTCCTTTTCCTTACATATAAGTAGGGATGGCACGATCCAGTTTTTTCAATCCCGATACCGATACAGATGACGGCACTTTGGGTATCTGCTGATACCGAGTACTAATCCGATTCCAGTGTTAAATTAAGTTTGAAGTTAAGTTGCAAAGTAAATGACAGCCAATCTCTGTTCAAGGACTTGGATGCATGTTAGAAACCTGCTGCTGATAGTGTGGCCTGGGTTAGTTAGACATTGCTGGTGCTTGACAATAGGCCTACGTGTGTACATTAATTTAATTGGATCAGCCACATGGATTGGTTACAACTGTCCAATTGTTACCGATACCGATCCAGCTATTTAAGTCAGTATCAGTAGTAGACCAATTTCTGAAATCGTATCGTATCGGTGCCATCCCTACATATAAGGCCCTACATGGACTAGGACCTATCGCTCAAGCAACGGTCAACTACATACCCCCCAGAACACTAAGGTCATCTGACAGTGGCTCATTGAAAGTTTCTAATAAGAGCAATAAGAAAATCGGCAATGCAGCCTATATTAACATTGCTCCCAAGCTATGGAACACACTACCTATACCTATAAGGGAATAACTCATCTATTAAAATGTGCTTTTAGCTAGCTTGTAAATGCACTGCTAAACTGCTAAACTGCTACAGAAAATGGTGCACGTGCAACGTGACTGTTGGTATCTTATATGACTTTATTTATTATGTAATTTCAGTATCATATTGTGTATTTTTATTGTATTCTTTGAACCATTCTTATACCCCTAATGTTGCTAAAAAATAAAAGATCTCAGAGAGGCCCGGTCACCGTATCGGTGTTGCTGCGGTGGGAAAAAGACCTGTTGCAAGCGAGTTTGGGACAGTGATCACATAGGGGG
Organism: Forbesichthys papilliferus; assembly: GCA_025399855.1. Classification (NCBI taxonomy): domain Eukaryota; kingdom Metazoa; phylum Chordata; class Actinopteri; order Percopsiformes; family Amblyopsidae; genus Forbesichthys; species Forbesichthys papilliferus. Next base: position 19,377 of record JAODOY010000006.1, on the reverse strand, counting down.
ATTACAGTCAGTTTACGACCACTGTATTGTTCCGTTGTCTGTGTATCAATCCCACTGTACAAGCATAGTCTAATAGTCTGTAGTTGTTTTGGTGAATATACATGCAGTCTGTGTATCTGAGGCTGTACAGCACCCTACATGCAGGGTCTGTGTATCTGAGGCTGTACAGCACCCTACATGCAGCGTACGAGGGAGTCTTGGTAATTCTTACACTGAGGTTAGCTGGTACAAGGGGATATAAACACTCATAAAATACATTTACTGATGACTAATAACTGCTACTGGAAAAACATCTGGTATTTCCTCCACCAGATTATCATGGTGCTGCCATAGCAACAAAAAATATGAGGTTTTAATTAATCTTTTTTTTTCTCATATGATTCCTTTAACCATTTTTATTAACGTATGTAATTTCAGTATCATATTATGTATCTTTATTGTATTCATTTAATCATTCTTATACTACTTATGTTGCTAATGGTTATCTGACATAGAAACAATTATGCATATGTTTAAGTTTCTTTTATTTATTTTTTAATCCATTAACCATTTTTATTAATGTTGTTTTTCTGTATTTCTGTATTTATTTATGGGAAGCACGATTGTGCATGTTTTCCCTCTCTGTAAAGCACTTTGAGCTGTAATTCTGTATGAAAAGCGCTATAAAAATATTTTTTAAATTATTATTATTATTATTATTATTATTATTATTATTATTATTACTTAGGTGAAGTCTGGTACACAGCGCTAACGGCGTCAATACCCGCTTACTTGACAGGAGAGGTATTCTGATTGACATGCACAACAAACAACTAACTCAACGACCAAATCGGACATTAAATGTACGAAGAGGAATATGTTGGAAAACTAAACAACACAACATTTTAAATAAGTAAATAAAGAATTTTGTTATTGTCGCACCAGAAATTACGGATACATAAAGTACTGGTTGTGAGTGACAATGCTAACCGCCAATGGAAATCGACAGTATTACTTCCCGAAAGTCAGAGAGTCCTTTGTCGAGCTTACAAGGATACTGTATGTGTATCAGACGTTATCTTACAGTATGCGTGTCAGACGTTTAGCACAGAGTTGCTTATGTGACGTTGTGCTAATGGACGAAGGAGGTTGAGACTAGCTAGCTAGTAACTATATTGAGGCAGGCCACCATTTTCTACACTCGTTCATTGACTCAAGTCAAGTCGTCGTCAATCACACTATGGTCTCAAAGGGCTTTACAGGCTCACATTTCACATGGAAACAAACAACACCCAAATAGTGTGCTCCTTTGAAACACTACGTTTAAATGCACACAGTATTACGGTTTATGCCCTTATTCCGAAAATTACTTCTATTCCTACTAAAACTTTTACATGACTACTTAAAACGAATAATCCACAAACATATTCCAATTTAGGTAAAAAACACTAAAACACCCAAGATATAGGCCTAAGTCCTAAAGCAAATGGCATACTTACTTACGCCGTATGGATTTCCCTACTTTTAAAACTGCAGCAATATGGGAATATTCATTGACTGGAGCCATTTGTAAAAACCTTATTTGAGACTCATATTCCAAATCTGCAGTATACATGCTCTTAAAACCATAATAATGTGTCTTGCTACATACAAAAAATGCTATATTCTATAGGCAATATCCAAAATACAAAATGTTTATTTTGATTCAATATTTCAAATACTGTATATATTAAAAATGTAATTCCCACTGACCATTTAAAGTGTATATTACAGTAATGCCAGTATCCCATTATTATTACATAGTTAATATCCTTAATTCTTAAAACAGACGTATTGTTTTCTCGGTTGTTTCAAAGGCTTGTGTTCGTTTTTTGTTTAACTAAAACTTAAGAACTTTGTACCACCAGCTAGTGAAGTATAAACTAGACCAGATCAGTGCAGGAATAAGGAAAGTTTCAGCTGTGGGACTTTAAAGCACCTGGCTGTCACTCATTATTACCTCTAACTACATGTCCATTTTGACACTTCAGATTCAAGTCTTGGCAAATAGCCCCGGGAAGAGAAGCAACACAGCTCTTCTTTGATATAATTTGTGGCCGCAAATTACGAAACAGAGGCCGAAATAATGTACAAAGTCAAGCTTGTTGAGGGAGAAAATGGAAAAATTTAGGGCCGTGTGCCTCTCTAATGGATATCCTTGTAGCTGAGAGAAAATGGGACTCAATAATGTGTCCTTAATGTGTGCCAGCAATGTTTCAGGGACCGTATCACAAGAAATGTCCCCTGCCATTTCTGCAAGCAATCACTTAATGGGACGGGCAAATCTCAACAAAATGGATGTACAGATCTATTTTTGGCCTCGACAGATGGAATGAAGAAGGGGAACAACCGAAGGTGGGCAGCGAGGAAAAGCACAAGCTGCAAACAAGATGGAATAAAAACAAGCCTTTCACAGTTCATCCGGCCCATACACACGCGTGTGTGTGTGTGTGTGTGTGTCTGTGCCCTGAGTGCAAACGCTGACAGGAATTTCAATTATTTCATTAGGGAGGGAAAATGAAAAGACTTAAGTGTTGTGATTTCAGAGGTCTTTCATAGATCAATCTAATGTGTACTCACATTGGAAATCAGGCGAGATGGAAGAGGGGCAAGTGAAGTAGCGTCTGCCTAAATCACGCAATTAAAATGGCAAATTAGTTTCTTGATATATTCATTTAAGTGGTTAAGTGGAAGGTTTTTCTTCCCCCCTCATCTGCACTGCTGTCTCATGGGCTGGAGTGGAGAGAGTCCGCTGTCCACAAGCTGGCGTGATTATTGCCGCCATTTATTTACTGAGAAAACGCTGAAAGCACTTGCAGCACAAATTAGCCATTTGAAGGCTTCAACATTTAATTCCAAGGAGTTAATTTAAGCATTTAGGCAAAGTGTGGCTGCACTGTAAATATGTATATGCGTTTGCACACTGATGTCAATAAGTTGCAGAGGGCGTTAAAGTTTATTCTAGTCTCATATGTGCAGCCGCAAAATGACAATATAATTGTTTGTTTTCCTCATTTGCTTCAACTGTAGTCCACATAGTGACAGCGTTCTATCTCATGGCGGCATACGCTGTAGTCCATATAGTGACAGTGTTCTATCTCATGGCGTCATACGCTGTAGTCCATATAGTGACAGTGTTC
>JAODOY010000005.1:4082958-4118315 GCA_025399855.1 Forbesichthys papilliferus | reverse complement strand
CTCTATCTCTCTCTCTCTCTCTCTCTCTCTCTCTCTCTCTCTCTCTCTCTCTCTCTCTCTCTCTCTCTCTCTCTCCCTTACACACACATGTATACGCACACACACACACACACACACTTTGCCCTCCAAGGTGTCCCTGTGGAAAAAGGACCTAGGCACTTTATCATCTTCCTGCTCCAAAGCAGAACAAATTATGCTGTGCCATGATGTGTATTTCCCTTTTTATGCTAACTCCATCAGCCAAGTGTATGTCAGCATAAACTCTATCTGCCCTGCTTAAATTAAGATTACCGCATTACCAAGACTTAAGTAGGATTAAGTTGAGGCACTTTAAATACATATTCTTACTATATATATTCATAATGTGACGCTTTTAGTCAGCCTGAACAAGCAGAACCCTGTATATGTGCTTTGCTGTTAAAGAGAGTTGTATTCACTGATGATTTGAGTTCATCACAGAGTTAATGTGGATGTATTTATTGCATGACATACTTGATTGTAACACACTTAGTCACCATTAGTTACAGTGTATGGGTCCTGTCAGCCTGTAATGCATAATGAGAAATCAGCCTGGCACAAAACCTCGTCAGCGTCTAGTTTGGAAAATCATCCCGAATACGTCTTGAACATTCAGAGAAGGCTGAAGGTGCTCCAATCACCTGCTAATGATGTGATTGACCCAAGCTGATGTGTAAAGCAAAGCAAGTCCATTCTGATCTCCGCAATTACTGCATGCTTTCCGATGTATTTTATTTCAACCAGTGATATGCTTCTGTTCATTCCTTTGAATGTATGCATTTGTTTGGTAACTCGTGTTTATTTTATAATAATGTGATATATAATAATGATAATAATGATGTGATTTCATTTTAATGTCATAGACTTGTCTTTTTCCTGTCTGCAGACTATCCAGTGCTCAGGGCATAAATATACAAATTCTTGGCAGCACCACTATCCTCATGATTGCCAATGTTACTGAAGAGGATTATGGGAACTATACTTGTGTGGCCTCTAATAGACTGGGCGTCCAGATGGCTAATGTCTTCCTATATAGTAAGTATGCACCAGCCCAAATACGCAATACAGCTAGACCCTACATCATACTTTCAGCATAGAAAATAAGTGCATCCTGCAGTACAACAAGTATAGATGCACCCTGTAATATGTGTGATGTATGTAGCATACATACCGGTGAACATTTAGATTAACGTGAATGTCCATCCCCCCCATTTTGTTGAAATTTATCCTAGAAATTTCAGTACTTCACATTCAACACTAGGTGTCACCCATACTCCATTAATGTCATTAAACCCTGTTTCCCGATGGCTAAATTATATTAGTGGAAATTGTAGTTTGTCTTGCATTTTAGGAGTTAGCTGGATTATCCAAAATTACTTTAAGTACTGGAAGTACTGGAAGGACTGTAACTCTTCATGAAGTGTATGGATCAATTATAAGTAATTATAATAACGCTGAATAAATAATGTAAACACCACATCTGAAAATAACTGGAGGTTAATGCCATCGTTTCTGTAAGGTGTCCTAACAGGTGCAACAAAACTGATTCACAAGCATCAGGAATATGTTAATCAAACAGGCTCTATACACATGGTGACATTCCTGTGAAAAGGTCTAATCAGCCACGATAACCAGTGTGGACGTGATATAGTGGAGCGCTTGTAATATCTCTCTCTCTCTCTCTCTCCCTGTCTCTCTCTCTCTCTCTCTCTCTCTCTCTCTCCCTGTCTCTCTCTCTCTCTCTCTTTCTCTCTGTCTCTCTCTTTTTTTTTTGCAGGACCCGGGACAGGTCGAGATATCAACGGCTCCGCCTGTGTATCTCAATCACTGTGGCTGCTTCTGGCCTGCTTTGCCTGCCTTTTCTTCAAGTGTTAATAACGCCCTCCTTCCCTTCCTTTCCCCCTGTTCCTACGAGTTTCCCTTCACCGACACATCCTTATTGCTACCTAATTACCAACCAAGCCACCCCCAGACTGTTTGCATTATGTTACAACGAAACCTAGCGTGCTCTGAAGCACTGCTTAGATATTATGTGATGGGTGAATAATAGATTGATAACACGTTTTAGTAACGAAACAAACAAACAAAAAAAAAGGATGTGAAATGAGGGACATAACAAACAGTGCTCTTTTTAAATAATGATATTGTTATTTTTATTTCGGATGTATTTCCTCATTGTTTTCTGCTAATTCTTGTGTTGGGGGCTGGACTGTCTTGTTTAATCTTGTCTTCATGGGTATGAAAGCAAAGACTCCCTCCATATGGGATGTCAAACAATCATCTGTCTCTGGAAGCACTAAATACTGTACATTAGATATATTTCCGCCTTTTCCCATAGTTGAATCAATAGAGCTTAAATGGTTTGTTTCCAGATGTTTTAACCGTTGCATTAAGCAACGAGCATTGCATAAAGCAACAAGTGGCTGCCGAATATCAATCAAATGTATTGATTTGAAACTAACATGTACACTGATCGTATTGTGGCAGATGTAATAGATATTACTGAAATGGATTAGTGCTTGACTTACTCTATACTGTAGGCTACTACAGTAATGTGACGCTACTGGTAGACTTACACACAAAATACACGAATGCTAGCATCACAGCCGGCTTTATCCCAAGCTACAGTACAGTAATGGCCTTGTTTTCTGGAAGTATCATCTTTACAGATGAATCTAGGAAACAGGGACAGACACACAGTATTTAGAATAGAAGGCTAAGCTATACTGAGTACAAACCATGAGCGTTGAACAACTGATGGATTTTTATAAACTTTCTCAATTGCTTTATTCCAAACGATGAAGAAAAACCTTATTTGCAGTAAGATTTAGCAAAAACCCGGTAGGCTATAATGGTACATAGTGTACATAGTCAAATTTTCTAATGTTAGGATAAGTGTTTCCCACCACTGTAGAAATAGAGAATAGCTACAGTGTACATTGCTTGTTTGATGACCAACCAACCATACTGTGCAGGTGTCACTGTGCTAAGGCACTGCTCTGCATTTTACATATTCTACAGCATATAGCATTTTGCTTTTAGTTTCAGATGTTTTTATCAAGAAAATACCATAATACTGCTGGAAGTTGGACAGAAATGACACCAACGAATGACTTGCATTTTCATTTTTTTCTCTTTCAAAATGGTTTGTGTGTATGAAATTATACAAATCATAATTTTTCGTTTTTTTTGGCAAGTTTGAAATGTTTAATTGTCATTCAGATTGTGTATATAAATGACTATACAACAATGCAATGCCTTATAGGTTGGTACAAACCCAGGCATTGGTGTGAAAAAAGAGAATTTGACTTATTGGACTTCAGTGGAATATTACATTCAGCTAGCCATATTGTTACTGTAAATGCCCCCTATTGAATATACAATAGAAGTGGCCATGTTGCTGAATGCTGAAACAGAATGCATCATCTTCTACATTGTTTTGTGAAGCCGCTTACAACATAACGCCATTACACAACCCTATTCTTAGCCAGACTGAGAGGGTCCTGCCAATTTCTGTTTTCATCAAACCTTGTTAAACTGACTCCAGAGGTGCTAAAATGTTAAAAAAATACCTTCAGCATACAGCCCTGAGTGCTTGTTTGAAGATGATCATCGCTGTTAACACACTATTAGCTTACCTTTATCGTGGCCATAGATGGATACTTTTTATTTATACTCTACTGGGTGCCCAAGCCCAGTAGAGTATAGCTTTCTTTTCTTTCTATCCAGACTTATCCAGTTTAACATACTGTAAAACACCATTCTACTGTTTAGAATGTTTTCATAGCTGCTTCTGTGGAAATGACTGTGTTGTAAATGCCATCAGAGCCAGTCAATATGTTTTGGATGTACAGTATCTCTGCAGAGTGAGAGAGGGCCAGAATGCAGATAAAAACTGCATTGAGGCATAACAAGGCAGTGTTATTTCTGCAAGTCACAATATTAACACAACCATTGATTTTTGTTCATTACAGCTGAGATCAACTGCCTTTTAGGAATCAATAGCTGCTTTGTTTTATGTTTTCAGAAGATGTAATACCGTATAATAGATCAGAATACAATAGACAATTGATCAGAATAACTGGTATAAATGTGATCTTCCCTATACCCGAGGAGGCCAGTTTAGAACCACTCAATACCAGCCCAGCAGGCGGCCACATCGTGTGTCAAATACAAACCTCAGGGCAGAGTAAAGCAGGCCTTGGGCAGTAAGTGACATGCTCTCCATCTAGCCAAACCCATTTTCCAGGATGCTTGCTCAGCAGACCAGGGTGAAATTGGGACGGCATGGCTTAGTGTTTGTTTTACAGTAATGTGGATTAATTGATGGGTATGATTCACAGCATAATACAATTTGTATAGTGTGATCTAAATTGAGTGTTTGAAATGATGATGGCAACCCATGTAGAAGTGGTTTAAAATTACCTTTTGGACAAAGTTTGTGAATTATGAATATAAAAAGCTAAGTGTAAAAATTCAAAAATGTATACACTTAATTACATTCTCGTTGTTAGTCTTTAGCAGAGACCAGCATCCAGCCTATATGCACGCAACACTAAACCTGCTGTACAAATACAGGTCCATACTGATGAGCTGGCCATCTGTTAACTATTGAGCATTGCCTCAAAATATTACCATTAGCCTGTTGAAACCACCTTGTTTTTTGCAAGCTAAAAATTTGCTTTCTGGGCGACAGAAAGGAACATATCTTTCATAACCAGGATGGTGTTACCAGGATTAACATAGGACTCACCTTAAAACCTGACCCGTGTGTATGTACTGTATGTGTGTTTGAGTGTGTGCCAGCATGAGCGCATCTTGTGCGCGTTACTGTACAAGATGTGACAAATAAGCTAGCACCATTATTTACCGGTTAACCACACAATTCATGTGTATGGTTTCAGTCAACCAAACAGTATTGTCCTCCTGTGTATACTACATAAGATGTTTGTGGAATGTCAAAGATGAAAGCCGCAAATCCACAAGATCGGCCTCAAATGCAATTACTCTGTTGTACCTTCCTCTAGCTGATTAATTAGGCAATTGATTGTCACAACAATGTCCCATATTTTCTATTTTATTTTCTATTTCTTTCTGATGGGTTCAAATTATTTTGGTCGGTTGGTTAAATAATTATGTTATAAAGCTATATGAGAAAATGTCCATAACTCATAAATAAAGTTGTTTGAATTCAATGTTCTGTATTTGAATGTGAATTGAGATTTTGAGACAGGTAACACATTGTGGAGAGCCAGTGCACATTTATTCTAAAGGGTGTTGTGTTTATTACCATGTAACATGCAAATAAAATAATAGATGTATTGTTATATTGTTTATGGAGGACAATTTTGTTCTGAAAGTAGCACAACTAAGATCAGGTTGAGATGCTTGAATAGAGCATTTATGACCTCTGATCATTTGTGTTGTATTGCAATACATCCCTATCAACCCTGCTGTGTGGGAACACGTGTGCTGCCTGCAATACAAACTCTATCCACATAGTGTCACTAGACGTCACATAATGTTACACATGTTATGTTTCCTGGGAAAATAATAAAAAGACAATCAGGAGGGCATGACTGCAATGTTATGTTACAGACCATTTTCTCAGACATTCCTGTATAGCCCAACTTTATGTGAAACCGTTCACAAAACTAAACAGCCAGTCTGACTAAATATGGAAAACGTAATCTCTCCCAGCACTAATACCAAATATGTAACACACTATGGGGGTAAAATAATGTGAGTAAATCATTTTAGAAACTAGCCTACATGGACAGTGGAAGAGTATATGAGATATGTTATGTTGGCTTATTAGAACTGACAAGACATCAGATGTATTTGAAGAATGTAAAACTGTAAATAAAGCATGCTTGTTTGTTTTGGTTGCTAAAATAGGCCTTCTCCATTTCAATTTTTATAATTAATAGCCATATGTATTTTAACACACATTGATCTAGGCATGGGCATGAGAGTAAAGAGCCTACAATATTGCTCTACAAATAGTTATTTTACTTTTGTTTAACATTATCTTTCCTGACACACATTCATATTTGTAATGAACATTCCTCACACTGTATGATTAGTCACCCATACTAATAGCCTATTTCAACTAATATTCTGTTAATGGCAGATAAAATGTTTTCCTACTATTGTTTGCATTAGAATTGCATATGTTGTCAATCTGCAGTAAATGTGATGCCAAAGCTATTAAAAATCCTAAAACATGCTCACGTTTTGAAACAAATTCCACAGTGTATGATGATAATTGGCACATTTGCTTTATTTTGAAAACAGACATTGAAACCATTTTTATTTTTCATATTTTTTCTCACAAGTTTTAACTCCTTGGTAAGGTTGAAACTGGACATTGCACCCACTGGAACATAGGAAAAGTATTTTGTTTGCTCATTTGTTTGATTTTCTTTAGATTTATTTTTCTTAACATCAGTGCAATAGTAATTTTCCAATTCATATCAAACTGTCATAACAACACCAAAGACATCAAAAAGAAGCCGCCACACCTCTTAAGATTTTGTGACTGCGAAAAAGTTCCCCTCAAAGGGAGAGTTCCCATCATGCATCTGGTTCGATGTTCATGCTACTGTTCTCCTGTTCACTTGGCAGGACACTATTTGTCATGTATGAACCAGCAACAACAGTACTACAGCTGATTTAAGTTGTTCTTCATTTGACTATAACACTAAAATTACCACAGGTCCTATACTGTGAATTTTAGTAAAGAGAGTTTTAAAAAGGATGTAAACTGAGCTTGAATAAGTCAAGCAGAATTACAACAATATTTCTTGTCTAACATGTTCTTTGTTTATTCTGGAAAAAGCTGCCCCACTGGAAATGCCATATATCTATTAATACATTCGATTCTCTAACCTGTTTTGACAGTACGTTACACATTCGATGTTTTCAAAACCTGTGTACAGGATTGAAAACGAGTTGCATTTAAAAACCAGCTTGTTTTTGTGCGTGCATTTGCAGATATACAGATTTGTCATAACGTGTGTTTAAAGAAAGTGCATTGCAATGCAAATAAGGGACGATACATTTGCAATACAAAATGTGTACATTTCCAGTCGGGCGCAGTCAGCTGGCCACTGACTCTCACGTTAAGTGATGAGGACACACCAATAATCATCATCACCATCTTCGTCTTCACCACTTTCGCACAGCATGAGCTTGAGCCAAACCACATCACGCTGGAAACTCCCCCCGACATGAGAGAATCATTGCCACACAAAAAATGACAAACAAATAAAAACAGACTGCCTTCACATTGGGAAGGCAGAGAGCAACCTTTTAAGATTTTTGTTTTTTGTGTTTATTGTCATACGTATTTCTTCTTCCTCTACGTTAAACATTCTCTCTAGGCGTCCTTGGACCCCTCGACCTCTGTGGCATCTGCCGGCACAGCAGCTTCTCCTTTAGACCCTTCTGCAGCATCTGGATGAACGAATGGGGGAGGGGGTAAAGGATGGAGAGTTACAAGGGAAGTAGAAGAGTGTCAGGGGTCAGTCAAAAGGCACAATGTCCGAAAAACAAACCCAAAGCACAAAGCAATATATATATGCAATAAATGCATTTTAAAATGATCTAGTTAAGCTTGCCATGGATAACAAAGCAGTTGAACCAAGTGCATTGAAGCCATTGCCCAGGTTCCTGGAGGTGATGATGTCATATTAGGATGATCTCATACTCTTTTAATAGACTGAAGAGACATCAAGGAATGACATCATCTCATTGGAAAGCTTCTATTATTTGTGTGTGTGTGTGTGTGTGTGTGTAAGCGAGAGAGAGAGAGGTTGGGGGAAGTAAATTAGGGTGATGGAAGAAATGGAAGAAAGTGTGCGCGTGTGCAAGCGTGGACACAATGAGTCTATGGAGGCATGTACTGTCAGGTGGTTGTCATCTTACAGAGCATGTCCTCAACCACAGTGACTGGCAGAAAGGCTGCCCTTTGCCATAAAAGCCAAAACTTGGGGAATAAAGCTAGTCCTTAGCCTAGATGTAAAGCTAGCTGTTAACCCAGATGTGAAACTAGCCCTTAGCCTAGATGTAAAGCTAGCTGTTAACCCAGACGTGAAGCTAGCCTTTAGCCTAGACGTAAAGCTAGCCGTTAACCCAGATGTGAAACTAGCCCTTAGCCTAGACGTAAAGCTAGCTGTTAACCCAGACGTTAAGATAGCCCTTAGTCCAGACGTAAAGCTAGCTGTTAACCCAGATGTAAAGCTAACCGTTAGCCCAGACGTAAAGCTAGCCGTTAACCCAGATGTAAAGCTAGCCATATGCACAGACGGAAAGCTAGTTCTTAGCCCAGACATAAACTAGCCGCTAACCAAGACATAAAGCTAGCCATTAGCCCAAACATAAATCTAGCCGTTAATCCAGACATAAAACTAGCCGTTAGCCCAAACATAAATCTAGCCATTAACCCAGACGTAAAGATAGCCTAGACGTAAAGCTAGCCGTTAACCCAGATGTAAAGCTAGCTGTTAGCCCAGACGTAAAGCTAGCCGTTAACCCAGATGTAAAGCTAGCTGTTAGCCCAGAGAAAAGCTAGCCGCTAGCCCAGACATAAAGCTAGTCGTTAACCCAGATGTAAAGATAGCTGTTAGCCTAGACGTAAAGCTAACCGTTAACCCAGACGTAAAGCTAGCCTTTAACCAGTTAACCTTACATGCACTAATTATAATGGTTAATTTATTGGGCTCCAGCAACATGAATCATATATACAGCACTCCTAGATATGTAGTTTTATGCAACAAAGTTACACAAAACCTCCCAGTTTCCATATAGTATTATGGTTTAACAAGTCAATGGCAAATCATGTGTTTTCTCTGACTTGAGGTATTGACATTTTGTTAATTCAACGTATTTTAGCTTCCATACCTTCCATTAATGTTCAACATGAAAAACATCTAATCCTCTGAGATCAAGGGGTTAATTCATGGTGAATTTTTGTGGGCAGTATGGGATAAGAAAGCTACAGTCGAGGGTTTAACCAAAATGTAAATCAGCTTCAGTGTCTCCAATATGTTCATCAGATCAACCTTAGCCATACACTTTAGTGGTAGGAAATCTCAAATAGGCCCAGACCTCATAAATAATTCACCTGGATCAGAGTACTTTGTATCCAGTATTTGTATCCCAGTAGGTAACATACAATATTAATATTCATACACTTTGTTAAATTGTTTTAAGCAAAATGGCCGGACATATTTGTAATGCAATTGTTTATTTAATGTTGTGTGTGTGAAAGACTTCCTAGTGTGTAGAATGACCCCTAAGGTTCATTAATCATTTATTTAATTCAGAACACCTGTTATTCTTTCCAAGCTACATGCAGGCTAGCCATCCAGTAGAGGTGGTAACTATGACAACGGGGAGATGGTGCTGCCTAGGTGACCTAGTTTCCAGGTAGTTCCGCAACTGTGTGAATGTGCGTGTGTGCATGACCCTGCTTCATACTTGATTAAGTACTTGTCTGACCCATTCTGAGAGTCCTTGGACCAGAAATATACGAGTTCATGTCAAGTATATGTTGTACTGTGTATTTTATTTGTATAATATTGCTATTTCATGACTCGTTAGGTGTACCCTGTGAAATCATGGAATGACATACAGTGGTTTGCTTTGAAACCTGCTTTTGAGATCTAAATGATGTTGCACACAGGGGCCTTTTAATATAGGTTTATCTCTACCAACCTCTCTTTTGTTAACCAGTGTATGATATCTACTGTATCTGGACCAAACTAACAGTTCTGTCCAAATTCATAGCTCATTGTATTGTCTTGGCTGAGAAACAGGGCCTTCTACTCTACTACTAATATTGAGCAGCTTCTCCGTAGTAACCAGTGAATGGCGTAGCACTGCCAAATGTCTGTAAATCCAAGCGACTCAACAGGCAGTCATTTCCTGTAGCGGCTGGCTGCCAACAGCCCATGGCAGAGCCCACCTATTCTCTTTTATTAGTTATTTACAGTATGTAATTGGCCCTTGAGTGTCTCCACGTTTGAACTTGGTGCATTTACAGGCATGCACGTGCCAGACTTGTGTCTCACAGTAGGTCACCGACACGCCTACCACTATAAAAGACTTGGTGTCTCCCTACCTTGTTTATCGTTCGTTTGGTTGGGGTTCTCCTTCTCGGCTGTCGGGCTGACGACAGCAGGCACGTCGGCTTGTCTGGCCTCCTCCTTCTCCCCACTCTTCTCCTCCTCGTGCTGCTTCTTCGTCTCCTCGGCCGTGGCCCCGGTGGGACTCTTGGCCGCCAGCGCCTCCGGCTCGTTGGGCGTCACCTTAGCCTTCTCCACCGCCTTGGCCTCCTCTTTTTGGGGTTCAGAGGGTGCCACCGCGGCCGCCTGGGGCTCCGCCGCGGGGGAAGTGGCAGCGGGTGCCGCCGGGGAGTTTGCTGGCTTCTCCGCCGCCACGGGGCTTTTGGCTTGTTTTGTCTCCTCCTCCTCCTTCTTGCCCTCCTCTGCCGGGGCATCCTCCTCTCCCTCGGCTTTCTTCTCCTCCGCCTCCTCGCCCTCGGGCGCGGCGGGGCTCTCTCCGTCCTTCTCCTCCTCCTCTTCTCCGTCTTTCATCTTTTTCCGGGTTATGTGTCCGCGGAAGCTGGCCTGTATTTTGGTGGCAGCCTTGTGGGCCTTGTCCTCGGGCTTGTTGGCAGTGCCGTCCTGCTCGATCTTCTGGTCCGCCTCTTCATTCTTCTCCACCTGGAACCCAAAGCCACACCCTTCAGCCGGAGGAGAGACGCTTTACAGCGTCTGCAGTGAGCTAACACACAAGGCTAGGTCCACTGAAATGCATTGATCGGTAGCCACCCCAATATTCTATGTATCTGTAAGTATATGTGGACAGAAGACAACAAAGGCAAGTATATACTGTCCTACTAAACATGCTAAAATGTGAATATTTATGGAGATTACAGTAGCTTGTGAAAGATGGGGCTACGTTGGGTTAGGTGTAATACATGGGTTCATCTTAAGCTTATTTAGGACTGAGTCAGGGAGATGTTTAGGAAAAGGACAGGGCACAAATGCGGTATTATAAGATATTACCTCAGGTGACTGGATCCATAGCTGTCCATCAAATAGAGGGTTGTGCTATGACTCAAATAAATCTAATGAAAAGAAATCAAATCAAATCCACAAATGAATGATGAGCACTGAAAGTAGCAAACAAAATGAATCAGTACATTCAAAATAAAGAAGCAAATAAATGTGTAGTAGAATACTACTTCGACTGGAAATACTCAACTGTGCGTACACCTTAAATGAAAGTGGATAAGCAATATGAATGCAACATAAATCCTCTAATAGCATGCAGGCAGTGCAACATCAGAGAAGCCAAATGAGGAGTAGTATACTGTGAGAAATAAAACGTGTGAAAGGAAGGTGTAGGGTTCCTATCCTGTCAACCCTGAGTGGGAAGCTGTTGATTGTTCTCACCACTGACACGAATCTGTTCGTTTAGGCCTAGCATGTCGTGTTCAGAGAAAGACAAGATTCAATGCCTTTGTGTCACGCAAACCCTGCCGATAACAGATGTGTGTGTCTGTGTGTGTTTGCAAAACCTCTACGCGTATTGAATTGGTTAGGGATTTTCCGCATGTCAAATCACTCCAGGCATTTACTGCAGTCATTTATTTAGGCACAAGAGTAATATTGTAGCTTTTGATAATGGTGCCGACGTGAATTTAATCTATGAATACATGTGAGTCTAGAATCTATTCACGGCATCCATTCGTGTTTTTCTAATGTGCTCTTATTAGGACAAAGGCCAACATGCAAATGCTAAAAACCAAAAGCTATTCCTCCAAAATAATGAGACAACCACTCCACTCTGCAGGCGGCAGCCCTGCAAATCCATCGCTTGGCTGCTAGGGAACGAGCTGCTAGCTCCCATCTCCTCAGCATTCACTGCCATACCCCTCCACACCATCAAAGGTTACCTTGACAACCAGAGTGCTAACTCATCACCACGCTCGTCACCGGGTTGGCGCTATGAAAGACTGTATGTCCCCCGGAGTGGCGGTCCACCTGACCCCTCGGGGGAACGGGCCAAAAGGAATGCATAAATCAGGCGCAGCAATCAGCATGACGGAGGAGGGGCTATGCTCTGGGGTGTGGGGTGGGGGAAGGGGATTGGCCTTTACAGTATGTGAGTGCTGGGTTCATGTAGCGTGGCGAATATACTCGTCAACACACAACTTGCTGGCTCACCGTCTATTGTATTAACCCCAAGTCTCCATACAGTGCATAGCGAATGAGGAAGCTGGCAGCTGGCTAAATGCTGGAGTGGACCGCTCCCGGCCAGGATAACGTCTTTACGTGGTGATTTAAGATGGCCGCGCGTCGTTCAGGGTCAGTGTGTCAGTGCAATATCACAGCAGCAAGGCCAGGGTGTGGCCCTCTGCTATGTTTCCATCCACGCATGGTTCCAGGGGAGTCAGGGAGCAAGCACGGCTCCAGGCCTTTCTGTTCTGTCACCCTGAATGCCCAACCCTCTCTGGCCTACACCCAGCCAGCGTGCCCCATGAAATATTCAAATGAATGCCCCGGTAGCTTTGCGTTTGGGCGTTTACAAGAGGAAATGGTTTCTTGCCATACAAAGCTTTAAGCTGTACTTCTGTGTTCCTCTGCTGTTCTGCGAGGAGCCCGTTCGCTTGGGGACGGACTAATTGATAGCTAGCTACACTGTCCGGTAATGGACACAGCTGGGGTGCTGCAGCATATAGAGCAGAATTAGCTAACAATTAGAAGAGGGAGCTAACAGCAGGACAGAAAACCTCCACACAGGCTCTGCTCTTGATAATATGCAGGTCTCCAGTGACTTCCTGGGCTTTTATTATGCCTGAGCTCATAGGTGCTTACAATTGCCAAAATCTGACCTGAGCACTTAACTGAAATACAATTACTTACTGGCTGTATGCAGTGAGTCAGAGAGAGATGGATGAGAGTGTTTAGGAATATGAGGCTGACATCATATTTGGAATAGAGAAATCTAATGTCATTCACTTTAACAACTGGGTGTGTTAGTGGAAATTTAATGAAAGATCAAATGATCTCATATTAATACTGTAAATGTGAAGACATTACAGTGCAATTCACTTAAAGTGTAACAATCACAGAAGCCAGCCCTAAACCATAGAGATTTAGTTACTTCGTCAAAATACAGTTATGCATTAGGCGTGAATTAGCATTAAATTCTGTACTATATGACTGTGAAAGTGCACAATATTGTAAAAAATTAAACATTACATTAAAATCACAGTATTTTAAGAATAAATAAGTGAAGCATAAATGCACTTATTCACGTATTCTTGTTTTTGTGCATAGATGCTAAAGCATTTTCACAGTGTGTGTGTGTGACACATTTTCATTCATAAACATGAGAATCTACATTAGAACCTAAAAGCCAATTCATTTAAATTAAACAAACAAATCTCAACGAAAAAAACAGATTTATGCAGCATTATAATTAGTCTGCAGCATTTCCACATTACATGAAGACCTCCTTCGTGGTTGCCATAGATACGCATTACATTAACCATTAAAACTGTTATCCAGCAAAAAGTGGGCTAGTTTCTGCAATATAATCTTAAAGTTTTCTATAATAGGATTATCAGTCAGCAATTATAACATTTATACCTATCACAACTAGCATAGCTTGCCTTTGTTGTAACAGAATGGCACTTTAAAACAAGCATACATTTTATGCTGTATAGTCTATTATGCAGCATTACAGTACAGTTGGCTACAAAATAATGAAGGCCTGCTGTCATTCATAAATAATGAAGTATTGTAATTTGATTATAAATCAAATAAAATATTAATATGTAGCCTATGCAATAATCGTAAAGACTATAGCTACAGTAAGGTAGACTAAGACTATATACTTTCTTATCTGCAAGGTGATAAACGGGTCTAGCCTATAACGTGTCCAGTGTGAGATTTGATGACTAACATATCCGTATGTCTTTGTATAAGCGACGGTCGGTCCATCGAGCTGCCTCCGTCCTTGGGTCGGCACAGAATGGCGTGAGAACCACACCCCGGAGTCATTGGGTTTACCGGCAAATCTATAACCACACACACACACACACACACACAATGCCGCCCCCCTCCCTGGCTATGACACACTGAATCAATCCACCACCTTCCCAACTCCTCGTTTCCAGAGCCATTAGGGACATGTTCGCGGGAGGGATGGGGGAGGGGTGGTGACACAGCAGCGAGTTGGGAGGAGGTTCAATTTCCACGGCGCACGCTAACGCTCGCACAACACATTTTTCAGTTCTTCCGTTCGCACAGATCACCTTTCACCTCTCCTCGCCCGTCGAATGTGACGGAATGATTGGAGCGGTTGCGCTGGCGCCGCCATAGGTTAGACAAATTGCTGCGATGCGCGCCCATATTATCACAGCCAACCAACAGGTGCAATCGCTGCGTTTATTTGATCTTAATATGAAATCAGTTGCGTTTTATAATTTGACCAAGCTTTTAACCGGTGTTGGTAAAAAATACATTTCACATATTGGGTCTATCGCAGTTCCCATGCAGACCTTAACGCATTTATAATGTTTAAATAATTATCTGTAATTACAGCGATTTCCTTATAATCACATCAATACCGATCTGTTGGCTAATTGAATGAAATATGGTCCAGACAGTCAACATATTGGACACTGCATTCTGCTATAACAGCTGCATATATCTTTCTCTCTATTTCTTCTTTCTCTGCTTCTCCTCCAGCAGCTACCCACTCGGTATCTCTCACTCTCTCCTTGTCACACACGCACACACACGCACGCACGCACGCACACACGCGGTATAGCCCACAGACACGGCGGAGCACCACACCCTTTTAGCCGGCTAAAGTCTTCCTGCAGAGGGAGACAGAGGGGGGCTCAGGTGGCGCGTGTCTGCAGCTCCCCTCCTCGCCCTCTCTCTGTCGTGTGACGGTGTTGCGTGCCGAGTGTCGTGAGGCTTTCTTCAACCCTGAAAGATGCGCCGCCGCTGCAACAAAATATGCAGGCAGCCATGTGCTGGCATCATTGCATCCTCCGAAGCAGCCTTTAATTCAATTCTCTCTGCCCGAACAAAGGCTCTGCGGTCAGCGTTTAGCACACATATTGGGGGCGGGGTTGGTGGCGAATGGTAGGCTGCTGACTGCCAGGGGCATGGGTAGTGGGCTTGGACATTATTTGCAGAGACACGTTTGTGGGTGCAAATAGGACTGGAGCTAAACAGAGGGGTATGCCTGCTATAGAGGGGAAAAGCAGAGGCCTTTAGCACAGGGCAGGCTTGGCTAGACATTCGAGAAGGACAGCAGATGGGGTGTGCTTACAGGAGAGGTGAGGATGACGCCAGATCATGTGGTGCTCTCTGAGGAAGATGCAGACCAAGGAGAAATGCACCTAGTTATGTGGTTGTGGCAGACCATAGTCTTGGAGACCATAGGCTCTGAGGCTGAGTATAACATATAGCATACAGGCTAACATATAATCAACTGATGGCTATATGGACACTCCCACACTGAAGGTTTAGCATATAGCAGTAGAAAACCGCAAACAGCTTCCTCCTTGAAAGCTATAAGCAGGAATAGGAAGCAGGCATGTTTGTAAGCCATGAGAATACTTCCACTATGGCCACACAAGGTTGATGTGAAATCATATGATTTGCAATTCAAACTTGAAGATGGGGAGAATCTGGGTGTCTTCTTACCTCTTTTATTAATTTGCTTGCTATCAGCTTAGGGCAGCTTCACCTTCAATCATGAAGCTCCCATGAGTTTTCCCTTGCGAAAGTCATGGATGCAGTTTCCTCCCTATACCTTTGTTCCTTTTCTGTCACGCTGCCTCACTCCTGCTTCCCACTACCTTCCCCCATACCTTCCCCCATACCTTACAACCTCCCTCCTGTCGAACACCTTCCCCCCTTGCAGTGCATGGTGCTAGTTAGCTTACTGCTGCATCTCCGCACCATATTCTCTTTGCCCCATCTAATACCTGTGTGCACCTGCCCACACCACCTCCCGTTCTCTGCATCCTCCTGCAACTCTGTTCAAACTGGTTAGCTCTCTCTCTCTCTCTCTCTCTCTCTCTCTCTCTCTCTCTCTCTCTCTCTCTCTCTCTCTCTCTCCTGTCAGAGCTAATATGACTCATCCGGGCTGACATTTAAGCATTTAAGACGCAATCAAGTGCCGTCAGACTCCGCGGCATTATGAGCACCATAAAAATTATGATCAGACAAGATACCAGCGGGAAGCTGGCCCTGATCACAGCCAACACCCGGCGCGAATACAACATACAGAGGCGTTGAAACAGCGAGAGTGCCACCTTCTCCACCGCCTGGACCCGCCCGATTCCATGCAACACCTTTTTTTTCGTTCTCCTCCACTGGGAATAGCTACGGGCTAGAAACTACCCGGCGTGCGCCTTTCAAGCGCGTTAAACCAGTGCACGGTTAATAGTGGTACACCCATTGACAGCATCCACTTAAAACCTGGAGGGTTATGCTAATCCATTTAGGCGATTAATTTGTTCCTGTTGTATTCCCTAAGGGCCAGTGACATGCTGGTGTTGCTGGAAGAGTCAGCTCACATCCCTACCCCACCCTTTTCTCTCACTGTGGAAATCTGCTTTTCTGCATGTAGCCCATTTCTCCCACAATAACGCACATGTAGATACAGTATTAAGAACCCAATTAAGGTATCAATTAAGAAGGCTAAAGGATGACCTAATTACTGGGAATCATTAAGAACCGGCATTATGCTGAGCTCAGTGAATGTGTTCAATTAACAAGAAAGTAATTCCGTCAGCCTTGCAGTGATTAGTCTACACACTATTACAATGTGCCTATAAATAATAGTTTGTCTTTTAAAGTGTGGGATCAATAGGGGGAATACTCCGCTTCCTAGATCTACTATAGTATAGCTTGTAGACTACAGTGTGAGGTGATAGCGGCATTGTGGCAACGTCCATTCATGCGGGATAATCACATTAACTAGGCGTGTCTGGTGTATTCGGTTAGACTTGGATGATGACTCGCGGTCCCGGTCAAAGGAAAATTAAATACACTTACATTTTCTGTTATCTCAAGCACTCCGACGTCTCACGAGAGTTGTGAAACGTTACACTGAAATATGAAAGGCTGACAAAATGGAGATGGCAAAAAGCAATGCAAAGCAGTTTACCGGTTTGGTTCTTCTTATGCAGCACAGCATAGTTGGAGCTTCGTAGTATCCGCCCGATCTTTCTTTCGTCTTCTTTTTGTCTGGCTTTTACTTCTCACACCCTCTCTCACACGCTCTCGCTCGCTCTCTCTCTCTCTCTCTCTCTCTCTCTCACTCGCGTTCGTGCGCACACTCTCGCCGGCTGTATCAACAGCTAAGCCGCCCAGTGCTTCTACTCATCCCAGTTTGCACACACGCTTTTCAGTCCAGCCTGCCCGGTCGCACCTCTCCCTGACTTGCTGGTTGACAATGACTACAAGCCCACCCTTTAAACCCCTCCCTTCTCCTCTCTCTCGCTCTCCTCCCCTCCTCCCTTCAACGCTAGCTACCCACTCCACCCCACCCCCCACCACACACACACACACTTGCTCCTCTCGTTCAGTGATGAATCCACCCAGAACACCACTCCTCTTTTCATATTCTCACCCTCCTCCTTCGCCTTCTCAGCTGAACCTCATGGTGGCCCCACCCTAAAATGGCTATCCCCTCAATGAATTTGTCCAGACCCCCCAACCCTACCAAATTGACTCCAATAGTGTCCAATTCTTTTTCATGGATCGATTATTCTCGGTTTCTTCACCCGCAGAAAATCTCTCATTCTGCCCCCTGTACGAATATGAGGGGTTTATTTTCGTTAAAGGTGATTTTTGTTTTGTTTGTTGGTGTTAAAGCAACATATCAAAGCTTGTTTACGGCACTGTGGCGCACTATGGCATTGTACACTCAATGGCTGTGTGTGTTTGTAAATCAGGTCTGTTTTGCCAGGACGATATGCCAAAAGCATGTCTTTTGGCAGAGCTTGGAGGTGAGGTGATGGGTCTTACGCCTGGAGAGTTGTTTGGACGCGTGTATGCGCACGCACACGCGCACACACACACACACACACACACACACAATGTATGCTTTTAGAACATGTCTCCCCAACACCACACACAAATGCACACTTACCAACCCCTCCCTCTATGGTGCTCACTGTTCTCATGGAAACACCAGATAGACTGGAAGAGCAGTATGAGGAGAGAGAGTGAGAGAGAGAGAGAAACATGGATGGAGGATGGAGGGAGAAAGACGAGGCTTGAGGCCGGGTGTGGCAGACAGGCCACCTCCTCTCCAACATGCCATTGTGTGCTCAGTGTACTGTGTGTGTATACTACAGTATTATCCACACCTAACCTTTAGTGAGACATGTGGGTGCATGTTCACACCAAACACCCACGCACGGGATATTTCTTTCATCACACGCACACACACACACGTGTCAGGGTGTGCCCACCCCCACTCTTTTTTCCAGACAGACACAATGGGGATGGAAGGAGGGATGGAGAGAAAGAGATAGAGAGAGAGGGGGGGGGGGGTGACAGAGAGAGAGAGAGAGAGAGAGAGAGAGAGATAATGAGAGAGAGAGGGGAGTGACAGAGAGAGAGGGAGGAGGGAGGGGAGAGAGGGGGTCCAGGGGGACAGTGCACGGCCATTCTTCAGTGCTACCGGATTATTCCACTCAGTTCACCGAGGGGAAACCATTACGGTCCTTGTGACCACCCAGCAGCACACCACCGCAAGGCTGTTAGCAGCGCAACAGTGTACTACATCATCAGTAAGAGCACACCATCACAGCTCCTTGCCCACCAGAGTTAGAGCTGTCACCACACTAGAGCAGCAGATTCCATACAATAGTAGGGTACATACAGGCGTTTTTTGCTGACTTCGCATGCAGTCGATCAGCGCGGCTCTGCTTCACACTGATACAATTACACATTTATTCTTGGAGCTGTCCAGCATACAATTACCGTTTGTCTCGTCCCAGCAGGCAAGACATGGAGTGACCGGGCGTTAAGTGCCTTGCTCAGGGGTTAGGGGTTATAATTATTCTGTCATTTCACTATACCTATCTTTCTTTTCAGGAAGGAGGCGCTATAATGTATTATTGTATATGGGTTCATTGTTTCTTTAGAGTTGTTTATGCAATTGTATCATTGGCTAGTACAATGGTACAACAAATTGTTAAAAGGTTAATACAGTATATCTGTGTAAACATAAAGAGAAAAAATGCCATACCACACAAGGATATCTCCGGGCACACTGGAAATACAAAAAGGGAGCTCTGCTGGGAAAACATGCACTAATAAGTCAGGCATTTGAAATAACTGCATTTGTCCAAATAAGTGATGTCCCCAAGAAGCAAAGAAAATGCAGAGAAAGAGGTCACACGATGTCAAACACAAACCAAATGTAGATCAATTATGCTGTAGTGACCCATGGCCAACCACAAATCAGAAGACAGCAGGAAAGGAACTCCCCCACTCCTTTCCCCCTTTTTCCCGCAAAAAGACAAGGTACGTGTTGTTTTTTAATTACTACTATCTGTAGCAGAGTAACGTCTGTGCCACATCAAAGCATCTCCAGAGCAAAGTTGGATCCACAGGACATGGTGGACGTCCCTGTGGAGAGGGCAACAGGTTTCCCAACTTATGCAGATGAAACTGGAGGGTGAGAGAGGACAGGCCTGGAGTTATCACCCTTATAGGCTAAGCCCCCATAAACTCACTCTTGATCCAACTGTATTGTGCTAAATATGCATTTTCTGTACTAAAATATGTTCCCAAAATGTCTAAATGCACGGTGTTACCTTTTTCAGGAGTCAAGCATGCCTAGTGAAGACATCTCTCTCTCACCCACTATCTCGCTGTCTTCCAGTAAACGCTGGACATATTCAGCGTGTAAGTATAGACAAGTCACTGTAGGCCGTGGTGGTGCAATATTAAATATTAGTAAGTAGGAGGTTTAATTTCAATAACTATGTTTTTAGTCCTGAAGATAGATACCAAATTGTCACAGCAGGACATAGCTCCCAGACCCCTCTGCGCCTCTGTGGCATTATCTCAGGCCCCATGCTGTGAGGAACAGGTGTGTAAAGCAATTGTAAGATTTAAATGTTGTTACTTAAATCCAAAACTCTCCCTAAACCAAGCCCATATATGTTAAATTAGTTGGCAAAGTCAATGCCACAATAAATAAAAGAATAGGCAACCGCTAGTTATAACGTTGCACCAATAATCGTGTAGATAATACCACATCTCTGGTATCATCGTTGGGTTGTGATACTACTCATGTTATTGTTTCTATGCTTTATCTTCTATGTTTCCACATGTAAGCTAAGCTAATGAGCCATTTGAAAACGCTTCGATCCATACACCTTCTTACAATGCTATCAATAATCCTGTCTTTTCATAGTCTCCTCGCCTATAACATCTACTGTATACTGTATAGGCCGCAGTGATTCAAATTAGCTGGCTGTGACTACTTGGCAGCTAAATCAACAGTCACACTGCATCACCACTTTGAGTCTGCGGCCTACAATATGGGTTTGTGTTTCTAGGAGTGCTATTTAACTTCTGGCATCAACAGCATCACTGCTCAGGTCCACAATTAAAGATCAAACAGCACTTCTCTTCAGAGATTGATAGGACTTTGATGAGTTTCATGACCTTTCATTGGCTGTGACACGTTTGCACTAGATGGGAGACTTCAACCTCCATGACTGTTAAGGAAAACTAGTATTCTTAACACATTCTAGATCTACCTTCATTAACACTACAGTATGCTCACAGTGCCAAGCCACCAGTCATACTCAACTTACAGTAATTTATTTTTTATCTTAGATGGAAAACTGTTTAGTGATGATCCAAGGCAACTGATAAAAGCTTGAAAAGTTTTCTGACACATAACATGTCTTATTACCATTCCATATGAAAGAACCAATACTTAATATATACAGTTTTAAAACAGTAAGTACAATTGTAGGTACGGTTTCTACCTGGTACTATCAACTATGACCAAATATGAATACAGTACAGCAACTCCGGCCCTGAAGGGCCACACCCTGCATGTTTTAGCTCTCTCCCTGCTCAGAAACACACCTGATTTAAATGAAAGGTTGTTATTAGGTTTCTAACAACCTTGAATCAGGTGTGTTTTGGAGCAGGGAGAGATCTAAAACATGCAGGGTGTGGCCCTCCAGGACCGGAGTTGAACAGCCCTGGTCTACTACAGTATATGCAACAGATGTGTTTATTTCAGTTGAACTTTTTCTTTTTTTTACTATATCTTTCAATCCATTCATGACTGTGAACCGCCTAAATCAGTATGCTATAACTCTGTGCTCTGGTAAACATACTAGTTTTATAACAACTAGATTACAATAAGTTGTGACTAGCTGCAAGATAAGTACATTTTTAAGCCTAACATTGATAGTATGCTCCTGAACTAAGAAAGAAGACCATTTGAACATTAAATTAACACACACTCGTAAGTGACATTGGAAATAAATTAAATTGCTATTTTCAGTAATTCTGATTGAAATTGGTAAAATATTACTCAGAAATAATTATGGAATTGAATGGAAAATTAACAAGGGGTGTTTTGTCAAAACATGTACAGTATTCTTCATTAGTGGGATTGGCCCTTTGGGTGTGATTGGCTGCCTATGACAATGCAAACATGACAAACAGGAAAATTACTGAATGCTAACTATGCATGATCATTTCATAATTAGCATTAAGCAAAATACTATGACAAACAATCATTCATGGCAAACATTGATAAGCATTTTTGAATTTATTACTTCATAAAGTTTATTTGTTCATAAATATTAGACTAAAAAAGTTTAAACAACAAAATACATTCATATATAGTCATGAAAATAAAGAAAATCACAAAACAATGAAGAATGTGATTCCAAAAAACCACTCTACACAATACTATACACAGACTACTTTATAAAGATTAAATAATAGACAGAGTAAAAAGGATACAAATATTAAATCATAACCATTTATGACCTAGAGTTTTAGAAATTACTTTATGACCACGATGTCCAAAGTAATTGTGCTTAATGGTAGGTGCATACAGGTGCTTTATCAAAATCCATAATTCAATAAAAAACATAAGCTTTACTCCAAGCTGGGGGAAAAAAATAAAAGATTTTTTCACACACACAGACACACACACACACACGCACACACACAGTATATGACCAGCTGCTAGGTCTTTATAGAGTCAATAGGAAGAATTGTAAAGGTACTAATGGAAGACGTTTTCTAGAACACAGATTCTTTATTCAATACATGTTTTTAAATGTCACACTCATTGGCTTAAGAAAAAATAAACTTGGCAAACATATGTAATAAATATATGTAATGTTAAATATATAACATTTGTATCCTTATGTTATGCAAGACTTTCCAAAATATTTTAGTTATTTTGGAGATAATTACATTTAGCACTGAAATTGTTGAGTGTAAAACAAAAGTAATTACTGTATTCCAGCAATGAATTTCCAGTCAAGGAGTGAAATTCCAGTTAATACTTAAATCCCCAGTCAACATGATAGTAGTTACATAGCCCAACCAGCAGGGGTCTCTAACGCTGGGACTCTGCCAACACTTCATTCCTTGGAGGCTTATCTTTTTGGAAGTAGTTCTCTTCATCATAATCAGAGTCCTGTAAAAATGCAGTCAATGTGATATAAACTTTCAGTCAGATAAACGCACACATGAACAGACACATAAGTACATTAACTGACACACAAAGAAAATACAGATATACTGTTCAGACAAAAACAATAATGCAAATTTTTTAAACACTTAGGAACGGTGCCAGACATAGGCTACATGTAAAATTTAGACTGTGAAAAACATATCTGGTAGACAAGCCTCAATATGTTATTTATAAGATCAAAGTGCAAAAAATTGTAGAGGAAAAAAAGCAATATAATACATTATGTACCATACCATCATCTCACAGCATCTTGAATTCTTTACTGTTGTCCTTGCTGGTTCATTGCCATAGTCCTCACTGATTTAATAAAGAGAATAATTAACGGTCAATACACTCAGATATGTAGTGTGGAAACAGCACCTTGACTAGAAGCGCATACATTTGAGATTAGAGTCAAAATAATTCATTTCAACAAGCTGGTTCCCTCACGGCAAACAAGGCATGCTTTAACAAAAGGAACAAACCAGGCCGGTCAGGAAGGTTAGCTTAGGGCAGAAATATAGGCCCAGCAGATCAAAGAAATAAACAAAACACACACACGCACACAAATAATGAAACTCAAACGAGAATATTCTGGATCCAATTCACCATTTGTATGCATTATTTCCCAAATACTATTTGAATAACCATCCACAGAAGAGGCTGTGAATCTGATTGGATTAATAAGTCTACTGACCCTTCTGTGACCTCTATGGGTGACCTGTGTGCCCTGGACTGGGGCCGTGTCGGGAGACAGAACATGCGGGCAACCAGCCCGATGGTGATGAGAGCAGAGGGCATGAGGATGGAAGCAAAGAGCACCGTCACGTCAGAGAAGCGCACACCGGCTGCTGTGGAAGACACATGGGCATGAAGACACGAGTGTACACGCACACGTCCCGCACGTGCACACATTTGTATGTGAACGCGCACACACAAATGTTCCAATCCATAGTGAAACCAGAGCTATCTGCAGTGTCCCAATAACAAATTATTATTAATACCTACAGAGAAAGATGACTATGACTAATTGAATAGCATGGACAATAATGCTCTGGAAAAGACCACTGAAGCATTTACTCCAGTTTAACTTTTTATACATTTATATGTTTTTCTGTACAGTAAATGTAACATGCTTATTTTTAATTTTGTTATTTACAATATATTTCTATTATTATATTTGTTCCAATGTGTAGTGGTCTCTTCTATAGCTAATCTCTCTGGAGGTTAGCTATACAAAATAATGTGATGGAGCAAACTGCTTGAAGCAATAGACAATGTGCACTAGTGCCTGGCCTTACCCCTGGGCGTGACTGTGAGGGCCGTGTGTGAAGTCGGGGAGCCATGCACATCGGGGGGGTTTCTGACCGAGCAGGTGTATGTCCCGTTGTCACTCAGTGTGGCGTTGACCAGGCTGATGGAGGCCTCTCCACGCGCTGGGCTGCCCTGCCAACGGATGCGACCATTGAACTGGCCGTCCGTAGGGAGGAAGGCACGCGACGAGAAGTGGAAGAACTGCAGCATTGAGACAGGCGAGTGGATGATTAGCAGGGAACAAAGTCAGGAAGATTGTCCAAACACCGCTTCTGAATTAGTTGTATGTGTTAATGTGTATGCCGGTTACCGTTTAGCCAGGGGGAGTTATTGAAACAAAACCATGTCATTTTGCCATGACCTAAAATACTGCCTACTGCGTTAAAGTACTGTACAGATCGTATTCTATCTGCAATATTTTAAAACAATGTAAATTCAATATTATCTTCATGCCGCTTATTACTATAAGATAGAGAACCTTTTCACAACTCTATGGTGTATCGCTACATTGGGAAGATCACTCACTCTCTTAAATATTTACAGTATAAAAAGCAGTTATAGTAGGGTTCAAACCAACCAGTGGTTTGAGATAAGTGGTGTTTCTGATAATAAATATAAGACCTATTAGATGGAGCTCAAATGGTATTGCTTAGCAGTAAAACAGTGAACGCTAATTTATATTATAGTATATACTGTGTATATAGCAGGGTTGGGTTGGTTTCTTTTTAAATGTAGTCTGTTACAGTTACTAGTTAACAGACTAAAATTATAATCAGGAATTTTTGGATGACCTAAATGTAGTAACATAATTTGATTACATTCAAGTACTTGTAGATTACTTCACGGCACGCCTAAACATTGTTCTTTAAAATGCCATCCAAAGCAATTTACTGCAATGGCGGCGCCAAATATTTATATTTTTGTGGCCGTTTATGTTGCTTTATGATTTATTGACATTAATGGAAGGTTAAGAGAACAGCCTTGTATTTTATGCATTTTTGTTTACCAAACTTCCCTTTTAGATTTGAAAGTAGTCCTAGAAGTAATCATCTAATCTGATTCCACAATTTAGATAGTAACTAATGGATTACATTTGCTCTTTTTTTCCAGTTACTTTCCAACCCTGAGAATAAATTACAACTGAGCTTCATTTAATGTGTCTTTGCATCACAATAGATCTGCTTAGGCTGCAGTATATTAATTATGTATATACACGTGATTTTGCAATGACCAGAATTACACGTTAAATATCAATATCAAATAATGAAAGGTCATTGTAATTAAAGGGTTACTTTATATGTATTTTTTAAAATATTATTCAGGTAAATACATTTTAAAGCCTTCAATAAGTTCCCACTGATATTTGACTAAACATTCAGCTTCTCTTGTCCACTTCACTGAATTAACTCTCATAATTAGGCAAGCCACAGAGGCACTGCAGCAATTCAAATTGACACTAATGCTTTGGCTGCAAAACTATATTTCTGACAGAGCTTTTCAAATGCTTATTCATGGTCTTTTCCAGTCTGATATATGACCAGGGATAGACAGGCATATAAACCAGCCAAAGCTGCTAATGAAATTGGTCAGAGAGCAAATGAAACCACAGAAATTAAAATTAGAACTCCAGTGGCTTAGTTCCACCTGTGTACTGTTTAAGGACAACGTGACACATTCTTTATCTTAGCTGCGAAAGAGCAACGGCTGTCATGAGTGTAACTTGACGCCCAAGCCTGTGGCTTCGGTACATTCTGTTGGCTACGTGGATTTGTGACGCTTCACTACGGTATTTGCTCTCATGTGTACGCGTGTGTGCATATACACCTTCTACAGTATCTCTCAACATTACCAGCAGCACAACTTATCACATTCTTCATCCTCACACACACCTGGGCATAGCTGCTACGTCGTAATGACTAAACCAACAGCACTCCATTCCAGCCGAGCCACAGACATTAGTGCTCACTCAACTCTAAGTGATCCTATAGGAAATTATGCCATATAGGGTTACTATGACAACACTTGGGTTCCCACACTGTCCAAATGGAATTACATACAACCACACTTCGGGGGCTCTCCTGGTGCAGCTGCTGCAGCAGAGCGATCCCTTCAGTGCAGTGACCGCTGAAATGAAAACCCACATGCATACAGTATAGAAGAGGAGGACTCCAATGCAGTTATGCTGCGTACATCTATGAGCATTTAGAGCAAGACCACTAAACCACAGAGGAAGAGGAACTTAGATGACCACAAGGTAACAGGAATGCCTGGTAATGGTTTCAGGGGCTGGGGCTAAGCCACAATGCATAACTAGAGAGTTATAGGTCTGGGAGAGAAAAGTTGGCCGGGTGAACATTTTTGACAGAACACATTTATAAATACTAAATTATTTACTTTTACGGCATAGCCTTGTATGGCTTATCTGGTGCAGAGGTAAAAGTAAATAGGCTGAAGCAATGGGCAAATAGATTGTGTTTGTACAACATTAGCAATGAAACGCCATGTCCCATGCAGCAAAGCATGAACTATGCTACGTGTAACACAACTCTACTGGGAAATGAGGGCACATGAAACTAGATCATATGCATGTTGCCTAATGCAAATGCTTTTGTTTTGCACCCATCTGCATTATAGTCTTCCATAACAGAATACTAAATGCAGAAAATAATTTGCTAGATTACCTGCTACTACAAGTCAGTCAAATCAAAGTCCAGGCACTGCCCAGAGAAGTGCACCCTATTTACAGACTCAAGATTATTCTAACAATACACCACTAACCACTTAAAATGTAGAGGGTAGTCTATTGTGCCTGTGCCATGTGATTTAGTATGATGCAAACTACAGTACATCTGTGTTTAGCTTACAAATGAAGACGAGAAAGTGACAACGATAAACAAGGACATTGTCAAACAGAAGACAAGACTGCACGGACGCAAAAACACTCAGAAATGACTACAATAGGTTTGATCTGATCCACTGCTCAGGTGGTGTAGGCTCCTCACCGTGGTAGGTGGACCTCCGCTCTGAGGCCTGTAGGACCAGTCCACTGACATCTTACTGGTGGGCCTACTGGTGGAGCTGAACGTGCAGGGCAGTGTGACCAAGTCTCCTTTGGATGCATGAAGCTCTGTTGGGGACGTGACTGTGATGGAGAAGACAGTCGAGGGGGCTAGAGATGGGAGGGAAGATGAGGTTAGATGTGCTGACACAAGGGGCTGGTTAATAGGACATGTGAGAAATTATCAAATGGAGGGAAGTGGTAGAAATGCACATGCAACACATTCATTGTTTATTATCAAAAACATATTTTTAAGATTATTTGTCGAAAGAAATAAAAAGCCCACAATGCACATTGGTAAAGGGAAAAGAGCAAGACCATTGCTAACAGGAAAGTCCTTATACATCCACAGTAAACTGAGTGACATGTTAATAGAATTTCCCTGTCAGCCTCCCTTGTTTAGTTTAAAAGGCCTGTTAAGCATCCATCTGTCATGGTCTTTCAGAAGCAGATGAAGCAAGAACACGCATCAGCAATGCCCCGCTACAAACGTCAAGGAATGCAGGATCCATAGCAAAAATAAATATTGGGAGCTACTTTGAAGGAGTAAATTTGGTAAATAAAGTCACATAGGACTTTTTTCTTCAATGGAGGTCAGCAGTCATTTTAACTGACAACTGAGCAAAAAAAATAGTCTGGCTGCAGTAGCTTAGTGGAAATATATTGGATTTGAGTTGTGGAGAATATAATAGTAGATAGGGTAAATAATATGTAAACTAGATAATAGGGTAGATAATATGTAAACTATATGTAAACCAGATATTATGTAGATCTCACCACAACGTGACCAGCAGACGACAGAGCAGATGTAGGGAATGTTTACAGTTTACAACTCACATTAAAATATAAATTCAGTCATTCTTGATCAAAACAAAAACTCATCTATTTTCAATGTCATAGTTTCTCCCCCAGAAGCTCCACTCCCCACGCTAGCACAATGGACAACGTTTTGAACGTTCAAATTGCTTTTTTACTGAACGCAGCGTTTTCTCGACAACGTGCAAAATGTTCTTGGACTACTTTCAAAGACGGTTGAGTGTTGCACATTGACGTGTAGGAAGTAGTCTAGGTTAGTCATGTGAGTCTTTCATTATTGTGTAAGCTACAGTCGGCTACCAGTACCAAATATCGCTTTAATTTCCATATTATTCCATCTTAAATGTAGGCTATGCCGTCTCATGCCTACATTGGATACAGTATATTAAAAAATATCGGAATAGCTAACAATCATTGCGGACAATTTTCAATTGGAAAATATGTAGGGGCTATGCGGCGACAGAAGTGGTCCATCATCTTAGGCTACAGCTGACACAGCAATCTACAACTACAATTAAAACAAAAATGATATTTTTCTTGTTGTTAGTCATGTGAACATTAAATATTTCCTACAGCCAACTGCTCTGCGTTTTGTAACCACTGCCGTTCGCGTTCATTGAACATGAAGCAAACGTTCCACCATCTTGAGCGCAGGGAATGCCATGGCTGGGAGATTGTTAAATGGTGCGGTCTGCACCACTTTGTTTGCGTTCCCATTTAAAGTCAGCTGGGCTGTGTGGGAATTCTTGTTTCAGAGCACAAACAGAACCAGCAGCAGCCAGTCAGCAATGGTTGGAAGATATTCACTGAATTTGACAAAAAATGTGTATTAGTTTACAATCACTGATTCCACCTCTAAAGAACACCTGCTTACAATGCTCTCAATTAAATGATGTGGCGCGATATCGCCCTGCAATTGCACATAACTGTGGCCGCTTAGTTTCAGATTTCTGCACCTAACTTTTGATGCGTTTATACTACACACGTCAGTCAGTGTTCAGTGAACATATTGCATGCTAAACCTTTCTGGACACATACTGGAGCATAGGCTAAAGAGCTCATGTGAGCCGCCGCATCTTTTTTTGTTTGTTTGTCTACTAAAAACAACCTTACACAATCGTAGACTATAGCCTATTATAAAGTATCAAAATGTATAGATTGGAGTTTTCATGGGTTTATTGGATGAGATTTCGTTTTCCAATAATTTTGGAGGATTTCGCAACAGACCATAAAGTAAACATGACAGAAGTATTAGGCTACTTTTATAGGCTATAGCCTATACCCTACAGTTTCTAGACAAATCTACAGAGTGAATATCTAAATCCATTATATTCAGATTATTTAAAGACATAATAGTTTACATATAATTCGATCACCTTTGATATTGTTAACAACAATTGAGGCCTACTTACCTAAACAAAAGCTCAAATACAACAACAAAACGACATGTAATAAAGTATTCCATTGACGTGGTCGACGCATTGTAGACGTAGGCCTAAACACAGTCTGACAGAAATAATCTCAATTTGTGTTAAACTGTCATTGCGTCCATATTTTAGTTCCGATTATTCCGTAAATACGTCCGTCTACCTGACAAACAGGTGGACCAGGAAATGCTGCCGGGACACATCGCATGTGTTGGTAGCCTATCTGCTGCTCTCTATCATTGCAGTTTATAGTCCCGCAGCGGGACCCGCAATTGCACTTTTATGAAATGTCCACGGCAGGGAGATTAATTATCCGTTTTATTCATGTGACTTGCATTATACAGTAGCCACCCCTATTATCCGAGACTTTAAAAAAATAGAAGATATCTTGCATGTCATCTGGGTTGGGTAGGTTACTTTTTAAATGTTAAGTGTTACAGTTACTGGTTACCATACTAAAATGATAATCTGTAACGTCATTTTTGAATTACCTAAATATAGTTACATACTCTTATTGCTGTCCATTACTTTTAGATTACTTCATGCTTTAACACTACTCTTTTAAATGCTATCCAAAGCATTTATATCACCAAACCACTATTTAATTGAATAGAGGATTATAAAACAATAACATATTATGTTGGATTGCCAAATATACAATATATACATTGATGACATCACATGTAGGCTGCTACATACACAATAGAACATTGAAATTATAACCTTGACCATATTATATGTTTGGGGTCAATTGGACCCCAATGCGTATATGACATTTGGAATTGGACAAATATGTAATGTAATTGAATGTGAATGTAATTTAAATAATTATGTTTTACACTGAATGTAAAATTAAGTGCTCAAAGCAGATGTGTATGTGTGTGTGGTATGTGTGACATTGCTGGTAGCATATCAGGTGTAACCTGGAACCATGTTGATGGTATATTACAGTATCACTCTCCCGAGAAGAAGAGGCTCCCTCATACTCAGGCAAATTATTCTCAATTTCAAAACATCCTCATTACTTTCACTGTTAGAAAAAAATGTTTTCAGAACCTGAACAGCAGAACACTATAGTTCTATGTAGTTAACATATTCAAAAGAAACAGTATCCCCACAATTACTGTGTTTGTCTGTTGAGAGGAGAGAGAGAGATGTTTTCCTGTGAATCTTCTAGAGCACTTGCATGATCATCTTTGACTATCTTCTTCCCAGCACTTATACAATATAACATTGGGAATAGGAGCATATCAAAAAGATTAAAAAATGTAATATTGTCAAAGGTTTTTTTGCGATGTTAAAAAGGCTGTGGGGTTCCCCCAAACAGAACATGAGGGTTAAGCCTATTAAATATGTCTTTAGTACCTCAGTTACTTACTTAGTTACATTTTTGTTCTACTTTCATGTTATCTGCATAGCCTTTTGGAGGATTTGAAATGTAATCCATGTTCATGGACATGCTTTCTCCTTTTAAATGCTACTAAGATCAATATAATAAATATTATTTTGTAATGTTTATTCACTTGTTTACTAATTTATTCACTGTATTTGTCAACCATGCGTGTGCGTGTACGTACGTGCCTGTGTGTAGATAGAGGTCTTTCTGTCTAGTTACAGTAGTGTGAGTTTCAGCTGAAGTTTTCCCAGTCTGAGTGAATAGTCTCTCCTCTTACAATCTCACCGGTCGACAAAAGATCTGTTCTTCTGTTGTCAACACTCAGAGGTGAGTAATAAAGGTGAGCTATATAGTTGGAGCCAGACAGTGCATGTAACCATTATTTTTCAGCCAAAAATCGCGAGGGGCCATTGTAGGGTTCAGTCGGTTCTGTGGTATACTGTACATGTACTGCTCTTACAGTATATGTGGGGGGAAAATTAGTAGAGGTTTAGCAACTGCTTTTATATGGTTCTCGCTTAAAAGGCCTGTTTCTTTTCACATATCGGGAGCCCTGTGATAATGTACAGTTCTATTCACATAACGTCATGTGAATATAGTATAATAAAACCTTCCTAAGAAATCTCTGATGACCACACTTACCACTGAAGTGAAGGTACAGTGTACCATTCACTATCTGTTATCGTCTCAGTCACAGATAGTCTGATCAATGGTCAGAGGCAAAGCATGGCTGCACTGGGCGTTTGTTGCTAAGTTTGTGTGTCATTAAATAGCATGCCGTACCACAATACTTCACCAGGTCATCGAGCCACAGAAATGGTATTGGAAAGAGAATGAGCAGACAAAAAACCTCATTATTTGATTCCATGAGGCCTATTCATGAACAGATTTGTGAAATGTCTTCCGTGTTATTGCTGTATGCACATTGCTTGGCAGTATGGGTGACTCAGAATGATGACTCATAACTGGAATATTTAAACTGCCTCTCCAGCAGATTCCCCTAATCACCTCTACCTCCAACGCAGATACACAGGCTTCAACTTTACACAACTTAAATGAACATTGGGAAATGTTACCATACATATGTGGAAAGAATGTGTTCAGTGCCCAGAATGTGGCCAGTTTCTCAGATAATACAAGATACAATGTAATAATGCATCAGTTATAATTCAACTAATCACATTTCAGAATAGTGCTGTGTTCATATACTGTAGTTGAAACTGAACATAATTGAACGATGCAAGAGTTTATACTAAATATTTAACAGTAATTTTATTATAAAATACTTTTATATAACCTCTGTAACAAAGACTATGTCAAACTGACCAAACTACAATAAAAACAATAAAAACTATATAAAAACACAAAAATAATTTTACAAAAACAGAAAAACTAAAACATAACCATCTGTAGGTAAATAGTAAATGGAAAATGGATTGCATTTATATAGCACTTTAATCCAAAGCGCTGCACAGTAATTTACCTCACATTCACCCATTCACACACACATTCACACACCGATGGTGATTGCTGCCATGCAAGGTGCAACCAACCACCGAGAGCAGTTAGGGGGTTAGGCATCTTGCTCAAGGATGCTTACAGGCAGGTGATATGTTTTCCAGGATTGCTTTGATACAAATATTTTCAGATGTGACAGAGAGACAGTGTCCCTCTTCCTCTCAGAAAAGACACATTGCATGCAGGTGGCTGTGCACTGAGCAGCACTTTGGCCATCACACTGAGCTAATGAAAAGCCGTGGCATATTTGTGCTTCATGGGAAAACAATTGACAGGCAACTATGTGTAAATGTTTGTCTAAATTAGTCAACTGGTTTTTAAATTTCAACTTTTTGATGTCAACATTCTCCTACAATTTGCACTGTGACATTATACTGTAGATAACAAGTGCAAAATCCTGTTTTGTGAGATTTGCAATATGTTTTCTATTGGAAATCCAAAGCCTGACAACAGACTCAGGTGACTCAAACAGGCCCCTTCATCACTTTTATCTCCCACCCCATCAAAATAAAGGCACCTAGTCACATAGTGTGCAGGGGAAGGGGACACCATTTTTCCTTTCCTTTGCCACATTTTTCAATGGTAAAAGTTTGACGGCAACCAAGCCTCGACTGTTTTGATAAAATGTTTGTTTTGAAGTTTGCATTGATTGTCTCACTTTGTCTCTTTGTCTTTTAAATTGCAGGTAAACCACAGAGAGAGAGAGAGAGAGAGAGAGAGAGAGAGAGAGAGAGAGAGAGAGAGAGAGAGAGAGAGAGATCTGAAAACCCAGCAGAAAAGCAAATTAGATCCCATGTGACCAGAATGGATATTGACAAAACATTACACTGTCTAAAGAGAAACTATATATTTAAACTGTAATAAAGGCCCCTCTGTCCAAATTAATGTAATAATTGGCTGTTACCACATACAATCTGCATACTTATGCTATATTCCCAATGATATACCTTCAAATATCAATGGTAAGGAACAGCCAACAAACCATCTCTAAATACTAAATGACAAAGATAAACCCACTGATATCCATGCAAACATGGTGGGTTGATAAATGGATAAGATATTAATTAAGTCAACGTGAAATCATGATATAGTTACAGTAGAAAAATAATCCATCTGCCTGCTAGAAGCAGGACCTCTATTTGGCAGCCCCTTAGTAATCAGCTGTCGGTCAACATTGTTACGTCAACCGCCATTTATAGTCAATAATTACAATATGTCTTGGCTCAGAATTGTTCAGATTACGGTTCAGTAAGACAAAATCCAGAGCATTTCCTTAGTGAAGGTATAGGCTATGCATTAAAATGTTCATGGTGTTATGGTTAGGATATAAAACAGAATATAGATTACGGTTAGACTTCTGGGTGAAATGAATGTTCCCAGGTCCTCCTGCAATCAGTTGGTCAGTCTGCTGCATACATCGTGTTGCTGTGACATATGAACCAATCAGAGCCCACGTAAGGTAATAGTGGTTGACGTAACACATCAACCACCAACAGACAAATATTCACCACATTTAATTTACCAGTGAAATGATCTAAATATAATACAATTGTCTGGAATCACAGCTGATGATAATGATTGGACTCGCACTGCACTGCATTCTAGACCAAGACACACTGTTGAATTCAAGGAGCAAGTAGATATGAAGGCTAAAATGGTCACTTCCGAGCCGCAGACCCCAAAGAGGAGCACTGCGTCCTCTCATCCCAGCGAGGAGACAGGGAGAAGAGAGATAAATGGAGAACCAGAGAGGGAAAGGACTTCTATTCCTTTGTTCTTATCTCTCTCTTGCTGTTACCACACTGTTTTGTGTTTTCTCCCTTTGCAGGGAACCTCCTCATTCACGTCCTGCTCCTGTCTTCGCCTCTTGCACCTCCTGCAGGAGAAGGCGATGACGAGGATGAAGACTAGTAGAGCGATGGAGGCTCCAATGGCCAGCGCCAGAATATGAAGCTCAGAGAAAGAAGCTGCAGGTGACACAAATATATAATAGGGTGTGTGTGAGTACTTGTGTGAATGTGCAGGTACAGAGAAACTGTCACTGTTGACAACTGAGTGGTTGAACAAAACAACAAAAAATCTGGAGATGAAAATAACATTTTTTATTTTTTATTTTTAATAAGATTGTATGATTTTAATTGTATTTTTAATGTGTTTGCGTACCCCTTGGAGGTATCCAGTGTATACCTCCAAGGGGTACACATACACATATTCGAGAAACATTGATGAACCTTCACCAACATCTCAATGCAGAGCGCCGATTTCCCGCTCCGCCAACGTAAACGCATGTAAAGAGAATAACTAATCAGAATGTACAGCGCAAGCTCCAAACCTGTAGTGACCACGCGTAGACGAATCTCTCCAGTGTTGCCGTGGACATCTGGCGGGTTTTTGACCTGGCAAGTGAAGGTACCGTTGTAAGTGAACTTGACCTCCCGCAGCATTATGGAAGCGTCCCGGCTCGTGATGTCCCCATCCCACACCGCATGCTTCCTAAACAGGCCATCAGTGGGCGGGTACGGACGACTGTGGTAGTAGAACACCTGGAAGAGGGAAACATTGTGTTGGCCGGTGGGCTTGACGGGAAGCAACTTGTGATTGGTCGGGCTGAAATCAGGAGACTGCAGCCAGAACAATACAGCCGGGGAACTGGGAAGGCTTTGACGCAGAGAAGGAAATACCTCTGAGTTCTCTGCAGTGTTTATTAGTATTGCTGTACCTTCTCCTCCTCACCCCCCCCCCCCCCCCCTCACCCTCCTCCACCACACACACACACATTACAGTTGCTCCCCTGCTCCTTATAAAGCTGTATGACTCACTGACATATCCTTCACTTGGGTAAGTGGGTGGATGCTCAGCGACACAGTGAGGAAGGGAGGTTGAATCTCTCTCACACACACACACACACATGCATACATACATGCATACACACACACATGCACATGCACGCGCACCCCCCCCACACACACACACACACACACACACACACACGCCCATGCATACATACATGCATACACACACA
>JAODOY010000005.1:4039127-4067146 GCA_025399855.1 Forbesichthys papilliferus | reverse complement strand
GAGGGTAGGAACAAAAATTGCCCAGTAGATCGAGAGCTTTGCCTTCCGGCTCAGCTCTCTTTTCGTCACAACAGTGCAGTAAAGTGATTGCAATACCACTCCTGCTGCTCCGATTCTCCGGCCAATCTCTCGCTCCATAGTCCCCTCATTCTCGAACAAGACCCCAAGGTACTTAAACTCCTTCACTTGGGGTAAGAACTCATTCCATAATTTGATTATATCATCGTTTTATATTTTTGTATTTACATGTCGTGAAGTTAAATATTATTAATAATAATTAAAATAATATAAATAAATAAATATATAATAATATAGTAAATATTTGACATAACCAGAGCCTACCCCAAAGCTGTCAGTGACTGCCTCATAAAATCCCTCTGTAGTGGCCGCTGACACTGCGGTGAAAGAGATATCTGCCATAGAGCCTACAATAACCCTCACTCATACCTTGATGTTGGCACTCTTTGTATAAACTGCATATCATCTGCTTTTTTTTTTGCTATAGTTGATTTATCGCTTAATAATAAACACAGATAATATTTGACCGAACAGTAAAACTTGCCCGGACACATTGGTGCCACATATTTCTAATGGAAACGCTGGCGTGTGTGTGCGTGTCCGTGTGTGTCATCAGTCTGTGCGTGCGTGTGTGCGTGCATGTGTCCCACCAACCTGAATCCTCCCGCTGGTGAAGCTGCTGGCTTCCTGTCAGGGACGTCTGACTGAGGATGTCTGACATGCGGGCGGAGCTGAGCGCCTTCCCGGCCAATAGGCTCATCCCAGACATAGGCTCCACCTGGTCCTGCAGTGCAAGCAGCATACAATCACATGATCTAAAGCCCACCCCCCTCTCACACACACACACAACCAAGTGGTCATTTAGCACAGCGTCAGTTGCCTCCGTTTCCACTCACATAAGCGTCGTCACAGGTCTGGATGGTGTGGTGTCGCTGCAGCTGCCCGCGGGATCTGTAGGGGTCGCCCTGGGAACCCCGCCCTGGGTAGCCCACACCATTATGGTCGGGCACGTCCATGGCCTGACTCGGGGGCCTGCACTCAACATGGTCAGTATCTACACAGAGCGCACACACACACACACAGAAGAGAAGAACTGTGCTCAGGTCAAATGCATTGAGGTCTATAGGAGGGGTGTTCAACAGGGGGTCTTCAGAGGTACTGCACAGGGGGTCAAATGTAAATAAATCAGTCCATAATTATTGTAAATGCTTAGTTTGTGGCCTACACATGGCAATATAGGCCACACTTAACGGTATTGCTGGCCCGGCAACTAAATAGTTTATACCATATGTGAAAGGAGATCCCTGTGCCGTGTTTCTATCAGCCAAGGAGGCCTTGGTCTCTGGTCAGCTAGCTAATTGCAGAAACCCTTTTATCGAAGAAGATGGCTAAAAGAAAAAAAAGATGAGTATCGTACTTTTCAGCAGGAATGGACAGAGGAATTTGCCTTTGTGGAGAGAGCAGGTTCTGCAGTGTCTAATATGCAGTGATACAATTGCATCGATGAAACGGTCAAATATAAAGCGGCACTTCGAAACACGCCATACTATATTTGCATCGAAATTTCCTGCGGGAAAAAAGCATGTCAAGAGCTACTGTGCAGAGTGCAAGCTAGTCAGCAGCAACTCCGTGTTTCAACCCAACAAAGTGACTGGAATTCGGCTAGCTTTGCTGGTGCTTTAGCAATTGTGAGAAATGGAAAGCCATTCACAGGTGGGGAGTATGCCAAAACATTCATGCTTGATGTTGTCAATTAACTTTTTGACGACTTTTCGGATAAAGACAAATCAAACGAATAAAAGACATGCCTCTGTCGGCAAGAACTGTTCACGATCGTACCATCATGATGACAAATCAAATTGAGGAAACCCAAGTGAAGGACATAAATGCAGCACCATTCTTTTCTCTCGCTTTGAATGAGTTAGCAGACGTAAGCCATGTATCCCAGTTCAGCGTGATTGCAAGGTATGCTGTCGGTGACATTACGTGGGGAAAGTCTTGCTGTTTTGCCTATGAAAGGGACAACAAGAGGGGAGGATTTATTCAAGTCTTTCACAGAGCTCGCTAAAGAAAAAAAAAATCTACCAATGGATAAACTTATTTCGGTGTGTACTGATGGTGCTCCGTGCATGGTGGGGAAAAACAGAGGATTCATAGCGCTTCTTCGTGAACATGAAACCCATCCTAAGTTTTCACTTCATCCTACATCAGGAGGCACTTTGTGCTCAGATGTGTGGCGAGCAAATGGATGAGGTGATGTCATTGGACATTCGGGTAATAAACTTTATTGTTGCCCGAGCTTTAAATGATCGCCAGTTTAAAACACTGCTGGATGAAGTTGGGAATAATTATCTTGGTCTGCTTCTGCACAGCAATGTGCGTTGGTTGTCAAGAAGAAAGGTACTCAGCCGTTTCTCGGTTTGTCTTGAGCGAAATCCGGACTTGTCTTGAAATGACAAACGTCGATCATCATGAGTTAGCTAACACTCAGTGTTAGCTAACTCATGATGCTCGACGTTTGATGCTCGACTCAGTTCTACTATCTCGTGGACATGACTGAACATCTGAACCAGCTCAATGTGAAAATGAAAGGCATTGGAAATGTCTTATCCCTTCAACAAGCAGTGTTTGCATTTGAAAACAAGCTAGAACTCTTCATTGCCGACATTGAAACAGGTCGTTTACTACACTTTGAAAAACTGGGAGAGTTTAAAGATGCATGCACAGTAAGTGACCCTGCCCAACATCTTGATCTTCAGCAGCTAGCGGGCTTCACATCTAATCTCCTGCAGTAATTCAAAGCGCGCTTTAGAGAATTTCGTGAGCGCACTCGTCTTTTTAAGTTCATCACCCATCCACACGAGTGTGCAGTGGACAGCGCCAACCTGAGTTACATCCCCGGTGTCTTTGTCAGAGACTTTGAACTACAAGCTGCTGACCTGAAGGCCTCAGACATGTAGGTGAATAAGTTCAAGTCACTGAATGAAGATTTGGAAAGACTTGCACGACAGCAAGCAGAGTTGGCGAGCAAACACAAGTGGGGAGAAATGAAAAAACTTCAACCCGCGGACCAGCTGATAGTCAAAACTTGGAACGCGCTTCCCGTCACATACCACACTGCAGCGTGTGAGTATTGCTGTACTGACAATGTTTGGCTCTACATATGCATGTGAGCAGTCTTTCTCACATCTAAAGAACATTAAGACCAACCTACGATCACGTTTAACGGATGGAAGTCTCAACGCCTGCATGAAACTTAACCTCACCATGTATCAACCAGACTGCAAAGCCATCAGCAAAACCATGCAGCACCAGAAGTCACATTAATGGTAAGAAGTACTTTATTCATCATTGATTAGCAATAGCATAACAACGTTAGTAAAAGGAATTCAGAGACTTATTGTACTTTAAAAGTTTTGGTCTTACATAAAATGCACACATTTACTTGCATTTAGTTTTAAACATATTGTATGGCTCTCACAGAATTACATTTTAAAATATTTGGTGTTCATGGCTCTCTCAGCCAAAAAGGTTCCCGACCCCTGATTTAGAGGATTGAATGATATGTTAAGAAGCAATGTTATAGAATGTGCTAAGTTGACGGCCTGCTGTCATTCCTAGCTTAGCTGGTTAGCTTGGAGAAAAGCTTCTGATAAATGCTATTAGCTTGTTAGCTTGGAGAAAAGAGTCTGCTAAATGTGGTTAGCTTGTTAGCTTGGAGAAAAGCTTCTGCTAAATGCTGTTGGTTTGTAGAAAAGAGTGTGAAATGCAGTTAGTTTGTTAGCTTGGAGAAAAGAATCTGCTAAATGCGGTTAGCTTGTTAGCTTGGATAAAAGCTTCTGCTAAATGTTGTTATCTTGGAGAAAAGAGTCTGCTAAATGCTCGCTCACCTCTGGCTGCAGGGGCACTCCTTATGTAGCTGTGTCTGTGTGTGGGGGAGGCGTAGGGAGGGGTGCTCCCCCGGGGAGGGCCCAGCAGCTCGTCCCCTGCCTTGGCCAGGAGGCCCTCGTGGTGTGCATGCTGATAGCCGGTCGGCGCCTCATCCTCCTCCATGCTCTCAGAGTGCGGTAGACTGGGGCAGGTGGGCGGGGCCTGGTGCTGTGGGGGCGGGCCCTCCGAGGTTCGGATCTGCAGGAGGTGGTGGTAGTGTTGGCCCCCCGGGGAGCCCTGGGGGGCCGGGGACTCGGCGGCATCCCCTTGGCCCATCTGGCGAAGCAGCAGCATTTCTCCGTAGTCCTGGGCCGGGGCTGCGGCCGACGACCGCGGGCTGTGCCTCTTCAGGAGGGCGGCCAGATCCTGTGGCGGCAGGCGGGTGTCCGTGTGGCCCGTGAGGGAGTGACGGGGCGACAGCAGGCCCTGCAGGGTGGGTGTGACGTGCTGCTGCGGGGACCGGTACTCCAGCGGGGTCGGGGACAACAGGGCCTGCTGCAGCGGCGAGGGGCTGCCATAGACGCCGCCGCCCACCGCCCCCGTCTGGTAGCCCTCCAGGCCGGGCACCTTCAGGGAGGTTCCCTGCAGGTAGGGGTTGTAGGAGCCCACCACACCGGACGCCCCCCGGGAAGAGGCGTCCCCGGAGAAGAGGTGGGGGTTGAACTGGGCCTGGTCGTAGCCCGAGGAGAAGCGGCCCAGGCTGCGGCTGCATGGAGGGGGGGACCCTATGTTTAGCTAACACCTTAGCTAAGCTAACATTAGCTTCCATTTCACACATCACATGCACAAATTAGCTAGTGATTAGCTAGCTATTTACTATTAACAAAGGTTTGCACCAAACATAACAACACAATACTGACATTTATGTATGGGGGCCTAAAGTGTGCACATATTTATTGAGAAGAGTGTAGCCGGTTTCCATAGAAGTGTATTTTATACACGCTCCAAGTGAAGTAGGATTGGGTACCATTCGCACTTGAATTGATAGCGGTGCGGCACGTCGAATTCTGTACCTTTTTTCGGTACTCTCTGTAATAACATTATAGTCATTAAATCTCGTCTATGAAAAAAACCTGCCTGACTCAAACAATGTGTTTTTCGCCTTCTGCTTTAGATTAATTTAAGCATTCTTGAACTATGCCGCCTTCAGTTTTCCCAAATGCCGCCTACCCTGTTGCTACAGTGGTTTATGATTTTGAACTAGCTAAGCATGGCACACTCAATAGTGCCATTAATTGTAGTTGTAGCCTACAGGGTTACATCCGGTTGTAAATATTGCTGCTATAAACAATAGGCCTAGTTGACTGTTTGATCTAACCTGTGTTCAACACCGGAGACGTGTGCGCATGTGACCTAGTTCCTGCTCTCTCATCATACCGCTGCAAGAGTTTGCTGTGTCTGCTTCTACAGTGGTC
This sequence comes from Forbesichthys papilliferus, assembly GCA_025399855.1. Classification (NCBI taxonomy): domain Eukaryota; kingdom Metazoa; phylum Chordata; class Actinopteri; order Percopsiformes; family Amblyopsidae; genus Forbesichthys; species Forbesichthys papilliferus. The sequence goes on along the minus strand of JAODOY010000005.1, from coordinate 4,061,783 downwards.
TGTTTATCTCATTGCTCCAGTCTCAACTGCAAACTACGTGGTGTTTTACATAAATACCCGACACAGTTTTGTGGAGAGCTCGAAGTGGCACCCGATTTAACAGAGGCTCTGTGCAGGAAATCCCTTGATAAACACATGCGCAACGCGTTAAAAGAAAAAGCCATTTCTTCCTTGAGCATTAAGACTAGATACTGGAAACTCCTTTAGCCTACTAGACGACGGCACAGCGAACATTTAGCAATCTATTAATAGGCCAGAACGTAATTTCTTTCCATCGAACCTCCAGCAGCTAGCGCTGGATAAATTGATCTATGAACTACGAAACTAAGTGGGAGTAACTGTTATTGCTTTTGGCTCACCGTAGCCGTCATTGTGTTGAACATTGAACAAGCTGCAGACTGTGCAGGGATGATTTAATCTCACTCGAGTTTCTCTCTTCACGCGTTCTAAGGTACCGAAATCTGGTACCGACGGATTTTACCTCAGTCGGTACTTGGTAGTACCAATGTAATTCAGTCGGTACTCTTAAAAGTATCGAGTTTGGTACCCAACCCTACAGTGAAGGTGGTCCAGCTCTAGAGAGCATATAGGGTGTGTGTCTCCATCCAGGGAATAGCCACAACTTCTAGGTCTACTACCCAACCACTTAGTCCATCTACTCACCGAGCCCAATCAGGGTGGAGGATTCACTTACGACGTCATCTCAGCAATGATAAATTAAGAGCTATTCCAAGTTAGTTACTAGTAATGCTTTTTCTATACATGTATATTATATCAGCTTGAATTATAATATAAAATAAATGTTTGAGACATTATTGCAAGGAATAAAATCCCAACAGAAAATGGTGATTAAAGATGAAAAGGAAACAAATAACTGAGCGCTAACAAATCAGATAAAGGAACAGCCAAACGGCAGCGTTTACGCATGTAGTCTATTGTTAGCAGTGGTGTGTTTGCTTTCAGACGGCAAGGTGACAGGGAGCGGGCCGGGTCACCTGTGAGTCTCAGCGTTGTCCGCACTCAGCTGCTTCCCGAGGACGCGGTGGCCACACGGCGTGGACAGATAGCCGGCCTGTCTCTGGGCTCCCAGGTCCACCTCCTGCACCTGGATGGTCACCTGCACGGAGAAACAGCCAATCAGACGCTGACACGTCATCGATCGCAGGACGATCTTAAACAAATATTTAGTTAAAACCAACTATTTCACAATCTTTATTTCATTTTAAATTGTCAAACACATGCATATAAACGTGCAATTAAATAACCAATATCAAAAACACTTAAAATAATAATCCTACAAACTGGATACAGGACACAGCCTGCACACAGCCCCTTCTGCAGTTCACATAGGTTAGGTATTGGCAATGACTTCCGGCGGTATTATCGCCTTTTTTTTTTTTTGGAATGGTCAAGTTTGTTGCGCAGAGCTTCCTAAATAGTGTGATTCTGGGTCATTTATAGACAATGTGATCTCAGTCCATGGTGAGACAACTGTGCAACATCATATGCTTTCTACCAGTTTAGTAGGCCTACTGGTAATCATGTGTAACTTTGTCCGGCAGGGCCAAAAAATCAGATGGAAAATATGACTAATTAATTATTAAATTAAGCATATTAAATAAAGCATTAAATAGCGCAAGATCAAAATCCTATGGCGCGCCAAGCTCGTAGCCTATGGTCCACCGCCTTGATTTGGGTAGACAGAAATAAGTGATGGCACAGTTTCGGTTTAACAACCCGAAAGACAACATATTACATTTTCTTTCCCACACGAAATGCAGATATGTCCCAAAATAATCACTCGAGTGTGTCTGCGATGCACGATCCGCTTTCCAGACTAAGTACAGCACTTTACTAAACTGTAGTAAACTGCTGTAAAGCGTATCGTCTGAGTGTCGTAAATACATACACTCCCAAAGGCTAATATGGGGCTGGGGAAATTTGTGCTTAGATAGCCCAAACGCCCTAGAGCAGACGTCATATTCGATGGGCTAGCCTCATGAAAAAAATAAAATATAAAAATTGTGGTTTGCGGTACCGGCGGTTGCTTCCCACTGCCTGCGGTTGGGTTAGCAACACCGCGGTATTGCAACATTGCGATTATCGGGAAAGTCTTATTAGTAAAATTACATAATCTAGAGCCATAAATCTCTCCACCAGTCACACAAATTGCTTAACTCTCCCCGAGCTACCTGCAACTAGAGGCCAACGGAACACGTTACATTACCGAGGCTAATGTGCGCATTTTTAACATCTCTTCCGATCAATTGCGACAGCGCATGCAAACACCAAACCCAATTAGATCGGGTTAGAAATCTTCAATCGGAAGGATTCTATTCGGAAAGACAAGAAAGTATGTTTAAACCCAGCTTCTGAACTACTGAGCTACTGAACTGTATTTCTGTTGTTCTATCCAATTTGATTGTGTGTTGCTGCACTGCAAATCAAATAAATTCGTTTTGAGGATTTTTTTGGATAGGAAACATAACATTGTTACCATCTATCAAAAGCCTCATTGTTACCATATTTCCTGAAGGGTTAAACGTCACAGGGTGACATGGAACAGCAACTGGAGTGAAGAACAAATGGCCGTTTTACAAGTGCACACGGTTCACCTGCTGTTGCTGGGGAAGGCCTTGGGCTAACTGGACGCCTGCACGGGCTGACGGCGCTTGCTGATTGGTGGGTAGAGATCCCCTGGGGAGGGCTGAGGGAGGGGGACTGCCGCTCTGGCCCTGGTAGAGGGAAGGAGCACCATGCTGGTATTGCACTGACGATGAGTTCCCTAAGGAGAGAAGAAACAGACCATCGGTGATAACACACGCGTACACATACACACACAAAGCAACTGACTCCTGCTCTTCATTGTCCCAGACTAGAAACAACTGGGCTGCTCACACTGAGATGGAGGACAACAACAGCAGAGAACCCCAAACTCCGTCCTCACTGGTTAAAGGCAGGGTCAGTCATTCTCAGGAAGGCTTGCTAATTTCGAGCTCAAATCAAAACAAACTCCTTCAGAAGCACCGCCCCGCACATTGAAACGCAGTGCAAAGCCAAGGTCATTGTTGCTGTGTGCGGGTATGCACCGCTTTGCTTATGTTCCTATTTACAGAGCCAGGGCTGTGAACTACCAGATCATTTGTTCCAGCACACACAGACCAGTAAAACAGCTAAATGCGAGGAGATATTTGCTGAATTTGACAAAGTGTCATTGGCATAAAATCACCTTACAATAGCTGGCTATACATTTAAGCGCTACAGACCACTCACCGTGAGCCTGCATCATTCCTGCAGAGCTGGGCGGAGGGCTCTGATTGGGCTGCCTGAAGAGGTGGTTGCTGGGATGTGTTGGCGGCGGGCTGGAGGGCTGAATACGCAACCTGGGTGAGCACACAACAGAGGTGGTGTGAAGAGCAGGAGGTCCTAGCACTGCGCCACGGTGTCACCCTCGCATCGATGCGGCATAGTAGGTGGCAAGAAATGTTCCGCACCTCTGGAGCTGGTGAGTAAGGTGACTGGGCTGGCTCTCTCCGTGTCCTAAAGACAGGGTCTGCAAGGGAAGAAGAACTCATTGTTAGTCACCAAGTGAAACTATGAAAGCGGTCAAGCGATTCAAAATGATTATCTAATTAATTACGCGAGTGAAGAGTGCATGGAGGCTATCGACTCATTTATTAAGATGATTTTTGCACCCATATCAATGCTACAAGTAGGCTACACATCAGCAATATGATCTTCAACCTCTGACATTTGTATTCTCCCGGTTTCGCGCTCTGCGCTGTGTGAATTTGGCTGGAGTGGGCCTAAATAAGGGGGTGAAGTTATCACTGTGATTAAACTTTTTTTTTTGTAGCATTATTTATTTTATAATTAATTAAATCAAATTGACAGCCCTAGAAACTATACATTGTAATGTTGTTACAGTAGGCAATTTTGAAGGGTTGGGCGACTGTTTCCATTTTCATATTGACCATATGGGGGATACTGCCCATCACAGCACGCCATGTAAATGACAAAGTATAGTTTCTGCCTCCATTAAACATATACCAAGTATTTATTTCCTGCAAATCTATTAAATACACCAATATTTACAGAATATAAAAAGTATTGTTCAAAGATCGTATTTTCTTTGACCAACCAACCAGGAAATGCGCTAGCCTAGAGTTTTGAAACAATGTTACAGTACAGTATGTTGTAGTGTTAGTTAATGTTCAAGGCATGTGCAAACATTATTTTCAATCAATTCAAATTCACCGGTCGCCTGTGCTGATTAGCGGGGCTTAGTGGGCATCTGCAGAACTTCAGTCTGACCTACAGTTACAAATCCTCTTAATATTAATGTAGGGACAGCAAACAATATCATCCCTTCAGTCTCAATATAGGATATAATCGCTGATCCAAAACGGTATTTACATCAAGTAAAATACACTCCCCCAGTTCAGTGACAGAGATCACAGGTGTCTGGGTTTTCCAGGACGCAAGCATCAAGACATGATGCGTTTTAGACTTCATTCCAAAAAAAAATATCCCTTCCACACCAGCATGTTAAAATAATAATAATAATAATTATGTCCACAAGGAAACGCAAACATGCTGTAAACCCTGTCAAGAGCATGCCCAGCCAGCAGCCGGTGATAATAATCCTTAACCTTAAAGCCGTTTTGGCCAATCAGAAGCCTGACTACTGGTCCCGAAAAGTCACCCCCCTCCTTTCAACAATCGATTGTGGAAGTGCCGTCTGATATATTATCTCTGATGTAAACAGTTAACCAACAAAAGACTGGTGCACGATCTTAGGTTCCAAGCCAAAAACATACCTGTACATGTGAACAGAGGATGGAGTTTTAAAATATCTTCACCCTGGCAGGGGTTTTGCTAAACCTTTGGTTTTAGGTATTGGATACACCGTTTAATGTGTGGATGAAAGGCCAAATTGCGAAGAAAAAGGTTTGTTGATGAAAACAGCAGTGTACGTGTGGATGGTAGCATGGGTGTGCTGCATGGGTGGGAGGGAGCGTACTTGGATTTGCTGGATCTGGTGTTCTTGCTGGTATAGGATATGCTGCTGCTGCGTGTGCTCCAGGAGTCGCTCATCTTGAGGGGCAGCGTACATCTTCTGGAGCTGCTCACACTCCTGGTGTTCACGCACGCGGACACGGACACACACACACACACACACACACACACACACACCAATTACACACCAGAAAGAAGAGCATAACATACATACACATACTTGCATTTTCAATGTGTTAAAAGGATAACTCCTTCAGATGCAGCACCTCATTGTCAAGAAGGTCCTTTAAACACAAGGGCAGGATAGACACACACAAAACACTGAACAACATGTATAGCAAAAACTAAAATACAGACAGAAAGCTTGCTCACTCTTTTCCTCCAGCCCTCAACTGTTGTATAAGACAACTGTTGTATAAGAAAATGAAATGCACAGACTCAATGTGAAATACAGTACTGTATGTGTAACAGCCGATATAGCAATTTAGAAATCACAGCTGTCATATCAAAAACTTAAAATGAGAAAATAAAGATCTAGATGAAAAAAGTCTTGAAGCAGCGAGAGGAGGTAATAGATCTAAAAAAAAGTGTCAAATGGTTCATACATGCTTATAGCTTACAACAAATATTATACTGGTCAGTAGCAGTACATTACATCCACTTATAGTTTACATCCACTTATAGTTGAGCCTACGTCAATGAAATGGATCCTTGGGATTACCAGACTTTTATACTTTCCTTAATCCATTTGTAAGCCTACACACATACGGCATATAGCCAGCAGTTTTATTTTCTCTTTTTTTCCTTTCTAAAAATCTCACACACTAGAAAGACACACACACACACACAAACTCATGCAAAGCCTGGACAAATACAAGCACATGACCCACCCCGTGTGTTTATCATTTGGCCACATCCACAACTCACAAGACCAGTAGACCTACATCTCAACAGGTACATTCATTGACTGGGTTAACAGAGGGCACACCTTTAAACCCTCTGTGCACTTACAAATGCACAAAGATGCACGTCAACCCAATTGTAAGACTCACTGAGTGAGTGTTCTTGTGCTCCTGAGCACTGCCTGGGCTTCTCACACTGACAGGCAAGTTCACCGTTGTGTCAAATGTTTTCAGAGAACTCTCAAGTACCTCACTTAGAATTTGCAGTGCAAGAAACCATTGATGTACCTGTGATGTTATCTGCTGTATGTCCTTCAAACTGGCTAATTCAGGCGTGTTTCACTGCCTAATAACACCACGGGACACTGATAGTGGGCCATTAGATGTTGTGCTTTTGCTTAAACATAATGCCTCCTTGTCAGCGCAGCGGATTACTACTAAAACCTCTAGTCACCCTTTACTTTGCTAATCTAATGAGTTATTCAGTATACCATTAGAAGGTTGCATTGTAAGTAAGTAGGCTATAATGAGATATAATGTAGGTGACGTGATCAAATTCTCCCTCTACCCAATTAAAATTAATATATCATGGATTTGGATAAATCCATTAAATAGTACAAATACAAAGTACAAATGGAAAAAATGTTCCGACAGGTAACGCTCTCAAGACAACTATATTTGAAGACCAATGTCTAATAACTTTAACCACAACCCTTTTATGTGGTCAGGTTCCAGACTCCTGAAGTCCTGCCAATGTTTCAAATGTTGCAATGCAGCGTATTCAGTGAGCTTGGTGTTACTCTTTGCTGCGACTTATTCCAGTATGGAGAGATTCAAGCCAATCAACACATGCGCGGGCAGCTGTATTTTATATAATTTTCTTCTTTGCATATTGGAAATGTTTATTTTTTGTCCATTAGGTCTGCTGTATGGTTTTGTCAGTCTCAGGGGAGCCCCCTCTATTAACAACGACAATATGACTGGTGATTGTTAGAGAATAAATACAATCACAGAAAATGGCTACCTAAGAGGCAATGCCAGACTTTATAATGATTAGTATGATTACCCAGCCTCCCCATACACCCTTGTGTCACCTGGATTGACTACCATGTGTGTCATGGGACCTTAGGCCTCACCTGTACTCCCTTTTAACACTCATGCTGCCCCCCCACGTAACAAAATTAACAAACTGCTGAGCTCAAGCAGCCATGAATCCACAGGATTCAGACACTAAGCCCCCTCAAGGCTCGTTAGTGTAAAAACGCTACACATAACTGTTATTGGCTAACATGAAGAGCTCCATAAGTTAAGAGTCCATGAAGAAGCTGAGTGATGTCAAGGTTTGTAGGATCAACATTCACAGTGACGTACACGGGTCTTGATTAGTACAATCAATCACGATGGCCCACAATTAGCTATGTAGCAGGATAATTGGTGGGAGCGCACTGTATTCCACACTTATTCTGATTAAAAAGATAAAGCTGCTCTAATTTCTTTTTTTTATTGTTGCATATTTCAATTAAGCCGAACAAAACCAACATTTTTCTTCTGTTAAAAGTAAAACTAACATTTATCATGGTAGACTGCTTTTAATAATGATACATTTAAAAAGTAAGAACGTCTGCGTTAAGAGTCGAACTACAAACGGTGCTACAGCAGTTATAAAGATGGATGACAAACCTGCTTGAGTTGCCTGATGAGGCTGCTGTTCTCCAGGTGGGCCTTAAATGCCTGGATGGTGGCGGCCCCGTCCGAGAATCGCCTGACTGGTGAGAAGCGCTCCATGGGCAGGTGGAGGGTGTTGCAGTCCTTGTAGCAGGATCTGGACACCAGGGACCACATACACACCGACACACACACGCACAGGTGTACACACAGAAGGACGCAGCGTGCCACATGACGTGACAGACATTGACACACATTGAATCAGCCACAGAGGAGAGAGAGAGAAAGAAATATTTGCATGAGCTCTTCCCTTTGTACTCCATGTGGATGCAATGAGATGACCGCAATCTCTACATAGAAACGAACTTCACTGCATGCCGATACAGTTGCACTACAATGAATCCATTTCAATTAAAAAAATAAACATTGGGCCGTAAAGGAATATATATGATTTTTATGCTAAGGGTGCTGACCACTTGAGTGCTAACTAAGAAAGTGGGCCATATATTTTTCAACAATGCCCAGTCTCATTCAGCCATCTATCCCTGGAAAACACATACATCTTGTACCTTTGACAGCAATAGACATTCTAAGCAAATTGATTGGGGAGGCAAGCACACTGGACTTTAGTTAATCATAGGATGCACTGAATGGATATACACCAAATGAATAATACATATAATAATTGCATGTTCTCAGACATCACTGTGGTTCAAGTATATGCATATTCCCAATATACTGTACAGTATAATTATTTTTTGCAAAAAGGCATTAGGATCAATGAGGCACTGAGAACATGAGATTGGCAGCAGTTTTTATTCCTGCATGGCATTTAGTGTGCTATAGTACATACAGTGTGCCAATTCTTAACGATGACTACTAGATTGCATTACATCAATTTCAAACAATGGTGAAGTGTTCCTAAGCAGCCTGAATGAATGCTGAAAAAAATGTTTGTACTGCAGGTGAAACTGCAACCAATCAAGCAGTAAACTGATCATAAAGTTTGCATGTCTTCATAAGCTTTATATTCTTTTCAGCAGTGCTATAAAGCACTAGTTAAGCCAATTCAAACCACGTTTAAAAGTAGTCAGCTATCATGGAGAAAAACTGATATTTGAAATAATCAAAACAAAAACCACATCTCCTTTCAATGCCATATGTCGCTCCTTCAGAAGTTCCTGAAGAGTAGATATTTGGTTAACATGACAAAACATGTATTCGCTTACGTACAATCACTGACACCTGTGTACATAAGGTCCCACAATTCACATTCTATGCAAGGACAGAAATCAGGCATTGATGTCAAACAAACTCTCTGTATACCTACATGAAAATGCAATGCAATTGTGGCAAGGCATGCGGTAAATTAGGACAACAGTATAAAAGCAGAGTGCTCCCAGGAGCAGTGGTGTCAATTTTGAAATGGAAACATTTTTGAACCACCAGAACTATTCCCAGATCTGACCATACCGCCAAACTGAGTAAATTAGCAAGAAGAGTCTTGAACAGGACGCTGACCAAAAACCCAAGGGTCACTAACAGAGCTTCAGAGGTATTCTGCAAAGATGGGAAAACCTGCCGGAGTGTCTAGAAGTCACTCAGGTAAATGATATGACAGCATATGACAGTTGATTGAAGTTTGCTGTGAGGCGTTTAAAAAAGGATTCCAAACATGGAAAGAAAAACACTATTTTTGGCAAAAACCAGTCACTCGTCCATCAAGTACCATCACTACCATAAAGCACGGTAATGGAAGAATCAAGATATGGAGGCACTCCCTCAGGGATTGAGAGACCAGTCAGAAATGAGGGACGAATTAATGAAGCCAAACGGGGAGAGGTCCTTGAAGAAAGCATGATCCAGACTGAACGCAACCTCAGACTGGGGTGACCCGAAACGCACAGCCAAGACAAAGCTGGAGTGGCTGACAAGTCTATCAGCCAAAGCCCAGATTTAAACTGTAGAACATCTGTGGATAAACCTGAAGATGGCAGTTCACTGAAGCTTCTTTCAAGAGTTCAGATGCAAAAACCTCTGTTTAAATTATTACATACATTTATTGGAAGACTTTTTATTCAGTGACAACCTTTTAATTGTAATAAAGGTCAAAGTAGTGAACCCAAATATAGAAATGTAATAAATAATGCTGTTTTAAATTGCTACTTTTTTCCCAGATGGACCGCTACACACGGTCCGGCAAAAAGTAAAGCAAAGCATCTTGCTTTCTAGAGATGTACATCCAATAATGACCACGTTTATTGGGAAGGAATGAACTCCTCTTTCAGAATGTGGGGAATAAAAAGTCAAAGCTTTTCAGAGTTGTAGAGGACGCTGATAGGAACGAATGCCTGTCAGTTGCCACGCCAACCCGTAACTACATGTTTCAAGCACCTGATGTGAGACAACTGCTGACAGTTTATTTAGGAGACGTTGTATGCTGTGTTTATTTGTGGGGCCAGTTGTTAATGTGCATAACGAAGCATGGGAAAATTGATTTCTTCCCTTCCAGATTTCCCAGGTGGCAAATGGCTTTAGTGTGAATACAATCAATTACATTTGTTTTTGGATCCACAAAAAAATAATTGTTCAGGACACTTAATAACATCTTGCTCCTCTATATTAAACAATTATCAAAGTCTTTGATGTCTTTTATGCAGCGATACATGTTTGTTTAACTTTACAGCCTAGTTTCATGGTATTCATTCCTTTTTATTTACAGTAATATTTTATCCATTCGCAACTGTAAACTATCTCTACCGTATGACTTTATTAGGGGGTGCATTACCTGTAACAGTAGATTTTATTGTGAAACACCAACATGCATGACAACAAATAGCTTTATCTCGAAGGCCGGCGGGCGCAGTCCCGAGAACTGTGCCACTTGTGTGCACGAATCTAGAACACGCACTCCTTCGAGATAAAATATATTAAACTTTTGAGGTGGCGGTGCGGCGAGACACACATTGGCCTGCCTCTTGACTTGTAGGAATGTAAGCTAGCAAGCAGCATACAGCTGAACCAACTGACAGGATTGCCATTAAATGATAAATGTTTTAATTTCACAAGCTTATACCGAAAACAAGACAGAAAATGCACGAAATACACTGACAATGTTTATTGGACAGTCTAGAGTTGGTAAAAAAAACGATAAATGAAAACGCACCAATGACACTATCTCATATATTCACCACATATTTTGTCTTAATTAATTCTAAATAAGATAGGTTTATTTAGAGACCGTTAAGAGGATAAATATTTATTTTGGTTTATCTACGTGGTTTGTTTACTGTTCTCTTCTCATGGTTACCTCAAAACGAGACGCATTGCTTCTGCGACTCTGGGCAGTAGATTTGCCTTTCACATGAGGTGGGTGGGAGGGTGCGGGACAGAGAGCGGGATGACGCTTCCCTTGTGAAAAGCCCTCTGAAACCCATTCATTCCTATTCCATTTTTTCAAGCATGCATTTTCCAATGGATCTCTTAGTTAAACTAATTATGTTTGTGAACTGTTTGTTACATTCGAAATTTGGGATATTAATATGCCAAATGTGGGCTATTAATATCCCAGATTATCAGCGGTTAATGAACATGGTTTACCTAAGAGATCCGCTGAAAATGTATGTATTGTATGCTTATAACGCTTGAAAAATGTATTTCTTATACTTCAGGTGATTGAAAACCACTTGTAGCGTTTACAGATTTGGTAGGAACCTTTTTTTTAGTGCAGATTTCACACCACCGTGGTTTGAACAATGTCTTTGTTGCTAGGGAAGGATTTTTCACCGTTCACTACAGTGCATGAACTCTCATTTCAGCCCTGTTCCCACTTGCCTACAACACTGGAAGGGAGTTTCTCTTCTGATAGGGGAGTTGAGGCAAGAAAGTCTTGCAGGCCTCGCGAGAGGTGTAGCAGAAACTTGTTTGAGAAAGAGAAAATCTGCATTTCATTTTTCAAATCGTTAAATCAACAAATATCGACTGAATCGACATGGTTGATTAATCACTAGCGGAAACTGCTAAATGACACACTATAGGTGAGCCTGGTGATGAGTGTGTCAAAGGTGCTAGAGAGAGTTGAATATGGTATAGCATTCTTCTCTTTTTTTTGCAAATAAATGGGCATAATATTGTTAATCTCACTGGAAAGTACAAACTACATAGATATGATGGTTTTAATATAAATCCATCTGATTCAGTCCTGCCAAACAGTTCTTGCGAAACTAAGGGGCTTTTAAAAATGACTACGGATTATCATTAAAATACATTTTAAAATGTATTGTGAACGAATTTTTATGACTCTGCCAGTCAAAATGACTGACAACCAGAAAGTCTACCGCAACGGCTGGTCAGTGTCTGTGTGCATGTGTGGGTGTGTGTTGGTGTGTGTGTGCACGCGTATACAGCTCAGAGCAGGCGTGTCCCCTCACCGGGTGTGTGTGTCGGGGGCCCAGCCCCCCCTCTGGCGGGGGCCCTGGGGCCGCTGGGACTCCGGCGAGGGCTCGCCATGCGGTGTGCTCATGAGAGCGTGCGTCGTGTGCCGCTTGGTGCGGTTCGCCAAGTACCTGGGCCGCAGGAGGGCAGGGGAAGGATGGGAGACAGGAAGCAGCGCTGGTCAGCTCTCTGTCCTCATTGGCTAACAGGCAGGGGAAAACAGGAAGAGCCCGCCCCCTTCCTACTTCGGCCAATGGTGTCAATCATATCATCTTAGCCAATCAGAATGAAAAAGGTCATACAGTAGATATTTAAATCCCCACAACCCCCAGCTTTAATTTGAGGATTGGAAATGTTTTTTTGGCATTTATGGTTTGTTTTTGCAAAGCCTGAGAGTTAGCAAAGCCATGTAAGAAAGAAAGGTTGGGAGGACAATTTGGCGCTGCTTGAAATGAGAGAAAGAAGCCAAGATGGTGTTGGCTACAGCTTGGAAGATAAGAGGGCTTTACTTAAACGGCCGAGTCAGATTGAACTGCATGAGAGGAAGGGGGGAAAAGGAGGAGAGAGAGAGAGAGAGAGAGAGAGAGCGCCACAACACAAGTGCCTGCTTCCCGCGGCAAATAAAAAGCAGAGCTGCAGCCCAGAGGCACCCGCTCCCAGCAACCCAGGACACCTGCGAAGCCTGCGGAGGTGCTGCCTGATGTGGAATACATGGGAAAGCCTCCACCTGGACGTAACACTTGTACCATGGATCTACCTGTGCTAGCCATGTGTCGAGTCTGAACCAAAGTCCAATAACCATTGATTTGACTAACTTGATTGAATGCATTGAACGTCCACTCGGACATCAGTGAACTGAACCCTTGACACGTTAACGTTGCTTTAAATCAAATGGTTCAGTCAGGAACATCCATCAAGTTTTTTATGTCGCCCACTCCGTATTAAGCCTCAGCGTTTGTGTTCCCCAGCGTCAGTGGGCACAGGTTTTCAGCTTTCTTAAGCATCCCAGTTTAGACAGCACCCCTCCAAAAGAATGGCCACAACACACAGTCCTCCACAGTAAGTCCCCCCCCCCCGCCCCCGGTGGCGGCACTACCTCTGCACTGCTTCTTGATCCGGTTCTCCATCGGAGCCTTCCTCATCCACAGGGGCTACAGCGGGGATAGGGTGCTAATACAGAGACAGACCATTAGACAGAGACAATATGCACATGGGAATGGCCGCCTCACTGTTAGAAACAACCGCACTTCATGCGGTGGCTAGAGCTCTCATGGTCCAATGTGTGCGGACTACGGACGCCCGGGCCAACGTGGGTGCTCACCGGGCTGGCAACGAGGGGCGAGGGGCCCCGGGGCCTCTTGAGGAGCTGGGCGTGCAGCTGGATGTTGGCCCCTCCATCCGAGGCTCTGCGACCGAGGGGACCCATACCGTTGAGAAGCTGCAGTGTGGGGGGCTGAAGCAGGCACTGCTCCTAGAGCGCCATTACACACACATGTTAATCCCATGGATGGGAAAGTAAGGGGGAGGGGGGCAAACAACACATGAATACATGACATAGCTAAGATGTATGGTCAGGGCTCTGCAATTAATCACATTTTAATCGGGATTTCAACGTCGGCTCCTAACGATCACAAAAACTATGTAATCGGAAAATAAATGATTTTGCACGTTAAGTTTTTCAAACTTGGCTCGTCTGTTAGAGATGGCACAGCCTATTAATTGTCATGCAGTGAAATCAGTGATTTGCACTACATGTTTGATTAGGGGCTGAGCCCCCATTCAAGTCTGATCATAGAAACTCCCCAGGGCTCACAGCCGGCTACACACCATTTCCAGTGTCTGTGCACCTTCTTGGTTCAATGGCGCTGACGGGCTATCTGCATGAAATATAGCCAGTTATGTCCGCTCATATTAACACGGATACAGCACGCATAACTTCAGGTAACGCGCTTAATCATTCTCATAGCTCCGTAGCATTCTCAATGCTGTGAAGCATGAGTTACATTCGCCATTAGCTAACGTATTAGCATAATATAGTTCATCTCAGTCAGAGGATGCTACGTGTCTTACTTTTTTTTAATAAAGATGGCAAGCTGGCTGCCTTGTTAAAGTTTATCCATGTCTCATCCCAGCACGTCACCTTTCACAATAGCTCAATTAGTTACACAATGTCGCCTCAGGACAGAAATAGCCTACATCGAAGTGCTGCTTTTCTTCGGTACTAATATTTCCAACGTCTCTTCTAGCTCAGCCACTTTCCACAAAACTCCCATTAATGTTTCCTTGCGTGTTGGTGGGTGTATGTAGTCGCCATGGGAAATTTCTGATACGTATTTTCTACGCACTTCTGATTTAATAGAATGACCGTCCAAGAAGGAGGGCGGTGTGAATTTGAACAACGTAAAAATCTGGGTCAGAGGTCAGAGGTGCTTATAAATTGCATGCTATTCGCATTGTTTCAAAATCGAATTCAAAAATTTCAATTTGAAAATGATTCATCGTTCAGCCCTGTTCAGGCAATGAGCACCTTCTACACCTGTATGGGTCCATGCGGGGCCTGTTCTCCACCCTGGCCACTGTACCTTGTACTCCAGATGCTGTGTGGGCTGCAAGCTCTGCGTGGGCATGAGGGTGTGCATGTGAGCCATGTTGTGGGGCAGCGGGGGGAATGGGGGCTGCGGAACGGCGCCGCGAGGGAAGCCCGGGGGAAGCTTTTGGAGCTCCTCCTGCATATCTGCCCTGGACGGGGGAGGTAGAGAAGAGAGCAGCGTCACAACTACCTGGAGATGAGCTTAGGGCACAGACGCTCACAGCCATGTCAGGGCAACGTGAAGGTGAACTGCAGTGTGTGTGTGTCTGTTACCTGGGGTCTGGCACCCCAACGGTGTGTCGTCTCATAGAAAGGTAGCGAGCCATGGCCTCAGGAGATGGCTCCTCCCCTTCGTCACTGTCTAGAGCCATGCTGCCATCGGGCTAAACCAGGAGAGTGACCAGATGTCAGATGGAAAATGTAGTAAATAGATACATCCCAGTCCTCATTTCTTCTTTATGCTATGATTTTTCAAAAATAACTTATTCTATTTAGTAGTTAAATTCATGGTTTTAAGTAACGGGTCTGTCCAATGTCCAAGGAAATATTGAGAGGAAGGACTATTGATTAAATAACATATAATAATAATAAATGCATATAATGTAATAAATGTAACATCGCTGGGCCACATGGCCATCGACCACGGCTCTGTAAGGACAGACATAGCAAGCAATCGTTGGCCATCACTGTGACAAATCCTAACCAGGTCATCAGGAGCAATGAGCCGCTCGTCTGTGCCTGCAGAGCAATCACCATGGTGACTCACCTCAACAATCTGGTTCTCTGGGTTGATGAGCTGGACATGGGGAACGGTCATGCTAACTGGATTACCCTGCTGATCTGCCGGCTGGCAGCGCGCACACACACACACACAAACACACATGCATGCACTTACAATCCTGAAGGCAGAGTATATGGCTCAAACTATTGTGCCATCCTAAGTGGAGGAGGCGGGGCATTACCTGCACAGGGTTAAGGGGATAGCCAATGGGGCGCTGTGTGGGCAGAGCAACTCGTAGGGTCTTGTGTTTCTTGAGGCGGTCGGCCAGTAGGCTGTAGATGGCGCTGAAGTGATCATAGGCATCAGTGTGTAGGGACTGGGGAGAGAGAGGGGCACTTTGAAAGCACTTTGAAAAGTCATCAATGATGATTATGGATTTATATTCTAAATATATATATTTATATTCAGTCTGATAAGACTGGAAACATATTTCATTCAATGTGTGAATAGGGCAATATTTCAAATATATAGGTAATGTATGTATGTATAGGGCATCTATAGGCATTGTATTTAAATAACGTGAATCATTTAGAAATGTTCAACCTTATGACATCTACATCCCACAACGTTCTTCCCAACACAATTCACTGGAACACCACAGTATATTCTGATAGTATAGTTTACATAAAGAAAGCTAGGAGCTCTATTGACGTCATTTTGAACGCAATGACGTCATTTTGGTGCAACAAAGATACAATGCTGATGCCGGCACTTCAACAGATGAGGTTAAGGTACATTCAGGTTAGCTTTCACCTACACCTCATCTCCCCAGCTATTACAATGTCTGATCCATCACTCAAATCTAAGCAATCAATTTAGATTACATTTATAGCCATCTCTGCTGTGTCAACACACCATACTGGAAACCAACAAGCATATACATTTGTATTTATTTTACAATAATTCCTGTGTGGTATCATTAGGGCACTGTTGCATTATATTGTTGAGTGTGTGCCATAATACAGTTCCATCACACAGAGTAAATGTGGTGACGCCTGGCACACCCCTCCTCAGCGTACAGCGATGGAGGCACGCCTGCGCACTGACAAATGAGGGAAGTGGAGGCGGAGGTCTCACCTGGAGCGTGCGTTCCTTGTCCATGCCCATCTCAGACATGGTGAACAGCACCTGCTCGTTGATGAGCTCAGTGTCTCGCTCAGTCTTCACCTGCTCGCACTCCGCTATTAACTGCAGGGAGACGAGGAACGACGCCAGAGGTCAGGGATGAAATGCCCTGTGTTTGCACGATATTGAACGCAACAGCTTCCCGTCTTGTTGCGTTTCATTTAAGAAAACATTTCTAGTTAAGGTAAATCAAAACAAAATATATTTGTTGAGTACAGAGTTGTTGAAAAAATATTTAAATGTACTGTATAATCCTGGGAAGCATGTTTTTGAGAAACGAAAAGTTAATTTTAATGTAATTTAACATTGGTTTCCATTGAGCTAACCACTGAACACTGAAACACATGTTGCTTTAACAGACCATTAACAGCAGCTAATGAGCCTCACCCTGTCGAAGTCAGGGTCTGGGTCACCCTGCCTCATCCACTTGTTCTTACAGATTTGCTCCATGGACAGTCGTCGGCTAGGCTCCAGCACCAACATGTGTCTGATTAGGTACTCACAGTCTGGGAAACACACAGACACACACACAGACTGTGTTTCTAACGCAGAACTGGCTTATCTTTGAGTTCACCAATTAAATGTGTTGAAGAGCAGAAAAAATTGTAAACCACAAAAGTCAGAGGATTATAATGTGTAGTTCATATTCCTGAATATTGTGCTGGTGGAAACGCAAACCTCAGAAAACAACTTTGGACCTTGTCTTTGGATTTCACATTTAATTGTGTCAACTGTCCCACCTGTCCCACAATGCACACTAGGTCACATAATATTGTTGAGCTGCATGTGGCACTTACACACTCCCTTAGAAACATAGGTATAACAACTGCGCTCATCAAAAAAACACTTGTAAACAAAGCAAGAAAAAAATACCTTTATATATGAGAATTATTGCCTACAGAGGGGTCTAGAAGATTAGGATGAGCGACAGTCTCACCTGTGGACATGAAGAAGGGGATACGGAACTTTCCGCTGAGAACACGTGCCCTTAGGTTCTGCAGGGTGCTGCCATCGAAGGGCAGGGCACCACAGACCAACACATACAGCACCACACCGAGGCTCTGCAAACACACAAATGTGAGTGATACACGATAGCTACACGTGTTCTTCACACACTTTGCGTTGACATGCAAGCCATCGTTTCTACGTATGATGCAGTGATTGCAGTAGACTTTTACGGTGTCAGTCACTTTGACGGGTCGAGAAATATTTCGTCAGAATCTATTTGTAACCATCATACATTTTTTGATGATGATCAGCCCCTTAGTTTTGCGATCGTCTTCTTTTAACACTTTGACAAGGCAGCATCTTTTTAGCAGGACAGAATCTGATTGATTGAAATTATCTCACCATTCACTCCCACACTAATATCGCCATTCCCCAGTCAGATCACTGATGTCATCTAACAAATTACTTCCGAATGTCCCAAAAGCCAGGCTAAAAAGTAGAGATCGAGCTTTCGCGGTGGGTGACAACATCCGCTGGAATAGCCCATCACTGTATAGTCACGACGCACAGTTTATATATGCATTTTTAAGTCGTAATACTTTTTTAAAAAATCTGTCTTTTAATATATTTCATGGCATGTATTCCATATTTGATCGTGTCGAGCACACTGTTGCTTTAAGTGTGCTTTATAAATAAAGTTGACATCTCAAACTCATGTATTTTAAGCCAACTCTTCAGAGCTTTTTAAAATGTTTATATATGCTACTGAAATCAGTGGCTCGTGCACATATACTGTAAAGCTGTAGTGGCTCGTGATCAGAAGAATTGGTGGGGCAGATAACGTAGTCTAGTGATCGATTATGGTTAACCAAAAACATGGTTTATAGTTATACTGGACTGCTGCATAGTAACGCATGGAAAACACTTCAGGGAGAACCACAAAGCCTCAGCTTTCATATTGTTCCACGACCGTGATGTTATATTCAATTAGTATAATAGTATTATTGATGATGTGTCAGTGTGTGTGTCTCAAATATCCAATCTTTAAAACAAGTTCTCTAAAACAAACTTTCCTCTGTTGCGCGCATCTGACATGCAAAGTTCCAGTACCTGTATGATCGGAAGAACCGGTTATATTTACACTGCGTGCATCCCTAGAAAGTAAACTAGGACTTCATCGCAACCATATTAGTAACCTAGGCTACAAATCCTGGCAAGCAATCGGCTGTCAAGTCCAAGATTCATCCTTGTGAGCAGAGACAAGGCACAAGCGATTGTCGTAGTTTGCATTGATCGCAGGCAGCGCTAGTTTGGTTCAACATGCAATTGAAAGAGCCCCCTCTTCAGGACTAGTAGTTCGCCCTCGGAGTAATCTGTCATAATGACAGATGGCCTTCAGATAATTCTGTCAATGTTAAAAATACTCAGCCAATAAGGCCGCTGGTGTGATGTGAATGTGTGTGTGTGTTAGAGAGGCATGATTTCATGTTTTTCATCACAGTGAAAAGATGGTATCAGCTGAGCAGGGCGCTCCCTCTCTTTATGTTTCAAACAAACAGTACACTCACCCAAATGTCCACTTTAGGCCCATCATACTCTTTGCCCTCAAAGAGCTCCGGAGCCGCATAGGGAGGGCTGCCGCACCACGTTTTCAGCAGCTGACCTCGGGAAAACAAGTTACTGAAGCCAAAGTCTGTGAGAGAGAGGGGAAGGAATTAATATAGGGAATAGAAATTTAAAAAAAAAAGAAATATCACCCATTTTTGATTCAATACACACCTGCAATTTTTATGTTGAGGTTGTGGTCCAGAAGCAAATTTTCAGCTTTCAGGTCTCGGTGGACAATGTTGCGACAGTGGCAGAAGTGGACCGCCGCCACTATCTGTTTGAACTTCTTCCTGGCGTCCTTCTCTGCCATGCGCCCGTGAGCCACCAAGTGGTCTGCAGTGTGCACATGCACACACACGTTTTCACACATTTACCAAACAGGAGCTTTTAATAAGCCCTCCCTCAAAGCTCCCTTATTCAGGATGGTGGTTCAAAGCACAGGGTAGGTGCAAATGGGAGGGAATGAAGTGCGTGATGAGTACAATATGGGGCATTATAGGTATCGGGGCGTGTAAAGGCAAGCACAGCGTACAAGACGAATTCCAGTGAGACATTCCACGATGAGACAGCCACTCACCAAAAATCTCTCCTCCGCTGGCATACTCTGTAACTAGGTAGATCATCCTCTCTGTCTCCATCACCTACACACACACACACACACACAAGAGTCCGGAAAAGCTCAAGACAGAAACACTGACGTTGTGAACTATGAGGAAAAACTCTAGAAAGATGGCCATTGTAACAGTTTTGCTATCGAACCAAAGCCAAACCAAAATACTAATGACAACCAATTAGAATGTTTTGCAATTGATTATATTGTACTTGGGGTGTAAATCTGGTATAGCATTGAGTAGATATAGGACCACAAAAACATAATCACAAGAGAACTGTCATTATTTCTAATCTGTGTTTACACATCAATCAATAAAGCAAGTCACATTAATCCATGGACAGGAAAATAATTGATGAACAATATTTAGTTTTGGTTAAACTGAGTGTCTGTTTACCTGGTAGAGGCGAATAATATGCGGGTGCCTCAGCATCTTCATGATCTGCACCTCTCTGAAGATTTTCTTCAGGTTCTCATCATCTAGCTGTGTTTTATCCACAATCTTAATTGCCACCTAGAGACGAGGGGGAAGGTCAAAGTATATTCTTAAAAACTATAAATGGCGTTAATTATCTGATGGTTTCAGACACTTTCCCCAGTCATCCACAGCTGCCACAGCCCAGGAAAACAGCCGGGAACAAAGTTGTTCCAAGTGCGCTGAGCCGTGAAAACTATGCAAATGAGTGGCCCTGGAGGTCTGTGATACAGAGTAGACATGGCGTTGCACCATTTCTTGTGTAGGAAATAGGAGCATGCATGATAGGATTGCCATTACTTTATCGTTATGTTCTCTGTTGTAATTTAGTTAAAGCGTTATTAAGGTGTGTTTCACAAATCTGTCATAAGGCTATTGAGTACTGCCTTGCCGTCTTAGGTTATCTAGTGACTCGCTAGCCGGTTTTGCAGTTATTGTGTTGCGATTCTGTATGTTTTGGCCTGTTCTGTTCATTTGATTTCAGTAGTGAGCATGAATGTGGAGAACTTTAGGGCATGTGAATAAACTGTGCACAAATAGCACCTGTGTGTATTTATGTTGGTGATGACGTACGGTTAATCGACATTTAAATGCAGCATTACGGCAAGTATACCATAGTATACCATCTCCATTAAAAACCAACGCAATCATAAACTGTCATATAATTTCCTAATTGGCAGTTAGAAGAGGCACAAATGGCTGGGTAGTTAGCTAGCCGGTGGAACAGAAAAGCGATTTCTTGTCAAAACAGGATGCTCAGCTCTCATGTCATTCCACTGGACTGCGCTGACGTTAAGGTGAACAGTGACCACTGACCGCGAGTGAGACTGGTAACGTCGTACGTAATGACAGAGCCATGACCGGTGGATGATGAAGGTGTGTGACAGAGGCTATACGCTGCCACTTTGGAAAGAGCGGACACATTTATTTACTAAATCAAGTGTTGCTAATTTTCCTTCAGGAAAGCTCAAAAACCATTGCTTCTGCCAGAAATAGACTAGATAGAATGGTGTGCGTGTCAGATCATGGAGAAATCATAGTCACCTCTTGTGACCATGATCTCCACACACACACACACACTTTTTTCCACTTAGCAATAATAAAGACAATGAGGCCAACTGAGGATTGCCCAGTGTCACTTCCTGTTGCAGACAGGAAAGGGAAGTGAGGGAAAGGGAAAAGGGGGCTCCTGGGATAGGATGGAGCAAGGCAAAGGGCACAGAAATTGCTCCAGCAATTAATCCCAGTTCGGCGTGTGTGTGTACCACATTTATATTCACGCTAAAGGCTGCAGAGATTACGCAGTAACAATGATGCATGGTGTTCTTAGTAACACACATTTTGCACTCTCTCCATTACTGTGCACACACTACCTTAATGTTCTGCAGCAGTCTATTCTAGGCACTGGCAGTTATCCAGTTATGTTGATGTAATCATGCTATACATCGTTTGCTGCCCATTTGTTATGCACTCGTTCTTTCCTGCTGTCCTACATGGAGTCTTGGTTTAAAACTCCCCCCCCCCCCTCAAATAGAATGGATAAAGACAATGCAATATAGTTAGATCACCTCACATACTCCAGTGCCAAAGATAATCACAGCATGTTCATTTGAAGACAAGGGAAATGGGGAAGTTGCTTCCCCTGTTCCTAGCAGCAGTTATCCGAACAAGGCGAAGGACACAGGCAAAGGAGATGTGCTGAGAGGATTTGATTGCTTGGGCGCTGTTTTCATATTTTCATTTCAAAATATATATTTTCCTTTTTTTTTGCCGCATCTTGAAAGAACAAGATCATGGCCAATATGGATTTTCTCAGGAGGGTGGCTGGCTTCTCCCTTAGAGATAGAGTGAGAAGCTCAGCTATCCACGAGGAACTCGGATCAGAGCCGCTACTCCTTCACGTCGAAAGGAGCCAGTTGAGATTCTAGTAAGGATGCCCGCTGGGCGCCTCCCTTTAGAAGATGTGATTGCACAGCGGTCTGCGGTGGCTGCGCTCGCTGACAGACATGAGGCACTGAGAATCTGGCAGTGGTTTGATCCCATAGAACAGAGGTCTTCAACCCTGGTGCTGGGGACTCACTGTCCTGCATGTTTTAGATGTCTTCCTGCTCCAACACTCCTGATTCACATGAATGGGCCGTTATCAGGCTTTTGAACAATTTCTTATTTACAACAATGGCCTGGCAAGAGGAAAGTCACATCAATTCTAATTACAATGTTAATGTTAAGGACTATATCACTGTAAATAACTAAATAATATTAGTGCTGTACCAAACGATTATTTTTTTGGCGATTAATCTATCGATTATTTTTCGATTAATCGATTATCTCTTCGATTAATCGGATAACTACATTATTGATACTATAGAAATCCAATCGATGCCATAGGGTGCTCCCTCAGAATCTGTGTCACCCACATTGGTAACTGGTTTTAATATTTGAATGTAAAATATCTATATAATGTTAAAACATTTTTTATATATAGATGTATATAAAGTC
>JAODOY010000005.1:4011105-4023724 GCA_025399855.1 Forbesichthys papilliferus | reverse complement strand
TATATGCTACCAATGCCTGGATTATACTATTTGCATCTCAGAACGCTATAACGTCGCTAAAAAGACTAAATACGAAATTTGAAAAGTAGTCAGGGAGTAAACACGCAAAATATTTATCAAGTAATAGGCCTACTAACATTATAACAACACTAATAATAAACATTATGCAATAACGCAAACATTTCGCGGCCCACGTCATTAGTTTTCACGGAGTGGGCTGTTCTACTGCTACTTTTCCGGTGAAGACGTGGCTCTGTCCTGCTGCCATATTGAAGCTAGCTGGCTAACAATCAAAGAACGTGCTATCAACTGTTAACTCTAACTTTGGTATTACAGAGTGACTAAAAATCAACAAAGAGAAAACTGCAAGAGAGTGGAGATTGTTTTACTATAGAGTGACCGAAAATGGTAAGTCGGTCTCAAAATTCTGGCTATTTGTCTTCATTCTATCGGGCCTGGCAATTATCATAACATTGGCTAACCTCGCAAGCTAACCTAGATAAGTTATCTTCCTTAAAAAGTGGAATGTCTAAACATAATGGGTTGACAATAACTAATCTGTAAACAATACACTGAAATGCTACTTTGTATAAAACATATAATAATCTTGACATACAAAGTATGTTCCCAGGCAATGCTGACGTTAATCTGTCGCTAGCTTGAGCAATGCTAACGTTTGTTTCTGTCAATTGTCTTATTGACAGTTGTCTTTAGTACCGTAATCTTCTATTAAACTTGATTCATCATGCATACGTTTTTTTAGTGTAATGCGGGTCAGAAAAACAAACAGTTGTTTGGTGCTTATTAAAACACGCATAGTGTCATTCGATGCCTAGCTAATGTAGCTCTAACACTTTCTATGGAGACTATTCGTTATTCTACCATAACGTCTGACATTGAGTAATCATTGTGTCAAGCATCTAGGCTGTTAAAGTAAGCCTAAGGTATGGCAACGAGACATAATGTATATTAAGTGTAGCTTTAGTATTAAAATGTTAGATGTTTACAGTAAAGTTATATGCTATAAGATAGGCATACACCTTGTCATATGGAATCCTTTATAGACATATAACTAAACTTATTTATTAAATTATTTTAAAACAATGAATGTATTAAATCTCTGCCGCATTTACAGGTGCTGTTGGCAGCGGCGGTGTGCACCAAGGCAGGTAAGGCCATTGTATCGCGTCAATTTGTGGAAATGACCCGGACGCGCATAGAGGGTCTCCTTGCAGCATTCCCCAAGCTGATGAACACTGGCAAGCAGCACACCTTTGTGGAGACGGAGAGTGTTCGCTACGTGTATCAACCCCTGGAGAAGCTGTATATGGTTCTCATCACCACTAAGAACAGCAACATCTTAGAGGACCTGGAGACGCTACGGCTTTTTTCCAGAGTGGTAATCAATGTTACAGCTAAATTAGATTAACTTCTGTTTGTAAAATGCATAGTATTATTTAGGTAGTGGGATCATGTTACTGTTTACAAATATACATAAATGGATGCATAAACACTAAAATGGCAGATACTTAGCTTTGCATACTTCTATTGTAAACTAACTATTACTTATGAAAGAATAAAAAGTACAATTATTTCAGTGTTAGGCATTTGACAACTTGACAATTCCTACAAGAGCTATCAGCAGAGGTGTTTTTAGAGTGTGATGAGATCAGGGGCTTAGCCCAGACACAAACCCACCGAACCTGGAGCGCAAACGCAAACCCACTGAACTTTGTGTTTTGCAGATATCTCTATATGCATTCAGATCTGGCTATTGTGGCAGATACTAGAAGTGAATAAATTGTCATAACCAAGTTTGAACTGCAGTGTGTGTGCACAGTAGGCAATTCATGTATTTGTAACCAATCTTGTGCCAATCATGCAAAGAGCTGTCTTTCAAGAAGGTTTTTACATCTTTGAAGGGTTGGTCATTGTCTGACAAGTAGCAATTGATGAGGTGGAGGTGAGGAAAACACTTAAAAGGCTAATCTCCCCACCAGAACTAGAGCTGGATTTGACTAACTTGATACATGATCAAAGCTAACGAGCTGCAGTTTATAGTTTAATACTGTTATACAAAGTTACATGTTTTTCTTAATTTAATATGAGTAATAATATCTGCTGTCTGTGTTCGTATTTTGGTATTGTCTTTAGCCAGAATAGGTATTGTATCAGTAAACCCAATATCGATCGGCTCTAATCTCAATTAACCTGTTTTTTTTTCTCTTGTCAAATACATTTAGTCATTTTAAATCTGACTCAAATATGTCGCTATTCTTACAAATTGCACACTGTTTATACTTAAATGAGCACAACGTACAGTAATTTAGATGCTTCTATTTTTAATTGTATAAGTAATTTCCAATACTAAATATAATCTTAATGGACATTCAAACTACATACCCCAATGGTTTTTTAGCAAAACTAGCATTTTTCAAATGTATTTGTGGTATATCATGTCTAAATTTGTATCGTTTTAGTTTGTGTTTAGCTTATAGTCTGATACTGATAAGCTTGAACCCCTCTCTTCTAGATCCCTGAGTACTGTCGAGTGCTGGAGGAGAGCGAGATATCGGAGCACTGTTTCGACCTGATCTTTGCCTTTGATGAGATTGTGGCTCTGGGCTACAGGGAGAATGTCAACTTGGCCCAGATCCGCACCTTCACAGAGATGGATTCCCATGAAGAGAAGGTGTTCCGTGCAGTCAGAGAGGTAAAACTGTGTGTTTTTGCATCAGTCAGATCTGTCAACATGGCTGATGTTGGCCTGATTGATGACTAAAACCTTGTTGATTTGTTTGACTTTCTTGTGCGGTGAAATGTGCTTTGACTGCAACCCAAGGAAAGCCCTTAAAATCCTATTGGTTCTTAGAATTGTGATGACTCCTTATCCTGTGTTATCGGAACATTGTTCCACAGACCCAGGAGAACGAGGCCAAGGCTGAGATGAGGAGGAAGGCCAAGGAGCTGCAGCAGGCTCGACGGGATGCTGAGCGCTCCGGGAAGAAGGTCCCGGCGTTTGGTGGCTTTGGCAATGCTGGCATGACAAGTGTCTCCTCAGGGTCCATCATCACAGACACCATCGTGGAGCATGAGAAAAACAAGATGGCCCAGAATCCAGCCAGGTACAACTCTAATCCTGCTTTAACTGGGGAGAAAAAGTTTTATTTATTATGATTAAAATGCCCCCTTAACTTCCATTCATGTGTAAGTAGTAGTGTAAGTATTTTCTGATAATATTGTCTTTTTAAATGTCTTTTTAGAAGTGTGGTTTCATTGTGAGCCAATATATAGATGCATTGGTTATTTAAACATATAACAATGACATGTATTAATGCTATTGGCTGTTTTAAAAAGGTTTTATATTATATATTGTAATATATAAGCAATATATTTATTCACAATGCTTGTATGCGGAAAGTTATTGTAGTTTAGAAAGAGGTTTTTAAGACTGCTGTGTTCGCAAGATTGGCTTTCTTGTCATGGAAATTATGTTTTGGGTCTGGATGCTTTTGTATTCCACACAAATTTGTTACAAATATTACAATACAATAATTTCTTCTCCATTCTAGACCTAGTGGCTCAAGTAAGGCTCTGAAGCTGGGTGCCAGAGGGAAAGAGGTGGACAACTTTGTGGACAAACTAAAGTCTGAGGGTGAAACCATCATGCCTGCTATGGGGAAGAGAGGTTCAGACACAACCAAAGTCCTGCCACCTCCAGTCAATGTAGAGAGGTATTGATTTAATTGGCATTTCATTAAGACAACCCCACATGGTTTCTATTCTAAGTGTGGCTTGCCTAGATATGTCAGTAACCCTGTATAATTTAGATTGATTGAAAAGTGTAAATATTTAAACCTGCATTACTGGTACTTAATTGCTAGAGGACTCAAAGCATGCTCCGCACCTTGTCCCTCCCTGACTCTCAAACAATATATTTCATATCAATTATACTGTTTTTGAATTCCATGAATCCTTCAGGGGGCTGATAAATTGGCTTATTTAACATTAAATTTAACATATAGGTCATACGTCAAAGTTTGCTTTTACAATGGAGTGATAACACATGTGTTATCTCTAAACAGATATTCTCCATATGAATATGCCAAATCAGTACACAGCAGCACAAGATCTTAGTACTGGAAGTGTCCCGGTTTAAATTTGTTCTATGTTAGTATTGACCAGTCACGTCCGTGTTGACCACATTGACCAAAGTGCAATCCTGGAACAAAGCAGAAATTGTCTAATAAAGATCATGCTTTGTATTAGCTTTAAAAAAAAAAAAGAGAAGCATCTGTATTCATATGGTGGATATGTTTTAGATGGTTTATAAATGGCATTTAGGAATTTAAGTTTTCAATTTAAGTTTCAAGTTTAATAGTATTGTTCTACTGTTTGTATGTTTCCTTTTATTGAATCTTTGCATTGTCATTCTATATTTCAGAAATCTGGTCAATAGTCGTACTGCGTTGAGTAAATGTTGCACAATAGAATATGAGTTTAACCCTGTATTTGCTCTTTGTGGCTGTCCTAAAGTCAAGCGGTAAAAAGGGGACATGAAATGGGCAAGAAACAAACCTTGCCTTTCTACAGCATTTGCTCTGTTGCTTAGTCAATGCATGTGACCTCCCTAGTGTGCACCTGCGCGTGGAGGAGAAAATATCCCTGACATGTGGCCGTGACGGTGGCCTGCAGAACATGGAGGTACTGGGCATGATCACGCTCCGCGTCACAGACGACAAGAACGGCCGCATCCGCCTCATCCTCAACAACAGTGACAATAAGGCACTGCAGCTTCAAGTAGGTCTTCTGGCACCACGCAATACAGTTGTCATTCATTCATTCATTCATTATCATTCATAGGTCATTGAAATTGATGACGACGCTGTTTCTGCAGGTGAAAATGATGCAAGTTGTGCAATTGATCATTTTCTGTTTAATGTTGAAAATGTAAGGCATTTGTATTATGTCTTTCTCAGACACATCCCAACGTAGACAAGAAGCTGTTCACAGCTGAGTCCGTGATTGGTTTAAAGAACCCAGAGAAGTCCTTTCCTCTAAACAATGACGTTGGCGTGCTGAAGTGGAGGCTGCAGACCACAGATGAATCCCACATACCTCTAACCAGTAAGTCAAATAACATGGGTATGGATTTGTTGCTCGCTACTATGGAACATTAAAATATACAAACATACAAGAGTATACATTATAATTAAATGAATAAAATATATATTTATAAGACTATATAAAAAAATCACCACTCCAGATTATGACCACTTGTTCGATTATCCAATAACCACCGTTTGGGTGGGGAGAGTGGAGCGATGTGATCGCCCTTAGAGCAGTTGGTATGGTTGATGAACTGTGTTCTTATGTGCTGGTTTGGTTTGCAGTTAACTGCTGGCCTTCAGAGAGTGGTACTGGCTGTGACGTCAACATTGAATACGAGCTACAGGACAACACTCTTGAACTCAATGACGTGATCATCAGCATCCCTGTGCCGTGAGTGAATTGGATTCAGTTTTAGTGTGTGTCTGGTATTGTCTAGATCTCCAGGAGATGATGCTTGTATTATTGTTAAAAAGCAATTTCACACGCAAGGTTGTGCTGTTCCGGCAGAGTTCTAAAGTGGATGAAAACCAGGCATGCTGATTTTCAGCATATCCCATAGCAGCACACTCGGGCACATTCTCCACATTAGTATCGGCGGGTCAGGTAAAATCTATGGCAATCCTTGCAGTGTGCGAAGCACGGCAGAGAAATAAGCAACTGAAAAAGCTGGCACTTTACCTCCAAGTACGCTTTGCATACTTGCCGTTCTTGTGCATACAGTAGGCCTATTTTTTCTCAAAGCGAGCCACCGATTGGATTCATAACCCGAACACGTGAAAACTCCGCGCTTCAAAACGTCTCCCTTAACTGCAACGGCTACATAAAAAAATAATAATAATATATATAAATAAATTATATTCACCACTACCACCTACTGTTGTTACCGAATTGATTGGAGACAAGGTGGCAGGCTATTCTGCACAGCCAATGTACAAAGGTTGGACAAGACCATTGAGAGTTAATACGGTGTGACTTCACATGGAGCCGTAAATCCCTCCATCAGTCACAAATAAGATCACTCTCCCGGCGACGTGCCTACAGCTAGCGTAGCTGGTTTTAGCCATTATGCTAGCGGGACACGTTACAATACCGTGCCTAGCGCGTGCATGTTTCTAACATCTATTCCGTTAAATTGTGGTGACGAGATTAATCTTGCCGTGGCATGCTTCCCCTGTTCAAAGAAACGCACTCACTGGCATAACATCTGCTTTTTAAAGGCGGAGAATTTTCACCGCAAAACCGACTTGCGCTTTGCATCACAGTCTTCATCCATTAAACGGAATAGGTAATCGCTCTCTCCTTGCGCGTCTCCTCCCATTTTTTTGCGTGACACTCCCAATATCCCCTCGACCTTCCCGTGAATGCATACATAGAATGAATGAATATGCATGAATAGGAAAGGGCAACTTGCGATCCTGTGTTCCAGGCAGAATAGCGTTTTAGCCATGTTCGTTATCATTCATTCGTACATACAATGCTAGGTTTTTAGGCGCAAAGTGCGACGGACCTAAGCCTAAAACGGGCGCTAACATGTTAGTACACGAGGCCCAAAGTGTCCACGTAAACCCGGCTAATGTCGAACAAGCGCCAGTGGGTCTATGCTGATTCCAGCTGAATATTACAGGTCAGGTGTCGGCGCCCCAGTTATTGGGGATCTGGACGGAGAGTACAAGCATGACAGCAGGCGGAACATCCTGGAGTGGTGCCTACCCGTCATCGATGCCAACAACAAGACGGGCAGCCTGGAGTTCAGCATTGCCGGGCAACCCAACGATTTCTTCCCTGTCAATGTTTCCTTCGTGTCCAAGCGCAACTACTGCGACATACAGGTGTGTTGACGTGCAGAGGTGAATGTGAATGAAGCGCAGTCACGGTTATTGGTTACTAAAATGAATGGGTGACACCGTTTCCTTTCTCCCATCCATAGGTTACCAAAGTAACTTACGTAGATGGCGACAGCACTGTCAGATTCTCTTCAGAAACCTCCTTTGTGGTCGACAAGTACGAGATCCTGTAAAAATGCTAAAAAGAGAAAATATATCCACAGCAGAAAAAAAAAGTCAACTCTACCGAGAACGATTGAAGAATCCTTGCCTGCCCGCCCTGTATACTGTTTATGAGACTGTGTACATCGACAGGACTACATCAGCCCCGCCGGGAAAGCCTCTTCCGTTGCCGGGGGCAGGGAACTGATGATGTATTTATATGTTTGTATGAGAGATGATCATCTATATATAAAGAGTTAAATTGAACAGGAAAACAAAAAAGAATTAAAAGGAAAAATTCCCCAGATGCTGTTAAACCCAGGCAGATCCATAAACAGGATTTGAGATTAAGTATATGTTGGCTGAAGGGGTGCTGGAGAAAGAGGTGGGTTGCACTGGATGAGGTAATGATCCAGATATCTCGCTGAATATATCCAGAAATGGGGAAATATTTAGAGTACACAGGGAACCTTGTTGTTTTTCTGCCCAAGTAAAACATTTAGCAAACTGTTAATCCTTCGTCACGCTCATTTCTTTTTTTAAGAGATTGAGCGCTGACACTTGTGTATCCCTGAAAACCACTCATCATCTGCAACCAGTCTTCTGTTCAATACCAGCATCTTGCAATTTTTCTTTGGTGAAGCGGTTAAAATATCTTGTTAATTTCTTTTTCTCTTGATCAGGTTTTCTTGTCATAACCAATTTGTCTGTCATAACATGCGCAACTGTTAAATGTAAAGCTGATTGTGTTTTGATAGTTTTGTTTTTTTAAACATTTGCAAAAGGTCTACTAGCAAAACATGATCTGCAACTATTGTCCACACTGCCTGTGTTTTCATCAACTCTATTATTGCAATCTGTTTTCTACTTTGCAACTTTTTACTAATTGATTGGGGGGTTTTTTTCTTTCTCTATTTGGTCCAAATTTTGTTCTAATTAAGATGTTATTGCTCTGACTATTAACGAGCAGGACCATAAAAAGTTCACTCGTAAAGTGTTGACGTGCAGGTCATCATTTCATGTCAATTCCTTATTTCTCCAAACTTGCAGTGCATGGAAATGCCATGTTACTCTTGATATACTACTTTAAAAAAATTGTCCAGTAGCAAAATTCCAGTCTGTATCCCCCAGATCAGACTGTTGGCATAAGGTGGAGAAGAGACTTTTATTTTAATCTATCATTCCCTTTAATATAGAGGGAAGAAAAGATGTTACTTGCCATCATTGTTCACTAATCGCACTCGGAGGGCTTTTGTCAGGCATCGTTTGTCACATTGCAGTATAGGCCTGCAAATTCTTCTGACCGAATCTCTGACACCCCAATGCAGTCATCTTTTACTTAAAATCTCATGGCATTTAATCTTTTTTTTTTTTTGTCTTATGT
This sequence comes from Forbesichthys papilliferus, assembly GCA_025399855.1. Lineage (NCBI taxonomy): Eukaryota > Metazoa > Chordata > Actinopteri > Percopsiformes > Amblyopsidae > Forbesichthys > Forbesichthys papilliferus. The sequence continues at coordinate 4,015,243 of JAODOY010000005.1, read as the reverse complement.
TTCTTTGTACTCCCTGAATTTCAATTTAGCAGTGGTTGTATGGATGTGGGGTTGAAAATGACTAGATTGACCATTTTTAACTAAACAATTACTGAAGGGGAATCTTAACATTCCAGTGTATAATTTGAAAACAAACAAAAAACTTAAATGGAATAAAATGTATTATTCAAAATGTAATACTGGTACATTATTTCAATTTAATCTTCTCAATCACTCAATTTTAAGTGAAATTGAATGTGTAAATATGTTTGTATATATTCCCTGATGTGATTTATATACAAGAACCTTATTTCTCAGACTAAACATGAAAGAACAAGCTATTTGGCTATTTTGTTTCATAATATACATTTAAGGTATAGTTGTTTGAATACCTACAGTATCATTTTGAGGTATTTTATTTGCATACCTACATTTATACCTGTTGAGATCTAATGTAATTTTGGATCTGCACTGCTAAACAATCCTTTGATTCAATGTTTTGCATCAAATGCATTTAGGCCAGGTAATGCTTCCTAACATAATTATATTGTGTTCCAGTGATCTCTAGTCTTAATCTAGGAAGTTCGGGTTTGTCCTGGAAGCACAAAAATAACTTTGTTTAACGACAACAAATGGCCAAATTATGTTGCAGATCCAGTGGCAGCTTCAAATAAAAGACCCATTGTCCTCCCTGTTGTAGAAACATTGCCAACAACAGTGGAAGTAACCTCAAACTATATACCGTATTGACAGGAAATTGTTTTTTGTTGTATATGGATGAAAGTTAGGGCTTGTTTCCATTATATTTTGCTGCATAGTAAGGAACTACATGGTTACAAATCCTTTATGGGATGACAGATGGTAAGACTGGAAGATGTGGGGGTAATGAGGGTAAAGGTTAAAGAGGACAAGGGCAAAAGCGTTTACAAACACCCACATTTGAAGTGTAGGGTTAACAGAATGGGAGGGGGTTGCAGTGGGAGTAAAAAAGTGAGGAGGGGGTGTTAATAGTAACCGTCCAGTCATAAAAAGAGGCTGTGCCTGGGTACGGAAAAAAGAGCAGGCTGATGAGCTTTGAGTCCAGCTTTGTGAAGAGTCACGAGAGAGAGAGAGAGAGAGAGAGAGAGAGAGAGAGAGATGAGCTAGACCAAGAACTGTACAGTGGACTCAACAAGAAGACACTTTTATTAGGCATAGCATACAGGCTGTCAAAGAATACATACAAAACTGGAAAATAAGTGTTTGAATTTGGACTTTGTGACAGTTTTGGGAATATTGCCAGGGATTGGTTTGTCCAGTCTACTTTCCTGACTGGAGAGTTATTTCACAAAGTAACTAGAGCAACACTAAATGTGAGATTCACCTGGTTAAAGATGATGCTCAAGAAAGTACGGTTTAAGGTAAGTTTCTACTGTACTGCTTTAAATAATTATTATAATTTAATTCTAAATTAGAAGAATAAAAGAAAATAGAGGTCACTAGGTTCCTATTGTTGATTTATTCTTTACTGGACTGCCTTGCCTTCCACTTATTATAATTATATTTACTTATTTTACTTGAATTAGAAGATAAAAGTGTGTCAGCTATCTCACTGTTCCAATATTTGTTATAAATTTTATGTTTAATCATAATTCACGTATATGTACTGTATATGAAACCATGTTCTCCGACATGTTCAAACTGAGTTGAGGTGCTAATGAAGGGCTCTAAGTTTCTTTTAGGTAAGCTATAGTTCAAAGGGGAATCCTGCTTACTCATCCCATGTGGAGACTGAGGAGATAATTACAGTGCAGAGCTCTATTCTGTTGGGGAGAAACAAGAAAAGACTACACATAATGTAGTCTGGATATTGAGAACGATTTCTGTATTATCATTTAGACACACCAGAGATCGGAGAAAACTGTAGGGGAGACTGCCCTTCTCCCATTGTTACCATATCATCCACGTTTTCTGTTGATTATGTATATTAATTCCCTATTCCTGGGAGACCCAACAAATCAATCTGAATCAATGGGAAGGGGGGCTTAAGTCTTCAGCTGGTCTGTATGTGCCAGCTGGACATTTGGCCATCTCTCTCTCTCGCTGTGTGTGTGTGTGTGTGTGTGTGTGCGTGTGCGTGCATGTGTGTGTGCGGCAATGATTAATAAAAGAGCCTTTAACATTTCTTTGGAAAAAGTAAGGATGCTGTTTTGCTTCTCTCACTTGTTATTACCAGCTACTCCTTCCTTCCAGGGGAAATTACACTTTTATATAGGTCCTTTGTGTGTGTCTGTGTGTGTGCGTGTGTGCGTGTGTGTGCGTGCGTGTCTTGTATTTGTTTAACAGAAAGTGAAAACTACCTGAAACAAAGAAACATTGAATAATAAGAATAAGAATTGTGTGGAATTTCCATTCCACGACCCTTTAAACAAACAGTCCTACGGTGTGTGAAGTGAAATCACCTGCCTCTCGCCTCGGCCAGTTATGTTTACACAAGCTTCGAGTAACTAACTGCCTGCCTACGATTTATTTCAACAACTGTTAGACTTCAGTTCAAATGCCATGCAGAAAAAATGACCGACTGCCGCTATATAGATTTAGGTTTTCCCTTACCACTAGGTGTCGCTATTACTATATTATTTCCCAGCACTTGCTTTGCTGTGTGTTGTCCTCCGTGTAATAGCCTACTTTAAATAATGCACCCTTGCCAGTTGCTTCTTTAAAACAATATTTCTCTCATTAAGTGATAGCTTATGGTGATTTGTGACCAATTTTCCCTAACCCTTTCACCATCTTCTGACGATGATGTTTTTGTTGCCTTTCCTTTCCTACAGTATGTGAATTGTAGGATTCTAACTAAATCACCACAGCCTATAAAATACAATACAGCATATAGCTTCAGGGGTGACATGGGGGAATTCATTCCATTTCAAACTCAAATGTATTTTGTGAAATATTTGCATTTTCCCAACCAACTGGTTGCCTAAAGTCACTTTAAAAATGAGTTTTCATCCCAGTTGGCAGTATCCCGGATGGCTTAGCTGAGCGTAGATGTTCATCATTTTGTTCAATAAGTGAGACCCTTAAATCAAGTCAGTGCCCATCTAGTGCTTTGATGTGCATAATGAGCTCTTCCGTCAACTCAGCCCTCGAGCGTTTCACTGTTTCCATAAAGCTAGCAGAATTTGAATGGGTGCGTGGGTGCTTGTGTGTTGCAAGGAGGTGGGTGGGGGCAAAACTAAATATGCTTTTAATTAAAGATGAAAGGAGAGAGGCCTTTTACTGTCTCAGCCAACTATTTATACTAAGAGTTTGTGCGTTCGGATGCGCATGAATAGGTAATTTGGAATCTCCTGTCTTTACAATGTATCTCCTTCACTTCTCCTCTGCTCCTTCTTGTGTGTGGACTCGCTACAGTAAACATCTATGTGGGCATGCACACATGCGCTCTCTCTCACACACACACACACACACACACACCACTCACTCTCGTACAGTGGTTTCAGCTGGAATGTGATTTTATGGTATGAATGTGGAAAGGCTGTGCAAATAGCAGGCTTGTGTGTAGAAGCACAGAACATGCTATAGGCTGATGACAGGCTACAACGGCTGTCTACAGCTTCATAACCGCACGTTCTCTTACCCAGTCACATAAATCCATCCACTACTCAAAACCCCCAGAGCACACTGCCAAATATGCATGTATTTGTGACTTGGTTGTGCCAGTGAGAATGTTTTTTTGTGATGGCTATTTATGTTGTGCTTATGTGGGTGGATGCAGGCAATGTGCCCATTTTATGCCAGCTTGGGCGTTTTGACAGAAAGACACAACAAAATAGAAGGTTACATGTATATATTAGTATACATAGTACATACATACATACATTTAGCCTATAAAATAATTAGAATGGGAAGGATTTTGATGGAGGTGACACAATTGCCCCAGTGTGCAAATACTGTATAGTATAGAGTATAGCTGTCGTCGACGAATAATAATACCACACGGTAATAAGCTAAAGTCATTTTTACACCCACATTAATGTATGAACGGCATTTAAGGTGACGTTTCTGCGGGGCTTCATGAACAAGGCAGGAGTTCTTCGGTTGGAAGAATGACTGCCTTGTGCGCTGCATGGTCGGAGAGGTTGACCGGCCCGCTGGAAAGTTGTTACGCCAGAGA
>JAODOY010000005.1:3972572-4008505 GCA_025399855.1 Forbesichthys papilliferus | reverse complement strand
TGTTAATAACCCTTAAAAGACATGTTGTTCTCTGAACAGTGTTAATAACCCTTAAAAGACATGTTGTTCTCTGAACAGTGTTAATAACCCTTAATTAAAGCACACATTTGTTGATTTTGTGTCGAGATAACACCTGGGAGTAAATCAGGCTTGCTTTAATTGGTTTGATACTCAGGAATTGCATGCCACTTTTACAACTGAAGCAGTGATCTGGGGGCACTACCCCCCAAATGAGAAATGCACTTTAACCTTCTGCCAAAAAAAAAAAATGTTGTTTTATAAATTCGTGCAATTCAAGATATGGGGTAGTAGGCAAAAAGGATAAACACATGTTTAAAAGTAGAATGGAAATAATACAAATTACAAATACAATATAAGTTGTATTTATAAAAAATAAAAATAAAAGTAATTTAATGTATTCAAATGTATGTTTTTTGTTCAATATAGAAGCACGGACAGACATGAACTTAGAAGTATTTGTTGTCTTTGGCTAGCTACTGGTCTATTGCGTAAACAGCCCTCACAGATACCACTTACGCACACAATCTACAGACTCACATGAAAGTATGAGCAAACTAAACTAATCAAATTAAGTACATTAAAGGTGCATGTGAAGTATAACAGCAACATATTGTAAACCAGGTAATTATATATTATAAGAGCTATCATATGGTATATTTTTACAAAAAAACCAAATCCACTTATACACTATAATTTTATGATACAGCCCCTAGTTTTCATAACATGAAAAAGGATTATCCCCATTTATTTTAAATGTTGTATAGTAATATGTTATATATTATATACCCTCTTCAGCAGGTAATTTAGTTACATACCGTACTACACAGTTTAGTGGTGTTGTGCTAATTTGAGGTATTTAAATGAATAGTAATAATAATAAATGAATCTATCTAAATTCATCTGCTGGGAATTATTTTTACATATTGCCCACAGGTGGCACTGGCGGTGGCTGTTCCAATGTCTGGCTAATAAGAATGCATATTTCTTAGCGCATAACACAATGCTGAGTTTAATCACTTTTTGGGGTCTCCAAATGAAAATGCACTCTAAATTGGACTGTTGTTTTAGATGGCGCTTTAGCCAGACATATTTTAAGGCAAATACAAGCACTACAAAGATCTTTTTAGTGTGATAAATTATATTACATAACATAAAATAGTTATATATACATTATACATCAATTATTAGGGTCATATTGACCCAAGCAAAAGATGATATTATGAATCCTATATCGGTTAAAATGTGCTTTTGAGCACAGGAATAAATGTGTTTCTTCCTAGGATGACAAAGACAGGCAGTATCTAATGTCTGCCTATAGGCTACCTATTCTAATCTTACACTAATGTTACATAACTTACCTTCAACCTATTCATCAAAAGATGTCCTAACCTTGACGACATTCATTTAATAGTAACCATGACCCGCTTTCATCCTATACAGGGATGGGTTGGTCGGTTTGATGGATTCCCGCAGCACCAGTGTTTCTGGTTGCTTTTGGATATTATTCTTATTCTATTAGCCTGAATTTGTTGATTTTGTTTTTTGGCCGTATTAAACAAATTATTCTTCAGCTCATGTTCCACAACTTGACTTTAATTTCAGTCGACAATGAAAAGCAGATGTGTGCATTGATTTACTGTACTTGAACTGCACATTAATAAGGAGCACAATCCAAAGATACAATCCATTCACCTCCTGGAGAGAATACACTCCTGTGGATTCTCCCAGCCTAACATTTGTCATTGTCAATCAAAAGTGCAGAGGAGCCACACTTGCCTCTACCAGAGATAAAAACAGGTGACAGTTTCCAGAAAAATCTTTGCTTCAGGCTTTCTTTAATGTCTACCATGGCCTTTGATGTCTGCCTCTAAAAATGAGTCAATTGAGAGCAAGTCTGAATGGCTCCGAAATTGGCCCCAACGCCTCCTCCGTTATGAATACATCCAGTCCAATGTGACAGTTGTGACAATGACATCCACAATGCTGAAGGGTTAGAGACATTTTTTTGCTACAGCTAAATTAATGAAAATTCTCGTGACTAGTTTTTCAAACATATGAATATTGTGTGTTGTCAGCATATCGATCTGTCACCATCTCACGAGAAGACAGTGCATAATGGCCACTTTCTGTAAATGTAAAAAGAAAACTACAGTATATGACTCTTACAGTGGCTTCAGGGCTGTCCACAATGTAAATGCAGGTGTTCTAATTTGCAAGCAATCACACTATATTGCTTCAATAATTTACTATTTATATATTTTGGTTTGATGTTAGTGAGACATACAAAGCCTTAAAAGTGTGCTTAGATAAAAATAAAAAAGAAATTTAAAAAAAGAAATCGCTCATATGGGATGCCAAATAATTGGATCTTATTGGTCCATGACATTGACGAGTGGTTAGGCAGAATAAATTCATACATACTGCTTTTCTATTGGACAGCAATGTATTCACAATAGCAGTCAGGAGAGGGCAGCAGACCTATGCTTTGTGGGAAGACAGGCTTTTGATGTCTCCCATTCCGGCACGGAGGAGCTCATTAAAATCTGAACACCATTTGGATGTACAGAAATATAATGTGGAAGCTCACAGTCCCATTAAAATGGACCCAATAATGTGTGCAACATCCACCAGAGCCTTTTCAACAGGATGCTGTGCAAAACGTATTGGAGTGCAGGAACAACGAACATCACATAACAAAGGAAGTGAGTGGCTGCACGGGGGGATTTGGATGTTCAAAGAAACGGATCACGCCTCTGGGCCACGCAGGCCCCTCTTGAGTTAGAGAACGGAATGGGTTGTTTAACAAGCCTTTATTGGAATCCACACTTCTGCCAGACTGTTGAGGATCAGGGACAAACAGAAGCCCAAAGGATCCGTACATGAGCCAGCGCCAAACATATGAGACTGTATGATTCCTGTATGGATAGAACAATGCACACAAATGATGCTAAACTGACGGTGTAATCACAGCCCAACGTTGTAGCGTTTCTTTTTCTTAGTTATATATGCTCCAACCATGATGTAGGTCGATTGCTAGGCATCTTTGTGACGTGGGCAATATTTCACAATGGCCAGAATGCAAATCACAACTCTCTACAATCACAATATCATGAGGAGAGACAATGGTGGAACTCCCTGAAAAAAACACAGCAGTAATGTAGTAATGTTTGTCTGTTCTGTTTTGTTGTTTCATAATGTAATTTCTAAAATGTAACTTTCCCCTAGAACACTGACATTAGCTGATGGTTTTGTGTGAGGCAATTTGTCTCTGTATTTTATATTACTTTGGACAGCCATAGTCATTTGCATACAAGTTTTTCCCTTCAGTCAGTTAAGGCATTAGCAATTCAGCACAACCCTACGAAACTAAGACTGGATTGCAATAGATAAGAAGAAAGAATCTTAAACCACACATAACAATGTATTACAAAGTATTACCCAAAGCAATTTTTATGATACAAATGCTACGGTATACAAAAATAATTAGAAAAGTGACCTTTATTGTCCATTCAGATACACAGTTTGGTATATATTAGAAGAATATATTTACATGTGCATATACAGTAAATAAACAAGAAATTATGTACAAAAGCATATTAGTAAAATTGTACAATAAATAACGATCAAGTAAGACGTAAGTAAGTGATGGATACAGACCTTTGTAACGCAGGGTATTAAAAAATGTGTCAGTTTCCTAAACACTAAAATCTCCGGCTATAATAGCGTACGTTAACATGGCAATGTTGGAACAAGATCATTTGCATTTACACAGTATACAAGCATTTGGGATCCTAGCTGCTTTAAAGCAGCACATTTCTTGTGTTTTGACGCTCAAACCAGGCAAATGTGTCCCTGTTGGAAAGATGAGAGGAGAAAGTGACATGCTCTTTACAAATCTTCCTCAGGGAATGCGTATCAAAACAATACGCCAGGCATCATTCAAACCCAATTCCATTCATGCACACACTTTGAAGTCTCCGTCCTCTGTTTTTATCATCTGTTTGCCCCTGCCTTCAATTTTTATTTTTCAGTATGAGTAAGGGCTACTTATAATGTCCACACTGTATCAACAAAACAATAATAGGTATTAGCCTAATAATAATATGGGCAGTATTGATTAAACCTAAATGGTTCAAGCTCTGGCAGTACCATGTGTCTTTGTTTCTGTGTTGCCAATGCCTGTAAAAAGTTAATGTAAGCAGGATTCACTGGGAGCTGATGGTGATGAAATTATGGTGTAACTGATACCAATGTGCCATAGTGGAGCAGTGCATGCCCGCCTGTGTCTTTGAAGAAGGCTCTTCCCACACCAGAGTGCGCTGATGAAGTGCACGCTTGTGCGCTGTACAGTAGCGCACAGATGGAGGGCAATACTGCGCAAAAAAGAAAGTAATCATTTAGCAGCTGTATAACAATATGCAAGTTAATTGAATGTATTGTCGATTTACTGTATACCCCATTAAAGCCATACGAATATAGCATAATATGAGTCTATTTTTTTAACCTTTCATTTTGTAATTGCATTTATAGGCAATTCGTTCTGAACTATATTCTATATTTTCCCTTTTAACCAAATCAATCAACCACTTTCAGTTTACCTGTTATGTGTAAAGTGAATAATAAAATCTGCTGAATCTTCATTATACATTGTCGTTGGTTTAAAAATATGAACAAACTGAACATTTATTGAACTGAACATGGACTATACCGCAGCTATACATACATCGTAATGAGGATATATATTGAGCAGAAACCAATGGGCCTGATCCTATAACTGATGATAACATTCACAGCGAAGCTGGAGGTACATGCATAATAAAAACAGCACCATCTGCAAATTAAAACATAAACATTGTAAACAGTAGGGGTTATATAGACGAGAGGGGTTGTTGTATAAAATAAATAAATAATAAATAAATAAATAAATAAAAACACAGCTACAGGGGTGCCAAAACTTATTTTCAAGAGGGGCAAGCAAGTGTTGCCTATTACTATAGCAACAGCCAGACCTGGCTGCCTCAATCAGCATTTGGGTCCTCCCCGAATGAAAGGATAGGTATAGCAACTCCAGACAGGCCCATGTGTAATAGTTTTGCTAATGAGGGCAATGGGACAGAGTAGCTGTCAGCCATCTTCTCTGACCTCTACCTGTCCTCCCACAGCACGGGTCCTATGGCCCATTCAGCACACAATCCCATTATTAGACATCACAAACAGGAACGCTGCATGCAGGGTCCGGGCTGTGACACATTATGTATGTACATTACTACATTACTACCAATAAATGTACATTACTACTAATAAATGGCACACTGTAATCAACGATTCCATGTTAGTGCATATTTTGAAATAAAGAAAAATGAAATATATTCAACAATACATGTTGCAATGAGACTTACCGATATTTTACAACATGGTGTCTTTTAGTGCATGTATCCATGTGGGTATATCACTACATGTGGCACACATACATTTACTGGCACAAGCTTGTTTGGTTGTGTGTGTGTGTGTGTGTTTGTTTGTGTGTAAGTTTGTGTGTAAGTGTGTGTGTGTGTGTGTGTGTGTGTGTGTGTGTGCGTGTGCGTGTGCGTGCATATGTGTATGTGTGCATGCATGTGTGTGTGTGCGCGCATGCGTGTTTGTGTGTGCATGCGTGTGTGTGCGTGCGTGCATGCGTGTGTGTGTGTGCATGCGTGTGTGTGTGCATGCGTGTGTGTGTGCATGTGCATTTCAAAATAGCTCTTATTTCAAGACTCAATAATGTCTATGAAAACAAATTAAAGATGTAGACGCACATACAGTACACACAGAGAGAGAGAGAGGGAGAGAGAGAGGGAGAGAGGAAGAGAGGAAGAGAGGGAGAAAGAGAGAGAGAGAGAGAGAGAGAGAGAGAGAGAGAGAGAGAGAGAGAGAGAGAGAGAGAGAGAGAGAGAGAGAGAGAATGGATGCCCCTGGATCTTTTAAATCACCAAGAAACAGAATTATTCACTTTCCAACCCAGCTGGGCATTAGTACACAGAATGACTTATCAATTCACTTTATTTTATTATTATATTTATGTTAAAGTTGTTGGCAAACCTGTACTTAAAAATTGTTTGAGATTAATTTATTATGAATGTAATTTTTACATAAACTGCACATTCAAAAAGTAAAATTAGGGAAGTGTATGATATGTTGTTATATAGACCTATAATTACTCTAATTAAGGAGGTTAAGCTTTCTATAGTGCTAATTGTCTGGTTATAAATTAAAAGTTATCATTATCACTGGTCAGTATTGAACGCGTAACAGTTATATTGTTGGCATCTCGTGTCAGTTTAACTTGGCCCTTTACTGCTATAGTAGTAGACATGTAATTGACCTGAGGTTCTGTTACAATGTACAGTATAAGTACCAACACGGACCTTTGATAATTGAAAATCATTGCATGACTGATTGTAGGCCAATAGAAAACTTCCCTTAGATAAACCAATGATGTGGTCACATTGTTAGAGCATTCAGCGAATCCCCTGCGGATCTGATGCAACAGGACTGCAACTAAAGTTACACCTTCCAGCAGCAAGATTGTGTCCTTCCTCTATTACGAGCGATAAAATAGTACCTTGTACACTTTTGCAGTCATTATACGCACACACGATTGCCTCTGTTGCGTTGGTATTTTAGTATTTTGCTTTTATTTTCCGTTTGTATCCAAAACTATGGTGAATCTGCCTATATTACAATTAAGTCAAAGCATGGACGCCTCTTTAGGGACTGGTTTGTTGCTTATAGACGATACAATGTAAATGTAACTGTTTTGCACTGACGAGAAGACAAATTACAACTTGTAAGACTGAAAAAATATTTAAATCTCAGGGTAATCGGAAAATCCCCCGGTTCCTGACGTAATGGGACGAGTAAACTCTGTAAACTGCGGATTGATTTTTCTGTTGTGATACGGTCGGCATTAGGAGTTCCAGAAGAAGTAGCGGACTTAAAAACTTTCTGTCCGCAACTGTATTCCTCTAAATAGCACTTCATGAACAGTCCTTGAGTTCCAAGGATATGGCTTTTTAGTTGTGATTATCTTAAAGAGAGTCGTGTGCTTTGCAAATGCAACGCACTTACCAGCAACTTTCCAATTCTGAAATTATGGGGTAAGTGAATTTGCTTTACATTTGGGGAACAGTGTAAAGTTTTTATTATCTTTGAATTGTAATACTGATTATAAAAAAAAACTGTTTAGACATTGTTAATATTGTAAGCAGATGTTAATGCTGTCAATGTTTATTAGTGTAAACATGTTGTAGGCTGCTAATAATGTTGGCATGGCTGTAACTTTTTCATCTTACAGAGCATGATGATTTTGAACATCTTGATAAAATCTAGCCTTGTTCACAATATTATTTTAAATAAAATATTGTTGTTTTTTTATGTATTTTTTACATTAGCCTATTATGGTGTTCTTACAATATTATGTTTACAATTACTGACTTCCATTTTTAAAAACAATTAAAGTAAATATTTAAACTAATTTTTATCTAAGTTTAGATTTAATTGTTTTATATTAAGTAAATATAAATTGAATAGTGGCTTACAAGCATATATTTTGAAAATATCATTTTTTTTAAATTTTTATTTATTTTAAAGACGTAGCCCCCAGATTGGGGAAGGGGGGTGGGGGGGGGGGGGTTGGACGGGAGGCAATTTTTAATTTTTTAAAATTTTTGCTACAGGTCTTCAAGTCTTTCAACAACTGTGTCCATAGCGACGGTTTCCTGTAATAATTGCACAATTTGTGCTTTTCAACATTTTGACCGAAGTAAAAGACACGATGCCGGCATCGATCCTTCTAAAGAAAATTCCTCCTATTTCCACGAGCGACCTCAGCATTCCCCCTCTCCAACAGGCTATGTACAGCCAATCACAGCCCAAGGAGGGGGCGGAGTCACTGGAGAAACAGCATTTAATTGGTGAGTTACGGCAAGACGCTTTTTTATTTTTCCACATTCCAAGGTTGGAGTCGCAGTGCAGCACGGCTAATGTCGTACAGTGAGTACAGCTAAGTGGATATTTATCGAATGCAGACGATGCTGTTCAATCATTTTCAGATGATCGGTTAGTCGTGTTTGGATATTTTATTTTCATATTTGTTCTAGTCCGCTGGCTTTACTTTTTCAGTTATCGTCTTTTGATATTCCATATTTTTCCGCTTAAATTTGAGTGCAAATTTTTTTCTTCTTTTTTTTTCTTTTTTTTTTTAATACTTTTTTTGTGTTTTTGATTTTTGAATGATTTGTTTATTTTTCATGTATTCTAGGTGATGGTCACACGGATTGGATGACGGAAAAAGTTGACTTGTCTTCATTTGTGTCAACTGAGTCTTCACCAAGCTCATCTCTTCCACCGTCACCACTAGAACAGGATGTCAAGGTGCCCTCGGATCTGGAGGTCATGACCTCTCTACTGCAGGAGGAGCTGGCTCAGTTGGAGGACTACTTCCGCTCAGAGTCCTCATCCACAACAAACAAGTTTGAAAAAAGCTCAAGATGTGATAAGGGTGCCCAAGCCATGGGCACACAGTCTTATTACCAGTTACCCTATGCTTCATATGGGACCAGCCAATCAGAAACCAGCCCTGTGGTTGTTACCTTGGCAACAGGGGAACTGGACTTAGCAAGCTTCTGTGGTGGTCCCATTGGAAGAACCAAAATAGCACGACCTGCTCCGTACAACTATCACCACCGTTACCACCACAACAATGGCAGAAGAATAATAAGTGATGCTGTGAAAGTAGGTGATGAAGTTGGACTTGATACATGGGGCTCCAGAGGAAGTTACTCAGGAAGCACAGAGTTGTCTGTGAACCACTATTCTACACTAAAAACAGTTGGTAAGAATAGTCTTGGTAGTGTAAAGAAGGTCAGAGAATGTGCGTTATCGTTGAAGGAAGAGGAGAGCTATTGTTTTACAGAAGGAATGTTTTGCAGTGAGGAGATCGCACGAGGGTTTTGTCTAAGTGGCTCATATGACAGCCACCACAAGCGAGAGGGACCATTGCACAATTTAAAGGTTAATGGAAGTTACGATGGTGCGGGTCTTGAGATCCTACACTGCAGTAAAGATGGAGGACTGTCCGGCACTGTTCCACAAGAGACAATGGTCGCCGGTGACAGTTATTTCCACCAGTCTATGGCCAGTACAGAGCCTTACCATAGCTTTATAGGTGACCTAGATCAGCCCTCACAAGCACACGCTGTAGAGCCTCAACATGGCCACTACCTCTATCCAGAATGCCTTCCAGACCAAAGCTATGAATGTCTGTCCAGGGGAGAGAGCGAAGGACCATTGGGGGGCACCTCCATCCACCGGCCGGCCCAAAGGCTAAAGCACGAACCCTGCTCCCTAAAGCCAGCTCTGGTGGTCGGGGGGGCTGCTCCTCTAGAGGCCAACACTGGAGAAAGAAAACAGAAGAAGAGGGACCAGAACAAGACAGCCGCTCACAGGTACTGGATACTTCCTGCTCCCTCTCTCTCTCTCTCTCTCTCTCTCTCTCTCGCTCGTTTCTGCCTGTGGTGTTTCTGTGTTATTATGGTGTAATTTAACATTATGCTGAGGTCTTTTGTTAAATTAGCAGTTAACAAATGTTTTTTTAAGGTATTATTTCAAGAAAAAAAAAACAATGTTTGGCAATACATTTGTTTTAAGTACTACATATATAAATTACTATAAAGCTAATTGCGGATCATGTGTGAAGCTATTTGAGGCAGATTTGTGCTTTAGTACGTGAAGTATTAGTCAATCAGAGTGACATAATGCACACAGTGAGGTAGCTGCAGTGAGTGTAGGAAGCCAGGGAAAGTCCCGTGCAGTCTGCCAAATCAACACCATGTGTAGGTCAGTGGTTCTCAGAGGGCGGGTCGGGGCATCTGTGCCTTCCCCCCCCCCCTCTCCCCTCTCCACAGCATGTGGGTCACAGCATGTTGTTCTGGGTCGCAAGTTAACAATTATCAAATAAATAAAGTAATAAACAAATTCATATTTCATTATTTTATAGCTTTGTTTTTTTAAATCTAGCTTTTGTTTTTTATTAAATGTATGTGCATTGTTAATGGTGATCATGGTTGTATATATTATATATGCATACATTGTTGTGCTTGATATTAATGGTGCTGTTAAATGAAGTCATATTTGCAAGATACTGAATGAACAATGTTTTGTGGTTGTAGCTCAAAAAGCCAATAAGCCGACTGGCATTCTCAGTCTGTCTCCCCCATGGCGTGCACATATGTGATTGTACTGTGAAGTCTATGAGTGTGTTGTGTTGTGTTGTGTGTGTGTGTGTGTGTGTGTGGGGGGTGGGGGGGGGGGAGGGGGAGGGGGGAGGGATGGGGGGCGACTCTGAAATGTCCAAATAAAATAGCTATAATCTTATTATAATCTTGATGATTTCATTAAAAAAAAAAAAATGGTATTATGTTTTAAGATAAACTAATTAGCCATTGCACAGAATACTAGTGTGGTTGTGTGTGTGTGTGTGTGTGTGTGTGCGTGCGCGCGCGTGCATGCGTGTGTTAGTGCGTGTGTGCGTGCATGTGTGTGTGTGCGTGCGTGTGTGATGGAGCAGTAGATGATGGTGGTGTGTTGTCTGGACTGTTGACACAACACACTCCTCTAAGCTGAAACAGATATTATACATTTCTTCTGCAGGTACAGACTGCGTAAGAGGGCGGAGCTTGATTCTCTGGAGGAGGAGCTACACGGGCTGGAAGGACAGAATCGGGAGCTTCGTGACAAGGCGGAGTCAGTGGAACGAGAGATCCAATATGTCAAAGACTTACTCATCGAGGTCTACAAGGCTCGTAGCCAGCGCCTGAAACAGGATGGCAGTGCCTAAATGCCCCAGCAGACCTACTGACCTACTGACCAGCACTGACACAATCAATCACTTGGTTTGTTTGCAGGAAGAAGTGGTAGTTGCATGATTTTGGTAGTACTTTTCTAAAAATTAATTAAAAAAGAGTTGCTTTATAATTTCTCAAAAAGAAGAACCAGCAAACATCTTTCCAAAAATGTTTTCCAAATGGGTGGCTAAGCTATGACAGGCCTTAGTAGGTTGGCTTTCAGAGGAAATGCTGAACTTGTCCGTGACCACTGTGATCTGAACGGCACTCACAGCCTTGTGATGACTGAACGATTGACAGTTTCCAAAATATTCATTCAACTAGTTGTAGTGATTGAATTTGCTTGTGGTTTTGTGACACATTCACATCATGGCAGGCCACTGCTATACTATTTTATTTTCATATTATTTTATATTTGTATTGTTTGCTTCAAACAACCAACCGATTAAAGGGTTGCTGGAAAATTATTTAAAAGCTCTAAAATATTCATTATAAATTACCACAAATTGTTTATAAATTGTATTGCACAAATGTTGCTTAGTTACATTTTACCCCACTGAAATACCCAATGCATGTTTGATTTTGGTAAAGCATGTGCGATTGTTATTTGATGAAGGCAATATTCTGTTAACTGCATGGCTTCAACAGCTCAACAGCGTCAATTTACTGAGTTGAATTTTCATCCTTATAGATTTGCCCACTAATATGATACTCAGGTTTAATTTCCGCTTATTTTCTGAGTAACGCAATGCATTCACTGGC
The DNA here is from genome assembly GCA_025399855.1 of Forbesichthys papilliferus. NCBI lineage: Eukaryota > Metazoa > Chordata > Actinopteri > Percopsiformes > Amblyopsidae > Forbesichthys > Forbesichthys papilliferus. Next base: position 3,996,839 of record JAODOY010000005.1, on the reverse strand, counting down.
TTTATGATTTTTTCTTTAAGTTTTCTCTCGGCTGTATTTGCGAACTACAATCACCTGTTGACACAACAATAAATAATTGTTGGGTAACGGTATGAAGTCATGGGAATTTTGTTACTAATTAATCAATGTCAATGTCAAAAATTCAGGTCCTATAAATGGATGTCATGTCATTGTCAGGAAATGATATATCAGGAAAATTGCAGCCAAATAAACCAATTATATAGTATCATTATTTTCTGTCTGACTGCTTATTTATGCATGGGTGATCTTGGTTAGTACAGTATGATGTTAAGCCTCTAAAATCCCAACATAGGGGTAAGACAGACAGATAGCTCCTCCTTTAATGTGTTTGCGCTGCCTAAAATATTTCAGATTCCATCACTCCTTTAGGCTGCATTGCACAGTTCCTAGCCCACACCACTGGAAGGCAGCACACCAGTGTAGAGAAATTACAGTGTTGATAAAGGTGACTAGAATTGTACTTAGCGTCAGTGACGAAGGCAGTTTAGGCAAGTGCAATACATATATAGAAATGTAATTAAACATGCAAAGGATTTGTCATTGATAAGATATGATTTTTAATATCTTTATTAACAGGGATCAAACACGGTCTTGCCTGTAGTATTGTGAGTTTTGATCCCTGGGACTGAATAGAGCGGTATCAAGCTACAGCAGTCAACTGACAACCCAAGTTCTCTATCTCATCTCACACCAACGGGAGGGGAGGGAGGAGGATAAAGCCTTCTCTATCTTGTCTAGCAGTTGTAGGTCTTTCAAGTGCATGAGGCAATATCACACAATACTTGCAGAGAGCAAGAGTGAGAGGGAAAAAGAGAATGATTCTGTAATAAGTAGATATCTGGCAGAATATAGCGTTTTATTTTTGTATTGGAGAGTTTTGAATGTAGTCCTTTTATAACGTGTGGAAATATTTTGTAATGGGAAATAACAAAATAAACGAAATAAACAAGAAATCATACAAATTGTATGAAACACGATTAAGTTATACTTTTTTCTATTGAGTGTCAATGAATTACTCAATGTATTTTTGATAAAAGCCTTTCCAACATAGTACACAGATTGAATAGTTACAGTAGATACAGTATCTGAAAGATACTTCACCCCACGTGACTCCAATATACTGTCATTAATAAGAGCTGTTTAAAAAAAAAATCTTGTCAGGAATCTGACAAATATAGCTTTAACTATATGTGTGACTCTAATTCACTTTACCACCTCTCAACAATTGAGATTAATGTGTTTAAATTAATTGGTTCTCATTTGTTTCACTGTGACACTGACACATTCTGAAATAAACTATAAGATTATTCAGTTATACAGAATGCAGTATCACATTTGCATATTTACTGTACCATCTGTCTGCTTGTGTCTATGTCAAACATGTGTTATCCTTTCTGTTTATGGAGGTGTACAGTGTACAGCTGTACTTTTTTTAGTTAGATTTGGATGAAAGTATGCTAAATGCTGGAAATGTTACATACAACACACTAGTTTTTTCAGCAATTCATTCCACTCACAAATTTAAAATAAACCAATATTCCTCATAAGCTATGTGGAGGGCTGTTGTTCTGGGTTCCTCACTTTAGTATTAAGAGTCTATGGGATCACCAGATTTGGTCTTTGACTTAAAAGGCATCAAATTAACATGATGAAATTAGCTGGCACTACTGTATATTCTGTAGTTCGTTTTGAAATTATTTAGAAAGCATTTGTTTCTATTGTTTATATTTCTATTTCAGTTAAGATTTTAACTGTTATTCCCAAATTGTACTAAATCACTGGAACAAACCCAAATATTTTGTAGTTATATGTTATTCATTCAGATAACTGGCCTAAGTAAGATTTGTCATACAACCACAACTGACTTTAAATCCATATATAACCCCATAAAATACAATATACAACTGCACCATAACCATTACATGTTTTATATAAGCAAGCAGTAATATAGTAATTAATTGAACACATTTGTTTTTATAAACAATGCAACAGTTCTCTAAATCATAATATGAATATCCCGCTAAACCTGTAGATACAAGCAGCTATAGTTGCACAAACTGTAATCAAGAATACATACTTTTTTTATCTTATATAACATACCAATATATAAATCCCAATACACCACATGAATAAACTATTTGTATTCTGAAAATCACAACTCAGTATAGATATACTGTATGATAATATACAAATGTTACGTTTGGAATAAAACACTTTTTTTTCTCAAATATACCACAACAAAAAGCTGACGCTTTTATCCAAAGAGACTTAGAATAATTTGAATGGGTCATACCCTTGTTACAATTGATTACAAATATATTTATGCACAACAAACATTGATATACAATTGCAAGGCATGAATGCATGCTACCGCAACAAAGAAACAGTTACAAACTCAACATGAATGCTGTAGTGTGTATTCACTTGCTAGAAAAAATCTTGCTACCACAGGTCCCATAAGGCATGACAATGCGTATGCAGTTAACCTGATATTTGTAATTTATTCTTAAAGAGATATTGGGATTTTGTGAAAACCCTCAATTCAAAACTAAGTCCTTACTGCAAATGTCCTTTAAATAATCCCATGTTTGCATTCAGTAGGGGCACTCTACTAGTTGATTTGAATTGTCGTCAGGTAAACGAGGTTTAGACAAAGTTCATTATTTATCTTCCACACTACCAGTTCAATTATAATAATATAATAATATTATTATAATATAAGTCAAATAAAAACCAAAAATGTGTCCCATGATATACTGTATATGTGTCACACCTGTAACATGCAAATAGAGCATATTCTGTATATGACATAACATGTCATACACAACCTTACATATTTCAAACATTACAGTGTATATATATGTTTAATGAAAATAAATACAAGATAAATTCTAGTTAATTTTCTGTCATATTTAGTCATTTTCATTACAATTTTACAACTGTACTTACTGTTTAATAATGGATTAGTTGTTACTTTAATGTAACATACAGTAGAAGTTTCATAGAAACCAGCTAATGGGCACCTGAACATATTAAGCAGGCAACAAAAACACCAGATGGCAAGTCAGGCATTTTCACCTCACGTAAATCTTCAGATGCTTAACATCAGCTTAAAACAATGCTTGAAGGCTTCCCTTCAAGACATGTTCAAGCTTGAATCAACTCAGTAACATTACTGTTAGGGCTCCAATATGCCTTGCCGGGCAAACTAACACATAGTTTCATAACAGACAGATGTGCCAAAGAGTCAGCCATTTTCAGTTCAAACAGCTTCCCTGAAAAAGAGAAAATTATTTTTTAGAATTCTATTAATTTAATAGATACTGCTTTTCGTTTACACAACAGTAAACATTATGTTTGACATTAACTTCAATGGCATAGCCTTAAGAATGCACTTAGCTAAACCTACACGGTTACTTACAGTATATACTGTATATAGAACAATATGCAGTATATCTAAACTACACTACATTGGTTTCTCACCAGTGTCAGTGACTCACTGACTCAAATCAGCATTATATTTATGTGAAGAATCAATACATCCTGATTAACCACAGTCAGATGTACAAACGAACGTGACAAACCCATGTTCATGTTGTACGATGATTAAATAGGTAAACATGTCCAGTTAAAATATATAACCAACATTAGAGGCATCATACAGATACAAATCTGAATTTAATTAACTAACAAAACATAATATTTGTCTTACTGTATATCAGAAGGCAACCAAGAGCAGCTATGAAATGGTGAACAACTAAATGTTAAACCATCATTTATTTCATAATCTAATATGCGTTAAAGGGGAAATCTATTGTGGCCGTTAGAGAAACTACTATTTTGGTCCCTCCAACACCTGAAAATACCTCGCTCGCCTGCCTCACGTTGCATCATTCTAGCACGTGCATTAAATCTGGCTCACTCTCCCAGCCTCCCTGAAAGCCCCCCTTTTACCAGTTTCCTAGTTTTCAAACAAAACAGACAGTTTGCAGTAGCAATTCAGGGCAGTGTTCATGTTTTGGGGGAGGGAATGGAGGTGAAAGGGGGGGGGGGGTATTTGCACTGAGACAAAACAAAATGTTGTATTGTCCCTTTTAACTATGGCAAGTACTGACCTGAACCCATTGAACATGTGAGCAGGTAAGTTCACTGACCTGGCCTGGTAAGTAGCTACCCATCTGAAGCAGACACTCCAGAGTCTCCATCATTTGCTCTTTCTGCAGAGAGTGAAGTCTGGTCTGACTTGGGTTGGTGGTGCTGTCCAGGCTAGGCACTGTGGCACTCACAGCCATAGCAGTACACTGGAGAACACTCAGTCCTTTAAACATGTTCACACAGACAAAAGTCAAAGATCCAGTACAAATATAAAATAATAATAATAATAATAATAATAATAATAAAACTGCTTAAATACTATTCTGTAGTTCTGGTATACGGGAATATTTCTAAATAAATCAGCACATACTACGGCACATACCACGGTTATCAGTGGCCTCAACGTCAACATACACATTGTCGTGCATCACATCTTTCAAAACCTAGAAAAAAATGTACACAAAAATCAAATAATGTGTAGTTATATGTACAGTAGTTCCTTTGCCTAGAATCCGTTTGTATATGGATTATTATTTGACGCGGCAGCATAAAGACAGGCTAGTTTACCTTCCAAATAAGTCAATGTCTTTGTTTGCCAGCCAGTTCTTTTAAAGGCGAGTCCTTTCATATGTGCTTTCATGTTCATCATCATTTTTTAATCAGAACATGTAAATTAACATTGATTGTAATGTTTTGTATATTTCTTGTACAAAACATTTAGCAAAATATGCAAGTTATATTCCATTCATATCTAATGTACCATTTTGCTTAAAAATGCAGACTTACCAGAACAACTCAATAAAATGCATGAAAGTAATTAGATTACAAAGCACTGCCGAACACACCAGCCATGCCTATGTACATGTTTGTACAAATTGTATTACTATATTAGTGATGTCTGGTTGTGACCAGTGGTTATGATAGAGTCATAAAAAAGAATCTCCAGATTATAGATGCATTTAGTTATGAACATTGGCGGAACTAGAGTTTTAACTATGGGGTGTCCAAGGGGTGGCCAAGGCTATTTCAGGGGGTCTATAGACCATGACAGACCATTAGCGTGTAACCCTAACCTGGCAAAAGTGCATTAATAAATCCTATTTGCTCATTTGAAGTTGAAGTGATAATTCACTTAACCCAGAGTTCTTCGAGCAGAGAGTGTTCTTTCGGCAGAGATTTCAGTCCTGCAGCTCAACTTTCTTTCACACAGTACTATATTCACAAAGGCCTACTCAGTACTCAAAACACGGTTTTCATGAATATGGATATCCTACATATTTTCATCATAACATATATACACATAATAACCAACGACAACAACAGCTATAGTAACATATTTTCATTTACAGTAACATAATGCTTATTTCTGTAACAGCTATCATCAAGTGTGTGATGTCTGATATCAGCACCCTCTCAGCTACAATTGGAATACTATCACAAAAGAAAGAGACAAAAGAAAGAGCTAGAGAAACGTAACTCTGGTTATGTTTTTAAAACGTAATAAATAATAAAATAACCGCCTATTATTTTGTGTTTTTATTATGTAAAAGATCGTACAATTGTGTAGTTTTGTTTGAAACACATGTCGATTCCTCCATGTCCACGAGTTCAAATAAAAAAAATTTGAGTTTCATGTGGTATGCTTTTATCTATTTATGTCTATATTTAAAATGTTCTGTATTTTTAGTACCAACATTATACAAAGTTGTACATATTTATTCAGGGTGTATTTTATTTGCTTTTAGGCGAGATATTTTAGAGTCAGCTTTTGCTTTGGCCCTGTTATGCCATATACCTTTCTTTTCAGCAGAGTGCCTGGAGTATGGAAAAAGCATTGTGAGTTTCTATCGGTTACCGTTCTGAAGATATGACACGAAATATAAACACTGTGCCATGTATAGAAACCTACAATAATCCAATATGCAAGGCATATTTTATATCCGACTTTGTCACCGTGTTGTACAGCCCCTACAATGCCAAAAAGACTATATAACAATCTCTTCGGCGGAATGTCTGGATTATGAGGAAAAAAACTGTTTTTCTAGCATTTACCACTCTGAGGATAGTATACGAAATTTAAAAATATGCAAAATCGCAGGTTCCAGATGACTTTGCTGCACGGCGCGTCATCTTAGAAATTAAATGTCAAGCCGCCAATGTTAGCCAATAAAATGTTAGGATGGCACCCGGCAGTGTCACCCTGGACACCCCTCTGACGCCGCCTGTGGTTGTGAGAAACACAGGGTTACAGGCAGAAGACAAGAAGCTCACCTCCAGAACCCGGATATAGCCATTTTCAGCACTGTGGTGAAGACAGGTCTTCCCTGAATTGTCCCTCTCATTGACGCCGGCACCCAGATGGATCAGGTCTGCCACCATCAGGTGCTGGTTGTGCTGGGCTGCTAGGTGAAGTGCAGTCTGGGAAACATCGTCAGAAATAAACTACAGTGTGTCTGTTGCTAGTATGTTACTACTGCATTTCATGCTAGTTGGCATACTGTGTACACTTATCTATTATCTGAAATCCTGTTGGGCATCAGTAAAGGATTACCTTATCTTTATCTTAGTTTGTATGTTAGTTTATATCATACCATTCCATCTAAGTCTTTGAGATCCAGGCAGTTGATGGCTGCCATTCTTTTAGCTATGGTATAGGTCAGTGCTCTCTTCCCCTGACACACCGCCTTATGAAGAGCTCTGGGGAGAGAAGCAGTGAATGATAGTAGCTTGATAATCAGTATGTGTATTATTATTATTTAATTTTAAGTAACACATATTCCTATTATAACCCTTAATCAACTCACTCAACAACACATGTTCAGTGTTAGTATTACTGTCCAGAACTTGGTAGTGTGATCAATGAAACAATGAGCCATTAAGCTTTAGATTGCCATAAAAGCATCAACTGTAAACTATGAAACTGGCAGATGTTCCTCACAAAGCATTCTGACCCAACTTACGTCCTGCCGTGTTTATCTGTAGCCAGCAGCTCTGTGTCAGAGATGTCTTCAAGCTGGGCTTGCTCTTTTCCCAACGGAATCCTGAAGAACAGCTCACTGTTCAGGTAACAGTTCTGGTTCTGGGGACTAATCCACTCCTCCTGGGTTTCCAAACTTCCACCCAAACTGTCCTGGTGCAGATCATGGGCAGGGTGGCAGAAGTTGGGGTATTCCGAAAAGGACCAGACCTGATAATAATCTGCCATGCCTGGGGAACTGGCCATGGATGACTGTGGGCTGGGCACATCATCACCATTGTACCATTTATCTGAGTAAGATGATAACCCTTGCAGGTTTGCGGAATCATCTGAAGGGCTGCTGAGACTCGGGTAGTAGTCTGATGATCTGGGAAGTAGCTTGTCCACTTCGTAGCCAGGGATAGTGTAGGAATGATTGTCAGAAGGCTCTGGTGTATACTCAGGAGACAGTGAGTTGTAGGAGGGGGCCATCTTCTGGGAAAGCGGTCTGTATGTGTGGCCAGTTTTTAGATCCTGGTCCAGCACCTCCAAGATGATTGACAACTCCTCCAGGCTTTGCGTTGTCTGCTTGTTCTTGAAGGCAAACGACACAACACATATTGCGCTTACTGTGAACCTCATAAAGGCCAAAGATGTATTGTAAAACGGCGGTACTTTTTACAAGCCATGCTGTGTTAAATTGATTCTCACCTTGTACGGTCGACATTTCATGGAAGTAGTCACTCGTCTTCTGCCAACTACAAAAGAAAAGGAGGTGAAGGGTGACTTGTGAATTTTACCCAGAAGACACAGACTGATAACATGGCTGATTTTTAGTGACACACTGAATGTTAGTAGATGTCTGGAGCATACCTACAGGAACAGTTAAGCCTGTTGAAGCATTTTATGAGATACAAGGCTATAGCTGAGAGGCTATATTGTACAGTATGCAGTATATGGCGGTGTACCAACCTTTGGCCAATTTGCTGCTGCTGTTTTCCTGTAATGATAGAATAGCATTATATGTAAACATGAAGAGCATATTTTAATTTAGCCTCATAGTGAAATATCTTATTTGTTTTTATTGGGGTCCAGCGCTCCAGCACATATGCACTATACATACATACATACATTATACAAAATGTACAACACACAGACAGACATATATGTCAGACAGACCAAAAAAATACCTGCCTCAAACTCGAGAGGGTTCCATCCCCTGGCAAGACGGACATTTCTCAACATCTCCTTTACTGTCATTTTGACACGAACTCCCAAGTAGTTCATGTCACTGTTATAGAATTTTCGACCTTGAGGAGAAAAAGGGACTGTGATTCTTTAGTTGCATTTAAATAGTTTACTGACATTATAAGCGAATTGGATTAGAATTGAGGCTATAAACTATAGGGACATCATTATTTTTTTATAATGAAGCAATGCAGTTTTATCTAAATTAAGTATCCTGCTATTTCCTAAGGCTCACCTCGTATCAAAAGTATGTTCGAGAAGATAAGGGAGCAAATGGAGATAAAATATTTAATCATAAATTATGCAAAACAAGGGTAACATAATGTATTGCGCAGTAGAGCTTCATATTTCGCAATTATCTAAATTCTGCTGACTTTGTGTATGCTTACATTGCTACAAAAGAAAAAGAAATGTCTTGCATGCATAAAGTGGATGTATTGAGCATTGCATATGCAACCAAAAGACTACCAACCTAAACACAATAATACAGTATAGCCTACCTTTATAAATTACAAAAGATGGCACTCACTTCTCTTATTAGTTGGGTCCAGACCCTGGTCGGTAGGTGAACTTGGTTTACACCTGCCACAGAGCGGCACTGCTTGTAGTAGAGGTGAGTGCCCACATAACCTTTTTGCCATTCTTGATTTTACACGTGCGTGTTGTGGTTTAAAATGCCCCCACATATTAAAAATAAAAAAATAAAAATACACTTATAATAATATAGAAGTATAATTTCAGAATATCGACGGATAATATTCCAATGAAATGATGTCCAAAGTCCTGTTAATCTCAACGTTTAGCAACTGATAATAATTGAGTAATCCCTACACCTGGGTGTAGGACTATACTGTAGTCGACTCCCCTCAGGGCCAAAAGAATCTTCCCTGAATGTTCTCACGTAACGCTACTTGTTTTTCCAGATAGATATAATTACTATGTTTTTGGGTTGGGGTTGAGTTACACAACATAAAAGCTGATAGATACCACGCCACTAGCATCATACATTTTCATATAGCCTTAATAGGCTTAGATCCAAATCAAATAGAGTTAAATTAAGGGTGCTCAGTTAATTTCATTTAGCAGTCAGTGTGTTCTGCCCTATTGAACATTTGGATCTACTTGTAATCCAGCGAGTCATCATGAGTTATTTCTTCAAATGTATTTACATTGTTAGCAATCTATATACAGAAGCCTACCCACATAGTAATAGTCTTATCAAAATCAGATGTACCATGTATGAGATTTATCATGATGTTTTTAGTCCATTAACCATTATCAGAAATGTTTCTAAACTTCTTTCCTAAACATGCCATACAAGATCATGGGTATAATAATAAAGTATACTCATTTGTTGCCACTGCAGACAGCAGTTTCCTCTGTTCACAAACCAGTTTGAACTTCTGTTATTACATAGACACACCTTCTAAGGTATGTTGTTGATGCACAGGTATGATTGTGAGTGTGTCAACATACTGTATATGTGTTTCTGAATCTCTCCAAGAAGCATTGTGGCCATTTATCAACATACCATTACAGCTAATCAATATTTAAAGGTATCAACAGAGCCAGCCCAAACCTTAATGGGGCCCTAAACAGAATATAATTTGGGGGGCCCCCACCCCCTCTGCACTGCCAATAATATTCACTCTTATCGATGCTTGATCATTCGCACACCAGTTGTAAATCTGTCACACCCATTATTAAAGTCAAATGTAAAAAAATGTCCTTAACTTTAAATTCTCCTGCAGATCAACTGTTCCATGAGCTATTATTGTCCCTGCTGAGGTCAAAAACGCAGACACGCTCTATTCTTCTGTCCTCTTGTATATCTTTTGTTTGGGGAAGAAACGTTCCTCTAGCAAGATTACAAGATTCCTTGAATGTCTGGAATAGACTTTATTATAATTCCATGCCATTCCAGAATTTTCATGACTGGTGGGAACCCTGTAATATTATAGCTAGATGTGTTGTTTACATCATACCAATGTCAACATGGTTATGGTTATGGTTTTCCATCTAAAAAGGTAACAAACTCTCAACAGTAATCTGGTGTTCTAATGTTCAAAATTAACATAATCGATACATCTATTAATTATCAGATTAATTATCCGATTATTCATTAGGGTCACGGTCATTGATAGAATATTATATTTTATTTTATTTTTTAAATTTTGACAGGGATCCCCCGGGTGGCCACAGGCCCTAAGCAGTAGCTTAGTTTTCTTACACGTCCGGCCGTCCTTGGTTATCAAGATATAAACATTAATGCTCAATGGAATGAAACTTCACATGATTGTAAGGTTTTGAGATGTTTGGGAACCAAAGTAAAATATGCAAATAAATATATGATACATGTATAATTAAAGTAATTAGTAGTTGAGTACATTTGATTAAATACACTTTAATTGTATGTAAAATGTTATATACTGCTTTCAAAAATCAACAAATATAATTTGGTGGTATTTCATGTTGGGCCAGTGTAACATATCTGACATTTACTTATTCATCAACATTTCACACTAGCTATCCAACAGTCCATTACACTAGCTATCTTTACAGTAGCTATCTTTACAGTGCATTACAATTGGATTCTGTCATGTACTGTAGCTCTTCCTAGCAAAATCCTTTAGATCATTAAAAGCAATATTGGTATTCTGGTCTTCGGGGTAGCATGTTAAAGAAGTCACATTTTAAATGTTATGAATGTTTAATCATGACATTTTCATAACAGGGTTCATCAGTAATGCTGGCCACAAAGCTGTCATTAGCAAGGACCCCAGTGAGCCTTTCAGTATCTTTCCCAGGAGGCACAGCCTGCATGCTGCCTTCACAGGGCTCCGTATTGGGCGGCTCACCCTGCAGCTCTGATCTCCAGTCAGTGGAAGCATCGGGGGCATTCTTCAAAATGGACAAAGGTCTGCCGCACGCCGGCAGTGAAACGTCACTGACACCCTGCATTCCACACAAGTTGAGGGGAGAAGGTTTACTCCTACTGGGCTTGGCAACGCTAGGGTCCCCTGCAGGGGGGCCCCCTTGCTCCCACACGCTAGCCCGAACCCCAAGCTTTCTCCTGGGCGGCTTGACAACACCAGCAGCCTTACACTTCGGTCTGGTGGCGGCATCCTGGTCCTTCTGTCTCTGCAGACTACCAAGTCGCCGTAGCATAGCCTGCACAGGGCCACTGGAGCTGGGCTCTGCTTTGGACATTGGCATGCCTGGCCTACCCACTGTCACATAGACTGTGGTGACCCTGTCCACCTTGTCCTGGGGGGCAGATTCTGGCCCCTGCGTGCCTTTATTGGCGGTGGCGTTGGACACGGTGCATATTCGTTCAATTGCCCCAGGGAGCTGCTGAGTAGAGGTACTGTCTACTTCCTGGTCCACAACCTCACCGCAGGACAAGAGGTGTATCCCCCTCCCGTCAAGGCCCTTGCCTGTCTCTGCTCCTTCAGGTTCAGTTTCCTCTCCCCCTCTCGCCACACCGCCCTGGGCCTGGAGAGCAGAGAGCATCAGAACCCCCCAAGGGGACTTGGGTTTGGAGCGCGGGGCTCCAGCGGGAGCGCTCGCGTCCTGGGCCGAGCCACGGCGCTCCTTCGGGCTGAAGCGGGTGCCCTCGGCAAATGAGACTGACGGACGCTTGGACTTGGCCAGGCTGGAGGTGCGTGGGATGTTGAAGGTCAGGGCGATGTCGTCGCTGCTGAAGCCAGACGGGTCCATGAACATGTTGCACTTGGAGCTCATCTCCTGGAACTCCCCGCCTGCCACCGCTGGGATGTCTGAAATAGAACAGGAGAGTCATTTGAAGGTTGTTTAGAGAGAAGAAAATGTTTACGCTTCAGCCAAGTGAGAGGTATAGTGATGGAAGTGACAGGGAAATGTGTCCATCTAAAGTGGAAAGTACTGTATATGCTAGCTAGCTAGCTAGACAAATATAATGAATAGCCTAGAGCCTGTGTTTCTCTTTCATTACCTTCTCTTGGGGGGACACAGTAAAGAGCCTCTTCTTCCTCTTCATCACTGTCAAAGGAGCCCTCAATGACCCATCCAGAGGACGGTGGCTCGATGAAGCTGTGGTTGAAAGTCAGCTCTTGGTCATGGTGAGATACTGAGTTTGTTACGGGGGTGTTAAAATGAGGGAGAGAGGGAAAATAAAAGATTGTAATACTGTTACAAATTGTACTATAATAACTGTAATATATATATGTATTATATTATTAAAACAGAAAGTAAAACTAATAAATCTGTAAGTATGTCCACTTGAGATAGTTATAGTCCAGTCCAAGGTGTGATGAGAACATACAGTAAATAAATGAGTGAGATTATACAGTAAGTCACTTTCTGTTTCATTAAAATATGTCCAAGGTGATGTGATGTGTCATGAGAATCATTGTTATATTGTTATATATGTGTACAATCCAAGTGGTTTCTGTTGTGTAAAATTCTATAGGCTACAGTTAGTATAATTTAGCCCATTCATGGCTGTACGTTGGTTGTTTATGTGAGTTGATTGTATTGTTTTGAAGGCTCTCAGACTGACCTGTTACACGTGGTAAACCTGAGGACCAAGCAGAAATGCATGGAAGAGAAGCAGCAATGTTAGCCAGGACGTTATAGACGTGATACTTAATCCGAACAGATGTATCTCCATCACCCACTGGCATCCTAAAAGAAATATGTAGGGGTAGCAGACTGGAGCATTTTCAAATAGTTTCTGACTCTATGCATTTTAAAGGTTGAGGTGTTGGTATTATGAAATTCTATATAATCCTCTGAGGTTTGCACAACAACAAAATACATCGTAGTAGCGTAGACAGAAAAAATAATGTGTGCCTCTGAAAAATTTAGTGTGCCACATGGAACACCACTATCTTTGGTTGTTATTTTAAACGTCAATGTGCAATCAGTACATTTAATTACTAGACGTATCAACTAAATAATAAATAGGTGGTAGGATATAGGTGTTTGTGGATGTTGAAAATTTAAGATAACTGGGCAATAATCTGCACTAACGCAGCATACCACCATGAAAACACTGACTCGTTGACAGCCTATCTGCCAAGTTCTTCAAATGGCAAAACGGATCTTAAATTCTTCATCTTAAATTCTTCATCTTAAATTAATTTTATGTTATCATGTCGACTGTTGAAAACAGGAGACGACTACGGAAAATATCTTCTAGATTAATTAAGCAATGCGATCAACGCAAGTAAATGGGGGCTCTTTTTCAGTTAGTGTGACATTACTGGTAAGCTATAGCGTTAGCTGCTAAAGGTGTTGTATTGACAACTCGTGCCCAAAAGTTTGATTGTCCGGAAAAAGTTATCACTGTGTTAATTCTAACAGGAAAAATAATTAAGGATGATTAAAAATGATATTGTATTCATTTTATATTTGGATATTGGCCTATACTAATACCATCATGTTAATTGGCTACAGTCCACTGTCCAAATCCAAGGATAGCCTATTTGATATATAGCAAACACATATCTTACACATCGGAAATAACTGCAAACAACACATATTTAGCCAGAATTGTGATTATCTGTTTATAAGAAACACTACGTTTCACCACATAAACTACCTTTGCTATTACCACTGACATAAAGGTAAGATTAGGCCTATCATCATCATCATTAACTTTTATTGTCAGACTCAAGGTACTTGTTAGAAAACAAACAAGCAGACAGCAATTCAACACATACATAAAAAATGTTTAAAAAAAGATAATAAGGGAACATTCCCACTTATTATAAAAGGCAGTTATACCAGTGTTTCCACACGGTTGCCTGGAAACGTACAGTACTAAAACATGGATCCAACAGCAGCATGATAATAGAGTTTTGAGAATTGTCTAGCCTCCCGATAACTCAGTTTCCTCAGTAAGGCATGAAAAGTGGCAAAACAAGTCACTTGCAATACACCACCTAGGTCTCCTGAGTAATATCCTCATGCAGTCATTGTAGGCAACCTGAAGTTTACGTATGCTTGCATTTTTAAACGTAACCCATAAAGGGGAAGTATAAAAAGAGAAAGAGACTTATCTTAACATGGTCAGAAAAGAGCGACTGTCTATACATGTCGTCATCGTCAGACATTTGATCTGTTAAACGTGCCCCAAATATTTAGTTTTAATACTGACGTCTAGCACTTGCCCAGTGCTAGCTGGCTGGCTGTAGATCATACAGCCAGTTTCTCAGCGTCTTAACTGTTCAGAGAGATCATTCATGTACAGATTAAATAGGGCCGGTGAGAGAAGCCTCCCTTGCTGTACCATTTTACCAATACCAAAGGGTGCAGAGACAGTATTGCCCCATTGACCTGCATACTCTGGTTGGCATACCAGTATGTCAGGATTCTAATTTTGCTGTGAAGCACGCCCCTTTGACTGAATTTGAGAAACAGCTCATGGTGATTGACTGTCAAAAGCCTTAGAGGCATCAATAAAACCAATTTAAACAGAAAAGGTCTTCCTTCTATACATTGCAACCACTTCTTTCAATGCATATATAGCTCAGTACCATGCTTAGCTTTAAAGCCAAATTGGTTATCTGTGGTACAATCATATTCAGACAAATTATCCAACAGTATTGTTTCCAGAATTTTAGACAGCACACTGGCTAGTGCAATTGGCCTGTAGTTATCCAGGCTCCCAACCGTGCCAGCTTTGTCCTTGATAACAGGCACAAGGTACCTATATATGCACGTTTTGATTGTTTCAAGCAGGTAAAAGCAGCTCCAGTTGCTGAAGACAATCACTTTTCATTAGACAACCACTTTTGGGCACGACACCAGCTAGCCTACTAGCTGTCTCCTGTGGATGTATGTATGTATATGTTCGCAGGGGCAGTCAGCGAAGTTGCGCGTATGATACAAGATTTATCTGTGGATGGATGATGTTGTTGTTGTTTTTGACTAAAGAAAAGTAGAATTAACACTTGGGCTTTTATAATGAGTAATTAAACCATAATAGCCCAAGTTGTCATACAAAACCAGTAAAGCTATAACAAACAAATGTATTTGATTTCAGGGTGTGCCAGCCGTAGCTACGTTAGTGCATCGGAGAATATGATTGATATTAACTAACCTATGTAAACATTCCTTCACAACTCCCCTCATGTGTAATCAGTGAAGCACTAGAGACAGACCTGTCTTTGCCATCGGCAGGGGCCCGTCCACAGCATAGGCAGCAGCAGAGCACAGATAGAAGCAGCAGCAAGACGGGAACCAGGACACCTGCCAGCACTGCCCCCCGGACACCTGCGACACACACGCACACGCACGCACGCGCACGCACGCACGCATGTCAATCCATACAAAAGAACATATCCTACTATGTAATAACCCAGAGATTTGTAAGATTATTATTATTAATATTTCATATAGGGATTAAATCATCTAAGAATATATCTTGTGGCCCGCTAATGGCATCCTAGTCATTTTTATACTGTTTATAGTTTTGTATCTATGGCTGTTTACATCAAATATTTCATATGTAGCTACATTTGTGCAGCATGCTGTATTTCCTAAGCTACGAACAACTCCTTTTTACAGGTCACAGGTCATAGAAGTGTGTAGCATGCTGCAATAGTTGTGTAACACACAAGCAGACACACACACAGAGAGGGATGGATGCAGACATACTGCAGGCTCCGGTGGCTGGGTGACAGCTGACACCTTCTCCACAGTCGCACACAGATGAACAGTTGAGGCCATACTGCAACGCTGGGCAGCTGCTGTTACAACTAGCACAAAGAAAACACAACCAAGATACTTCAGACGTTTCTCATTTAGACTCCATTTAAATGAAAATACATCTAATATTGACAATTAGTGAGAATAAGTGAATCATTATTCACAACATAAGGATGTGTATTACAAAAATACTATATTGAACTAACAATTATGGATTAGACACAGTCGATGCTCAAACATGTCAGTTTACAGCATAACAATGAACGCAGGTCTCCTTGGCCTGCAACAACTGGTGCCGTCTATTATGTGAAATTGTGTGCCAAGCAACCGTTTCAGTGTGTTTAACCTGAGGGAGATATGGCCTTTATAAAAGCCTTAACTCTCTGCTTTGCTTTGCTTTTCCAGCCCTCTCACCTCTCTCCCTGAATGCCTGGGTGACAGACACATCTTCCTGTCACATGATGGCAGTTGCCATAGAAACAAGGGCTACAGAGGAAGCGACAGGCGTCTCCATGTGTCCTGTCAGAGCAGACTTCTTCACATCTTGGGAGACATAAATAATGTATGATACATACATACGGTACATACATACATAAATACAGTATATATACTGTGTATATACAGTGTATATATATTGTATATATATTGTAAGTATTACAATACTAAATTATGTAGAATATAAATAGGTCTTAACCTATATCCAATTATGAATGCCTGCCTTGGTTCTCCAACTCACTCACAACCAGGGTTGGGAAGTAACTGATTACAAGAAAAGAAATGCGCCAGGCAACTGTTTTGGAATGGCATTTCAAAGAACACATTTTTTATGGTGAAGTAATGCAAAAGTAACTGAAAGTAATTTTATCTTCAGGGGCAGAATGGTCTAGTGGTCTGGGTGTTGGACTTCCAGTCAGAAGACTGTGGGTTTAAACCTCGGTGCTGACCTACCTGTAAGTATCCTTGAGCAAGATTCCATACCTTGCATGGCAGCAATCACTATTGGTGCATGAATGTGTGTGTGTGTGTGTGTGTGTGTGAATGTGAGGTAAAGTACTATTTAAATGCACCCATTTATCTTATATTACTACATTTAGGTAATACAAAGACTGTGGGTACTGATTATAATTTTAGCCTGGTAACTAGTAACTGCAACAGATTACATTTAAAAAGAAAGGCCGCACAATGGCTTAAACACGTGCACACACCTGGACCCAGTCCATCCTGGGTTACATCGTGCACACGCGCCCGTTCGCGCGTCACAGGCCTCACTACCCCTGCACAGCGGGCACCTCTCCTGGCAGCCGTCGCCATAGTAACCGGGCTGACACTGGCGGTCGCAGCGTGTGCCGTTCCAGCCAGGTTCACAGGCAGCGCACAGCCCGTCAGTGGCAGAGCAAGGACGACCGCCTCTACAGTGACCACAGCTACGGGGCAAAGAGCCATATTTATAATCATAATAATCTTCCCTAAGTGGCTTCTGGGGTCATATATGTTAGCTCTACATGTTAGCTCTACATTAGGTCTACATGTTAGCTCTACATTAGCTCTACATTAGGTCTACATGTTAGCTCTACATGTTAGCTCTACATTAGGTCTACATGTTAGCTCTACAGTTAGCTCTACATGTTAGCGCTACATTAGGTCTACATGTTAGCTCTACATTAGGTCTACATGTTAGCTCTACATTAGCTATACATTAGGTCTACATGTTAGCTCTACATTAGGTCTACATGTTAGCTCTACAGTGACCACAGCTACAGGACAAAGACATTTATAATCATAATAATCCCCCCTAAGTGGCTTCTGCGGTCATATATGTTAGGTCTACAGTTAGCGCTACATGTTAGCTCTACATTAGCTCTACATTAGGTCTACAGTTAGCTCTACATGTTAGCTCTACATTAGGTCTACATGTTAGCTCTACATTAGGTCTACAGTTAGCTCTACATGTTAGCTCTACATTAGGTCTACATGTTAGCTCTACAGTGACCACAGCTACAGGGCAAAGAGACATATTTATAATCATAATAATCCTCCTTAAGTGGCTTCTGGGGTCATATTACGCTTTGTCATACGTGTGGGGAAAACAATACAATCACATTTCCATATATAGCATATATAGCATGTATAGCATGTATAGCATACGAGTGAATGTGTTAGCCTTTGCTTCATTTGTGGCCCGCAGGCATTAACCTGCTTAATTGGTAATACGAAAGCATCTCCCTCATTCGTGCAGTGGCTGAAGGAGGTGCTCTCCCTGTTACCCCTGGGAACATCTTTTCAAATAAGTTTACATTGATGTGGTGTTCTTTTGTTAACATTTGCCTTTCAAATTACTTTTAGTGGCCCGATTGTATAACTGCTAAAGTCAGTACATTTTAATAAAAAGTAATTTATTATGTAATTGTAATGGTTCCTATTCCCTGTAATTGTTATTTATGTATTTTATTTTATTTATTTTCTTATGTTAATGTTATAAGCCTTGGGAGGGTTGTGTATGGGTGGGGGGAGTTTATTTCTTGTTCCGGTTTGTATTGTTGTATGTTGGAATTGAAAAACAAAACATAGTTATTTAAAATACATTATAATCATAATCCTCATTTTCAGTACACACACACACACACACACACACACACACACACACACACACACACACACACACACACACACACAATAAACACGGCAGCCTACCTCATGGCACACCCGCTGCCATACTGTCCGTCCTGACAGGGCTGGCTGCAGCGTACGCCCATGTATCCCGGGTGGCACACGCACGTTCCGACCAGCGGGTGGCAGCGGCCGTGCGCCGTGTCGCAGTCGCAGCGGTGGCTGCAGTCGTCCCCCCACCAGCCGTCCTGACAGTCGCACTGGCCCGAGCGCTGGTGGCACGGCGACAGGTGGCAGCGGCACGTCTTGCTGCACTTGGGCCCCCAGTGCCCAGCGCGACACCGGCACATGCCCGTCAACTGGTCGCACGCGGACCCCAGCGCTCCCACGTTGTTGCACGGGCACGGGGTGGTGCAGGTGGGGGTCCACCAGCCCTCGTCGCAGGTACAGTTGCCATGGGTGGGGTGGCAGCGCCCGTGGCGTGCGCACTTGCAGGAGGACTGGCATAGCGCCCCCCAGCGGTTAGAGTTGCACGTGCACTCACCGCTGACGGGGTCACAGTGGCCGTGCGGGAAACATGGGCACACTTCACGACAGTCTGACGCCCAGAACTCAGCAGGGCAACCTGCCGTTGATCACATTATGGGACCTCTTGAGATGAAGCAGCTCCCTCAATCATAGCATTAGCATGCCGCAGTAATTAATCAGTGTGTGTTGCTTTAACACCACCTATATCTAGCATGTGTCAATCACTACGGTATGTAGGCTATGATAGATATGCTATTGTCATCATTTTTTTCCAAAGTGATTAAATTAAGTAAGTAAAATGTATTAACTAGCACTTTAAACAATGAAAAGTAGTCACAAAGTTATGTACAGTACATTAAAATATACACCGTATAAGACATGAACCTATACAACTCATACAAGATGTGCTCATAAAATACAGAAAACAAAAAATAATCAACTACTGTATGTCAACGCCTGTTGTCAAAAGCCAAAAAAGAAAGGTGGGTTTTAAGAAGAGATATACAAACATAAAACTAAAGGTAGTCCAAGGAGCAGACCTTGCTTAAGGGTACTTATAAGCAGGCCATCTTCGGGGCTCGAACCAACGACCTTGCGACTATTAGTCAAACAAGAGGGTCCTAAATCATTAAATGAAACAGTGCACGTTGCTTTAACACTACCTCTATTTACATGTGACAATCACTACGGTATGTAGGCTATGACAGATATTACTATTATTAATAATTTTATCTAAGGTATAACAAGGTGAAGATGTTGCTCAAGGTCATAGGTAGACCAACTCTGGGGCTGGAACCAATGACTACACTGTTGTGACTCACGTGTTGTACAGTGTGCCCCGTAGTAGCCTGGGGGACAGCGACACACTCCGGGATACACACACAGCTCGTCAGCCCGGCAGGCGAGCTCGCCCTCACACACCGCTATAGGAAACAGAAATCACACCACAGCCTGTGAACTGACCCATGGCTAGCATGGCATGGCCAGGCATGTGTCTGCCTGGGTGTTGGCACTCACGTATGATGCAGTCCTTCCCATTGGGTTTCCATCCAGTGCAACACACCAACGTGGACGAGTCCCTGGTCAGATGGGCGTGTGAAACCATGAGTGAATAAATAGAATCATACTCATAAATAGAGTCAAACTGTTATAGGGGCATAGGGGCTCCTGTATGCACATCCATTACAGCCTGGCTATTATAATACACATACAAACCTGTTAAGTACTACTAAGTATGTACACAACACAGATGACTTATTAAAAAACAGTTGTTTTGGAATGAGACACCCAGTTTACTGTTGTGCTTCTCAGCCAGTCCCTCTATTGTTAAATGCTTGCTTCTGTAATCGGCTGGCACTTGCTTGACGAAACAGTACCAAGTGTTGTTCAGGCAGTCAGTGGATAGTACCTGAGGTTCTGGCAGACGTTTTTCCCATTCGGGTCCAGGGCCTGTGTGGTGGCCTGGGAGCAGAACAGCAGCACCAACACGGATGTCAGGAGAGGCTCCATCTCCTCACCGGTCCTGAACTAAACCCAGGGACCGACCCAAACTCCCGGTGGTCTCTGGGTCCACCGACAGCCTTCCACCCTCAAGCCAACTCTTTATTTGATTTGCTTCTTCAATCTGTTTCAAGCAGATCTCCTCCCAAGTTGAAAAAGGAACAATGGGAGGGAGTTCTGCTCCCTATCCTCTACCCTGTTCACCCCTTCCTCTGCCCCCCCCTCTCTTTTAGTCAGCTTACAGTATGGCCAAGTGAGCATTGAGATGTCCTGGCCCTTAGGCTCCCTTCCTCTTCTCATTTCCTGGGAACGTCAGAGTCGCTTCCTCCCATTCACTCAGATGCACTATACTTTTTAAAGATTCTCTTACACACACACACACACCCAGGACATACTGCATTGAATAGTTATGTGCAGTGCTTTTACGATAACTTGTTTTCTATGGCTGACTGGAGTCTCAGAAAAAAGTATATATATTTGTACAAATTTTCAACAATATCCATTTACTTGACAAGAAATTTCTTCAAATCACCACAAATCTGCTAGTGAAACATGAATATGATTCCATTGCAAATTAACTAGCGTAATGTGCATGCAATGTCATTTTCTAGTTTGGAATTTAAAAAAATCTTTGGCCTTGGTAGGAATGTGTATTTGGGTGAGTAGTCTGACCCTAATAATATAATAACTGTAGTTATCAGAGATCTTATATTTCATCAAATAACATGAAATTCAGACCTGCGTATGCAACTGATATTTTTTATTTATTTTTTTCAACACAAAACATTTCCATTAAAACATGATTAAAAAAATAATGTAGGAAAATAGTGTGTGATAAGATGTACATGCTATTATCACCAACAACAATAAACAGAATGCCATTGGTCTGTTCCTTTTATGCCTGCTGGTATTCTTTTACAGTTCTGAAGTTTGACATCCTTTACGATCAACTGATTAAAACAAATTAATGTAGACATGAGCACGCATTATAAATGCCTTGTGCACATATATACAGTGTATTAAGATTAACGGAGCGAAAATGTGTAATTCACAGTGAAAGAGTTTTGTCAGAGTGCATTTCCTACCCACATGTGGGTTAATAGAGGAAAAAGGTTTAGTAACCTCACTCACCGTTAAGTTAAACACTAGGATAATATTTTAGTTAAAATAATGCCCTCGTGTGGCACAAAACTGTAATTCAGTATGGGTACTATTTTAAAGTACCTTTTGGTATAATCTTTGGTTTAGAATTTTTTTCTAAAGCTATACAAAATTATATAAATATAGATTTCATGGATACATATAAATCAACAACTTCCATATGATACAGAAAGGAAATGTTTCTTATGTCATTGAGAACTTTACCTATAAAAGAATCCTTATTGGCGATGGTGTAAAAAAAGTATTCCCCCTTCTACTGTTTAAGAATGCTTATACAGTAGACCCTCTAAGAAGTAATTAATAAGCAAATCCTTACTTAAGAGCAGTCTAAGTACGAGTGAATGTAAAATACTAAATAAGAAAAATAGAGCAAGGTGAGGTATTTGTTCTCAATGGGTTAAATGTTTTACCGTGAAGATAAGAATAATGTCTTACACAGTCATCATTTAAGGGTTAATACTGGGACACAAGGGCTGCAATTGGCCCAATTCTGGCAATAGATTATTGGGCTAAAGCCACATATTGACAGTAGATTGTATGATTCTTGGGCTAAAGCCACATATTGACAGTAGATTGTATGATTCTTGGGCTAAAGCCACATATTGACAGTAGATAGTATGATTCTTGGGCTAAGGCCACACACTGACAGTAGATAGTATTTACAGACAGGTGAAAAGTGGCCTGGATCAGACAATACACCTCTGAGAGCACAGCCCCATGCAGGTCTGTAGCAGCGTTTAGGCTCAGGGGGACGGCTGTAACTCCGCCTCTCCGCTAGCTTCAGAGTCTTCGATGATCTCCCAGGTGGAGGCGGAGCTATTCACGTGGGCAGAGATTCGGCTGCCACTGCCAGACCGTGTCAGGAACCCAAAGCTACAGGCAGCCCAGATACAGGTGTAAGGTCAATGCTCGTCATAAAGGTTTTTTAGTTCAATTAGTTAGATTAATATTCTTACAGTGTTCTGTGAGATGGCCATGAATGAGTGATTAAAGGAGAATCAATGTGAAACCAGAACTAGCTATCCAGAGAAAGAGAAAGTTCAGCACACCAAATCAAGTCAGTACCATTTGTCCTTAGTCTACTGAGAAACATTGAGCCAGAAGTCTTGCCCATCTCTATTCTATAGAACGCATTAGTCACACTGCTTGAGGTGTAGATATCTACAAGTAGGTGCAGGATTTATCTCCATGAGAGGCATGCTGCCACTATGTAAATACTGTTTAGATATACAGTATGCAACAGCATTACCACACACTCTAGATCCTAAATAGAAACAGAAACCACTATACAAACTGACACAAAATCTTCCCGTCGCCACTACCAACAAATAAAAGTACAGTTCTGTACATTGATATCACGTTCTTGCTATAATTGGATATTATTTGTATTTTTTCAGACTTTTACTTAAAAAAACTAAGTTTAAACTGCGAAAGTGGAAATTGTACTCACAGATTTTGAATGCGGGATTCAGCAGGTTTTTCCTGTGCGGCATCAGTCTCGGTCTGTTCAAATAGTGGACCTTTTACTCCCTCATCACTGCAATAGAGACAGCGTTGTACATCATAAGGACCACAACACTTTCACAAACAGGGTACCATTACATTTCACTCAAATAGCAATGCTTGAAAACGTCAAAATTTGTCATGGCAGCTGACGAGGATGTGCTCAGGCGCATCACCTGCTGCATTCATCCACAGGGATGCCCAACATCTTGGATTTGATGCGAGTTCTCTGTTTCTTGATAGTGGCGCGCACCGCATCCAACAGGAAACCTGGACACCTCTCATCGTTAAGGATCTCACTGGGTAAACAAAACACACATGCACCCATGTGCGAAGATGTGAGATAAAAACATCAAGCTTTAGACAAACGGGAACGATCCGGTCAATGGTGACTTTCAGCGTTGTCCCACACTCACCTCTGATAGTAGTTCAGCTCCTCCTGGACCAGGAATAGGTTGGCTTTGAGCTCATTCCTTTCATAGAGCATTTCACGCACCTCCTTTTTAGTGAAACAGGGCTGATCTGAGTCTCTCTTCTCCTCTCTTGTGCCTGTTGCTTCTGACTTCTGACAGGGACTGGCCTGGGAGAGAAGACACCCACTCAGGTCTGATTGCAAGGCTTACACCAACACACTGCTCAAACCTTCAAATTAATTTACAGTGTTGAGATTAAGGTATAACCTACTGTGCTGTACTAACCGTAACCTACTGTGGATGTGTCATCACAATAGAAATCATGGACACAACTGAAACATTTTTATTTAAATGCCGGTGTTCTGCCAATTTGAGAAAAAAGTCAAATGATGATGTATATGTCATTCATTTCTTCTCTGTGAACATGATACAGGTAGGACGTTTGTGTTCATATTCATAGATGTATTTCTTCACACACACACACACACACACACACACACACACACACACACACACACACACACACACACACACACACAC
>JAODOY010000005.1:3951675-3970444 GCA_025399855.1 Forbesichthys papilliferus | reverse complement strand
GATTATATCTCCACACTGGCCTGGGAACGCCTCGGGATCCCCCAGTCAGAGCTTGATGATGTGGCTCGGGAAAGGGAAGTTTGGGGTCCCTTACTGAAGCTGCTGCCCCCGCGACCCAACTCCAGATAAGCGGGAGAAGATGGATGGATGGATGGATTTACATTTAAAATAAAACGTAAAAGGTACTTTTAGTATTTAGGCTAACTTTGAGGCTCCACGACCACACTTTATGGCTCCTATCCGAGCCAAAAAGCCCCCTTCTATCGCAATAGTTTTTAAGGCAATAGTAGGAGAACACATCGCATAAAACACATTTTTAGATTTACCGTTTGTGCAACTATTTGCCATGCTGTAATGTTATTAGAGTTATTTAAACTGGCTTGGTTGTTACCGTCTATGCCTAAGCCTATGCCTAACATAACAGGTGATGGTAGCCCAGTAGTTTGTGTTAGTTAACCTGACATGCCAGATGAATTGTTGTCACAAGTCCATCTGGGGAGCCGTACATTGAAACTGTTTGTGAATGGCTGCTCTTTCAAAAAAATACTTGGCAGTTGATTGGATGAATCATCTGGTCTTTTTTGCTGTCGGCAGAATTGGCACATTCAAGATGATTCTGAGGCTTTCCAGACTGATTCTCATGGCGAAATTAAACTGAAGCTCGCGAGATCAGGAAGGTCTGGCGAGGCTTAGTGTTAGTAGCTGGGGTCCAGAAACAAGGTCTGCCTGTTAGCAGAGTTTTGCCATGCGGGGAATTAGAAGGGTCCCATCTTAGGTTCAAAGATATTTGATATTTCTAGCTACGGATGCACCGATATACAGTATATATATTTTCCGTACATCGGTATCAGCATATTGGCAAATAATATGACATACACAATGGCAGTTGGCCGATGTATATCGGTTTTTCGCAACAATATTGATCTGGCTAAATGTAAGCTAATATACCTTTTGTCAAATTCAACAATTTCCTCTCATTTCGCTAGTTTATTGTTCTTTTTGCGTGTTGAAAAAATGATTATACTTCTACACGGCCCTGGCTCCATAAATAGAAATATAAACAAAGTGGCAAACACCGCTCATATTAACAAAACATTTCTACGTGTAAGGCAGCACCACAGAGGACCGCGGAGCAATACTGTTTTCATTTGAGTCATGTTTGTGTTCATGTTTATCTAGTGAAGTACAATACACATTCATTAACATAGTTTACATTAACATGCTAATTCTCATCTCCAGTCTATCCATTACTCTCATGTTACTGTATGTTAGTAAGGAACATGTGATATTTCCCCCTAGATAGCAAATATACAAAAATATTTAACATTATCTTACTTTTCCTATAGCTCTTTTTTCCTAAGGTGTGGTCTACTAAAAACAGTTACATGGCTTCAATAATGAGATACAGTAGGGTGTGTTTCTCAAGAGACTAAGATAATGTACGCAACATACTTTTCCTCTGGGTATCCCCCCAGCCAGTCAGATAGCCAATCAAGTTAGGGCATGCTAACACCAACTGTGAAATGTTAAGGTTGAAAAAACGTGTCCAGAAAAAATTTTTAGGGAATGATAATATGGGCCCAATAACAGATCCTGTATTGAACCAATACATCTTTACTGTGATCTACTGTATTTCTAAAACATTTAGGAAAAGTGAAATGGGACATAAATGTATAAAAGACTAAATGCAAGAATAACATGATGGTTGAACTATGAATATACTCCTTTATCTTCATGATGTTGGCAAATTACTTTGCATTGAAGGTGTGTGAGTGTGTGTGTTCCTGTTCACTGCACTCCTGCAAATGTGTCATTAATGATCTATACTGTAGATATTGTAGACTGCTATCATGCCATAGCCCAGGTGTTGTAATGTGTGGACCAATGGGTCTTTGTGAAGACACACCCTCTGATAAGAATATAGCAGCCAGCATCGCACTCCTTTATTTGCTATTGTGAAATATAGGCAGGTAGTAAATCGAAAAGAAATAGATTTCCGTATCAAATCACTCATTTTGAACCATGTTTCCAGATGCATATTAAGGAGTTACTCTATATAGCATGCTTCAATTGGTTGTAATTAGACAAACCAGACAAACCTTGGACACAGCGACACAGCTACAGATAACAATCACATTATAAGTGTCATATTGGCCATGCCTTTCATTTAGGGTGAAATGGCCACCACAACAGCCGATGCCAAACAGAGGTTCAGTTCAGTCTAGTAATGCTATATTAGTAAACTGTAAACTGTAAACCTGAAACTGTAAATGACCAAACCACCACAAAATTTAAATTGGCTACTAAGGAGGTACATTAGAAATACTGTGAGATGACTGCAGACATAATTTACGGTGTGTGGTATTTGGCTCTTTTCTTGCAGGTGATGGAGAGGAGGTCAGGTATTACTTTATTAAGTTTCAGTGTGGGGATTTCCACAATTGCTGGCTCAGCACCAATGAGATTGCACAAGCTTAGCACTATAACAGGATTTTGGAACAAGAGCTTCACACTCCCCGTCCACTTACTATTCAACTTTGAGGCAGAAATTAACTTTCCCTATAACTCTGCACTTACGGGAAGAGATTAGGCCATGGCAGACATTATGTAATTTTCCCAATATTATCCTCCATCTATTAAACTGGTGTACCAGCATGGAAACCATTTGGACTATAAAGGCACAATTGCAAACAATCATTTATGATCTGTAATACTGATTATTTATTTATTTTACAGTAAATCATAAACCAAATAAAATAAAGATTTGGTTGCTCTGCTAAATGATAGGACATTATATTGTAACTCTAAAGGTGCCATAAAGGTAGTGCATACTGTCAGACTGTCAGCCATTAGGACTTAGGCTTTGTCTAACAACGTTATAGTGCAGATCTGAACAAAGCAGAACTGACCCTGAAGCAACAGAAGAATTGCCAGCACAGACCTGTTTTGAACAGCAGATCAAAATGAAGACCTGTATGAACTGTTAGGGTTGCTGGTGTTGACACTGTTGAGACTGTTGGGGCACACTGTAATGTCTTACTTTAGCAGCCAAGAGCACAAACCGTGTGAAGCAACCTTTTTCTGTGAATGTGACTACTTATAAACATGCAATCTTAAAGGTATAATCTGATTGTTATAGATACAACACATTTAGTGAAATTCACCAAATATCTCCTAGCATTACTCTATCTTATCGTTCTCTGTGTGTGCTGAAAAAAACGAATCTGGTACTACTCCACAGCTAAGATCACCGCTCACAACAACACCACCATAAGCTTTGCAATGCTTTTCCATTGTGTGGGGTGGAGCTTCTGGGGCAGCACTCTATGGCATTGAAAAAATAGTTTTTTTGTTGTGATTTGAGTTAGAAGTTAAAAGCAGGGTCAGTCATTTGAGAGAACGCTTGCTGATGGATCTCAAATTAAAATAATATCCCTCTGTGGAACTTCGTGAACCTCTGTGGACCTCCGCTGTGAGGCTGCATGCATCGAAGCGCGTTGTGAAGCAAAGTGTATTGCTACGGTTTGTTGATGTGAGCGGTGTTCGCCACTTTGTTTATGTTGCTATTTACGGAGCCAGGGCTGTGTAGGTATGGGATTACTTTTTCAACACTCACACAGAAAGGTAAGCTAGCGAAATGCAAGGAGATATTTGGTGAATTTCACAAAAAGTATTTTAGCATATTTGCAATAGCTACACCTTTAACAAGCATTTTCATGAATAGCATACCCTGCCTTTAAATCTAAGCATTTCAATTTAGCTTGAGTCGGTTTATGCTGCAACTTCAAACAAAGTAGTTCTGTAAATGTATTATATGGGTTGACATGTCATTTAATAGGTATAATAAACTTTGTGTATATATATACACTGTATATGTATATATACACAGCCGTGGAAAAATGTAAGAGCACTGCACAATCTTTAAAATGTAATGTAAATATACCGTAAATGTAAAGAATATAACTTTAATATAAAAAACATATAAAAACATTTAAAATGTAGTAAAAATCTGAGAAACTGCTGCAGTGGTTGGTTTATAAGGCTGACCTTATAAACCATGTTAAGCAATGTTTGTTAAGCTCAGAAGAAAATCTTTCAGAGCTCTGACACTAACCCATTCACAGACAATAAACCTGCATGGGTTTCTACTCCACTCCCACTTGTGATTCATGAAATCGTCAAGGTCCAGATGTTTGTCTTCATGCATCAAATGAAACATAAAATGAGACCACTGTAAGCACAGTAGTCATGAAGCATCAACAAATAGGCCTACCCAGAGCCATGTAAAGAGAGAGTTGCGTCATCTCCATTCATTCCAATTAACAATTTGTTCACAGCAACAGAGCCTCAAAATAGTTCCTTAAAAGCCTAAATATTAAAAGTACACTATGAATTCTATTTGAAATATAAATCTGTGCATTTATTGACTACCAATTACCAATAAATGAAGTTATATGTTTGTAAAAATATACTTTTGTTTATACGCAGTTTTCCTGCATTTACCTATCAGCAATTCTGGTAAAGTATTTCAAGCCCGGGGATATCCATAAAGTGATGTGAATCATGTTCATTTGATGGTTTCTGCTTGTTTGTTGTATGTATATTCTGTAGTTTGCCCTCAATCCCCAATTTGTAGGATAATGATATTAAAAATCTAAAATAAGGGCTATTCTGTGTAATTTAAAGGTGTATTCAGCGATTGTAAAACAATATACTTTTTTGATAGATTAAGCGCATTTCTCCTCACAGTCCGCTACACGTCTCTTCTGTGTGTGCACTGAAAAGATAATATGGTGATTCTACACAGCCCTGGCTCTGCAAATGGAAACGCAAAGAGCAGAGCAGAGCACACCACACAAAACTCTCCCGGCCTTGGCAATGTGTATCCAATGTGGGGGGCGGATTTGGTGTAAACAACATGAAAGCCTGGATCCATCCTGCGCCTTGGATCAACGGTTCTGTTACGGTGGGAGGCAGGACAGCCGGAGGCAAGACACACGGGTAGGTACGGTAGAAGACACAGACTAAAGGAAGCAACGACATTCGTGGTCAGGGTACAGACCAAAGGTTGGCAACGAAAACAGCTAACGGCAATAGGACAACAATGTGGTAACTGAAGACGACATCGGGGGAAGACAGAGGTTGGTACCAGAAAAACAACAGACTCAAAATACAGCACCAGGGGAATAAGTGTAACACGGAGGAGACCGGACTCTAATGGAGCAAACTAACACTCCGGCAACAGGAACAGGTAAACATAGGGTATAAATACTGAGGAGAACTAGGTGTAGACAATTACATGATAATGGGACAAGATAACCGGGGGAACAGAAGACCCGGACTGGAAACCAGAAAACACAGGGAACATGGATACAAGACCGGCAAGTTCCGGCTGCTGTTGGTGGTGTAATGGTGTGAGGGATATTGTCTTGGCACACTCCTTGTTTGAGCATCGTTTCAATTCCACGGCCTACGTGAGTATTATTGCTGATCATCTATTATTGACTACTTCCAGCAAGATGTCGTGCCATGGCAAAAAGCTCCCATCATCTGAAACTGGTTTATTGAACAGGACAATGAGTTCACCGCTTTCAAATGTCCTCTGCAGGTCACCAGATCTCAATCCAACGGCACCATTGGAATGTGATGGAACTGGAGATTTGCATAATTGATTTGCAGGCAACAAATCTACAGCAACTGTGTTATGTCAGAATGGCCAACATCTCTGAGGAATGTTTTCAGCACCTTAATCTATGCCACAAAAAGTTAAACCAATTATGAAGGAAAACGGAGCTCTAACCAATATGTTGTACTAAATTAAGTGTAAGGTGTATGTAAGGAACAATAACAATTGACTTATCTCCCTCAGATATGGTAAAGTCAAACATGTTGATTCAATGTCATTCAAATGGTCATTGAGAAAAAAAACATTGTCAAAACATTCATGTGAAAGACATTATTTTCTTTCAATCATTGCCATTTCCAGACATTTATCGAAACATCCTAATTCTAAGCTATATAAATAATTTTTCAACATCAAGTTATGTACAAAATTGTATATAAATTATTTTTGGCAACTAACTCGATCCTGAACACAAAAGTCTGTGCGTTCTGGCCCATATGAGACTCTCTGAATGGGCATGGACACCCATAGTCACTTGACTTGAATTTCGCAGAAAGTACCAATTCTATAGGTAATGTGCCTGTTTATATTGGCTTTGTGTCTCATTTTCACCTATAGGGATGGTTTAGGAGAAACCATTCAGAACATCCAATAAAAGATCTGTGTTTCTCAATAGACTGAGAGAATGTTATTTTGGAATGTGCTTTAGTTTGATTACGGCGCTTTCGAAAAATCGGCATTGGATGAACCATATGTGAATCACCATCTAGCTAAAGTCACACCTAAACCACACACGGGAGCTGCCAGTAGGTGGCGCACTGGTCCTCGCGTACTGTAGGACACCTCAAACGCATAATATGAAGCCTGGCATGATGGATTCTCGCATGAGTATTATTACAGTATATCACGAAGCCAGCTGCTTCGCAAAGTTAAAAGCAGAGTGCGATGTAGGGACAATGTATTAGTTCCTGCAGGCAGTATATTCTGTCGGTGTGTGACATTCATTAATTTCCTTATTGGAGTTTAATAATTTACCATGAAGGTTAAGCTGTAAGAACATAGGTCTATCTGATGTTGAGGACAAAAGCCATGGACAGTTTGTGGATTTCGACATTAGGCATGGTTGATCTCATGTTAAATATTAAACTGTAGAAAAATAAATGGGAGATTTGATGATGTATATATTATCCTGATATATTGATGGATGCATTCACATAACAAAAACAATAAATACAGTGTTTACGATATACATCAGCATACATGGATTATTTCAGTGCCCACCAGTCCCAAGTGCATTCTACATCTGATATACTGCAAATATGTTTGATTTCATGACTTTTGTAGACCTAGCTATCGAATAATTGGACAAACGACCGACAATCGTTTAGAAAGAACAAATGAATAGACACGACCTTATTTTATTGTCTTTATTTATGAAATTAGGTCGAACAAAACCTATTGCCCCATGTGAAAAAATAAGGTAGAAACATTTGTTTCATAGGCTACTAAAAAAATAGAGGCAGCATTTTCTCATATTTAAAACAAACAACAACAGCAACAAAAACATAAACAATCAGAAAAGGGCTTAAATGTAAAGCGACTGTTATATTTATTTATTTTTTATTTATTATTATTATTATTATTATTATTATTATTATTATTACTTTGTGCAGTGCTTTTTATTTACATAGTCAGAATTCTGCCAATGCCTCGTCATAATACATTATAGCACATTTCTGAAGTGAACAGCAAATCCTTCTTGAAATAGTACTCCTCTACAGGGTAGGTGTGTGAATAGTCTGTGGGACCGTAGTACTGTGCGTACTCCTGGCTGTCCTGTTGGCCGGGCCAACACTGGGACGCACAATAGCAGTTGTGGGGATTGCAGTGGTGATAGTGAAAATGTTCTGAGGGGGCGCTGTGACTGTGAAAGGACTCCATCCTTGTGGGCGAGTCATAGCATGACGAAGACGAAGACGAGAATGATTCCTGGGGAGAGTAGCTGTTGTGGTCAACTGAGCTGGAGAATTTCAGTGACTCCGACGGCGACGGGGGAGCCTTAAACAAACCCAACAAAACATTGAGTTGAACAGGCATTCTGTCGTTCGGCCACACCTGCCTGAAACACACGATGCTAGACAAGACAGTGCACACAGACAGATGGGCTAGGCTAATAAATACTCACCATGCTATTGTTGTAATAGGCTGCGTCAGATGAGAACTGTTGAGACCACGGCGGCGCAAAGCTGGGAGGTGGATACGGGGTGGCGCAACAGTTGCTGCTGCCAAGGTCACAATAGTTCTCAGCGGGCGGCACTATCGAGTCCATGAAGCAGGCTCTGTCGAACGCGCTCTCTTGCAGTATCTGGACGCCGCTGCACGCAGCGCCGCCCGGTTGGAAAGCGGCTACCGGCGGCTCAGGCAGGCCTCGCACGTTGCTGAAGTTGTCTGTTGCTCCGGAGTGTAGGCCTACGGAGGCTGCCTCGCAGTAGCTGGCTATGGA
This sequence comes from Forbesichthys papilliferus, assembly GCA_025399855.1. Taxonomy (NCBI): domain Eukaryota; kingdom Metazoa; phylum Chordata; class Actinopteri; order Percopsiformes; family Amblyopsidae; genus Forbesichthys; species Forbesichthys papilliferus. The sequence goes on along the minus strand of JAODOY010000005.1, from coordinate 3,962,318 downwards.
TGGAGGGGGGCGGAGGATAGGAAGACGATGAGCGCATAAGTTCAGGGTCATATGTGATGTCACGACTCCATCAACCAACACATTTCAATGTACGTTTATAAATAGCCTGAGCATAAACCGTGAACCTTTTGCTATCAAAGTTAGATATTTAGCCTATAAGTTGATGGGTCTGTCATGTAAGTATAGTCTAGTACTTTACTGGTTTATGGGTCAGAGGTTTCTCTGTTTTACATGTCGTGTAGGCTACTCTATGTGCAGTTGATTTAGGATTTTAATCCGCATGGATTTATGGCTCACACGCCCATATTTGCACAGTTGGGGATTTCCAGTGCGCGATAGCCAATTCATTTTGCAGTTCGGAAGCTTGGAAATGGAACACAACACACTGAATATCGGTGTACTGTACTCCATGTGCACGTTATTTCATTTATTGTGACCCATATACAGTTCAAGAAAACGTTTTGTGGACTTACCTTGATAAGGTGGAGCACAAATGGTCTGAACATCCACGAAGCTCTGGGCTATCTATTCATTTCACAAGATGGGAGGAGAATCAGCAAGGGAAAGGACAAAGAAAATTTAGTTAGTTATTTCATACAGGATATTTCCAATCTCTCGTTTTGTATATGCAAGTGTTGTATTTTGCTATATCTTTTAGGTTACATTAATGCCACTGAAATGAAATATGTAATGTACGTCATTTAACCATGATATTGTATGTTAAATAGCTCTATAAAACGTTAAAATTATTTAAAATTATTGAGGAGAAATGTTGTCACATGCTTTCAAAGCATGCCACAACATTTCTCGACGTCCTCAACCATTTTAAATCATGTTAATGTTTACATAGAACTATTTAACATAAAATGTAATGGTTTCAATAAAGAGAACTGTTTTTTTGTGACAAATGTTTGGTGAAAACCTATGATCTGTTGATTATGCCACGTAAATAAAATATTGATTTTCCGTAAATAGTTTGTATTCTTTGTAATGTAACTTTAGTGGAACTATTACTATCATAACTTTGCATGACAGCGAGAGTCCTATATGTGACCTGCGCGGACCCAGAAGAGGAGGCGCCTGTCGTGGAAAGCTTAGCACAACTTGGAACAGTCTCGATGGACATTGTAAGGAAGTAAAAGACTGACACACGTGAGGGACAGGAAAAGGCATGGGGATATTTAGTTACCGTTTGGGTCTTCTTAATGTCTGCTTCTCGAGCTCTGTGGAGCTCCAGCAGTTCTTTGACCGTCGTTTTGACACGCACGCCCTGGTACACTCTGGGCTTATCTGCATGACAAGGCAGAGCAGCGTGGTATTCATGTTTACTAAACACACATCAACAGGAGGCTATACAGGCTATACGAGACACGTAGTACATCTAACCAAATACCTCCAACATTCTGTCTTTTAGATTTTTTTAATTGTTTATTAATATTCAATAAAAGAGTGTGACTGGCCACAAATCTGTTCAAGAATCTAAAACTGCCAGATTCATTGATTCAGATATGAACATTGAAAAATAAGAAATAAACACATTTTATTGTATTAGCCTAGTACTGTTTTTAATCACTGGCCTATTCTATAGTGGTGATAAAGCTACCGCGCATAAAATCCGTTGACATAGACAAAAGGTTATATGCCGGGGCTTTGGCGAGCGCCACTGCTTGCCTGGCGTGGCGCAGGATACTACCGGTCCAAGATCCGGGATATGTCTTTACAGAGGTTTTCTGACAGTCTTTATGTGGAACTCTCCGGACTGTGCGCCTAAACCATGCTACCCCGCCCAGATCAGGAACAAAGGAAATCGGTGCAAAATACATAAAGTAAGTGTATATTTCAGATCACGGTGGACAGAATTACTTGAATAGGCTACCATAGCTGTTTAAAAATCATAATTTCGCGATCATAATCATTATGCGAGCGAAGATAAAGTCTATATACTGGATATAATATGTGAGGCAAGTTCCTGACGAAAAACTACATAAACTGCATAACTCCGTTAAAATGTAGAATTTGTTTGGTATATAGCCAACAGTATAACAGTTTCGAGCATTCGATAACATATTATAAGCAAAGGGTTACGTTGCGACGGTTAGATAGGCTATAATATTACTGTCAGCATAAACCCTAAGTAGCCTATAGTATAATTTGTATTTCCTTTATGTGTAGGCCTATTGTTTTAGACCATTCCAATTTCGGTTTTGCCTTTATCACTTCATAAGTATTAAACGAAAGCGTAGAGCCTGTCTAACATATGTAGACAACACTATATTTAACAAGTAGACCTAAATCATTGGATCCCCACGAGAAAATAGCCCCCAAACGCCATACTTTAAATAAATACCTTTGCATTTCACTAATCTGCATGCTTACTTTGAATAAGTAGCCTATTGTATTTGGTTTAATCTAAGACAGTTAACCAATAGGCTGGTAAAATTAAGCAAGAACACGCCACACACAAATGCATGTAATTTAAAGGTATTTAAAGCAACCAATAGGCTAGTGTATAGGCGATTTAATAGGCTAGTTGGTGCAGCTCAGCAGGGGTTCAGAGGTGTGCGAGTCGGGGATGTTAAATCCCATCTGATAAATATTCATACAGTTTGCCGTTTGTCTTAAATGTAGCAAACTGTAGGCCAAGAATTCCCGAACAGACACATCCCACTTAAACCTGGCGATTTGTAGCGTCCTTTTCACGCAGAAGATATCCTACACTATCAAAACCTATTGGTGCATTTTCAGTAACACAATGAACGATAATAAAATATAATGAAAACACCAGCCTTATATATTGAGGTATTTCACAAGTGAGCACGGCATAGGCCTTGTTAAAATAATGAGACATATCCAATAAAATATAGGCTGTAATTTGATAAAACTAGATAAAACTCTATACTTATGTTCCATTGAAATGCTAACAAAGTCCAAAATGTATTTAAAAATAAGTTGGATTGTAGAATTATTTTTAACTCTTGTTATTCACACTATGATTATTCATTTGTTACTACAGCAGCAAGTACAGTGTTATATTTTTATTTTAAACATTGTCTATTTTTCTCTTCTGTATATATGTGTTACAGGAGGCTATAGTCCTTTCCAGGTGAAAATTCAATGAAAACTCACCTGACATGTTGGCTGGATGAAGAGAACGGCTCTTGGGAGAAGACCTATGGGATCCCACAACGTCCTTTTCTGGCTCAGTAAATGGCCAAGAACGAAATTTTCGTAAAAGTGTAAAAAAATCACACGACAAATGACTTTAAACAGCACCAGAGCATACCAAAATATTGTAATATAGCTGGGGATATATTAGTTTGAGATTTTTCCCCTCCATGCCTACTATTTAAAACCCCTAGAACTCAATGATTTGACAATGATTTGATTGCGCGTTACTTTCAATTTGAATATTCAGAGGCACCACAAAAATATACGTTTTTCACTTAAAATGAGCACATATAGACATATTACAACCTTTCTAGTAATGTAATATAACCATAGTTTGCATTTATATCGAAAGATATTAATGTTTTGTATATTTTATCCTCCTTTTTGCAATTCATGGCATGACACCCCCTTCATTAAGCACTAGAGAAGTCGGTCAGGTATATTCTCACGTCGTATTATGACTTTATAGCAACGCTATTGGGTTCATATAGACCACAGAATATACAAGCAACATATATCAGCATATGTTTTATCTGTATGTATAACAAAACAATATTAAAGTTCAAAAGTTGTGGGCGTGGCAAAATGTAGCAGCAGCCATCTTTGAAGTCGCAGGCTCCAAGAACAAGTGCAGTCCTTGCCTCAGCAATCAACCACCTGTTAGGCTATATATAAATGACTAAATATTTCGACCAGTTCTGAAATCATTTGCTTTTAAGCTTTCATGTTTAACTTTTAAGCTCTATGAAATACATTTTAGTAGAGAATATTGACAAATCTCTATATGAAACAAACCATACACATTTTCCTATACACATAAACAATATCCAATAACTGTATTATATTTAGAGATTACATTGAACACGGTGATACATAATGCGAAATATTTATTATTAAATAGCTTCCAGGGAGAATGTCAACAACACATTAAGAAAGGACTCTGATAAAACTAAAACTTTAGTAAACTAAACAAATAGAAAATGATCAACTGGACACATTACATTATGTAGCAATTTTCATAGTTTTAAGTGTTTGCAAATATCCTATAATGAACCTTTTCTGTCATAATATTTAGGAAATATTTATAAAACATAAGCTCTGTGTTATCATTAGGGCTGTTTTGAAAACAATATGTTGACACTTTCCTTCAATAGCCACCTGAAATAACCAAAAATCAATTTTCATATTAACATTTAATTGCTGCTAATACATACCTCCTTAATCAATCAGTAATAGTTTTTTAGACACAATACACAAACGTGTTTAATTAATTTATATTCTAGCGCTCAAATCTTTTCTTATGAATTCAAGTCAGAGGAGATGGGGAGCGCACCATCTAGTGGCCAAATTACAGATTTGTTTTTGCTAAAGGCCTGCTTCGATCGTATTGTATACGTTTTATATAACGCATCTTTGGGAATTAATTTATTTTAAATCCATAATTTAAATGCATAGTTTATCACCAAATCATCATACAAATTGTATTTTCTCTTAAATGTTTATCACACAAACAAGCTATCGAATTGGAAACCAATTGTTTCATGTATTTTGTTCATGTATTCTTATAAATAAAATAAAAATAATGAAGTTAAACTTTTCACAAATGTTTGGTTTACATAAAGTAAACCCTTTCGCAAATTGTTTTTTATAGGCTAATGTGAATACCTGAATGATCACATCATACAGATTCACTAGGATAATATTAATGTACAGTAGTCTAAATTATTCTTATATAATATCATTATAAAAGTTATATAAAGGCCTTGTTATGCTAATAATATATTTTATTACAGTTTTTTTCGATTGCTTATACACACCAAAATGTTATATAACACACAGTTAGTAAAATCTTCCACCTGGGCAGCAAAACCATAGCCCAGATTTGCACAACTAAGTACATTCTCAGCCTCAGTTTTTGCAAAACACTACACAAAGTGATTTGCAAAGTACTAAACACACACAAACTACATTAGACACAGACATAACACAATGTCACTTCTTTGAGATTTCAAAGCACTCCCTTCCAAAATACCATGCCTATTACTAGAATATGTCTCAGCTAAATGTTTTTTATCTGTGTATTTGCAATGTAAGATGTCCTTGAGTGTTTGAAAGGCATCATAAATAAAATGTATTATTAATAATAAAATAATAATAATAATATAATAATAATAATTATTATTATTATTAATAATAATGATTAACAACTTATCAAACCAGGCCATCAGGTGAACAGACACAGGTGCTTATAATAACTTTAAACTCACCAATCAGCCATAAGCACTATAAAAAAGGACACATGTGAGTTAACCTGCTGCAACATAAAGCTTGTAGTGCATCACAGTAAGATGAATGAAAACACAATTGGCCAGAGAGCTATTCAGAATGTTTTAGGCCAAAATGGTGGTAACATCAAATGTTGCAGCATACAGAATGGGGCCCTCACCACCATGCCAACATACAGTAGGTCCTTATACCTTACAAAACGTGAATATGTGGGCCAAAACATATTTCTCATAATGTCAGAATAGAATAGACATGCGACCAAACTGATGCAGGGTCAGTGTAAGGATAGATTCGCCTTCCAAGAAGATTACAGTATTTACTCACTGTCTTGTTAAAGAAGACATGGCCTGTGATGTGAATAAAGGTCTAACGCCTGATCCAACCAGGCAAAGAGATGATGCTTTGGGTTTATATCTTTACTGTAATTACGTAATATTTCTTATACATGTTTTTGCTGTGCTTACAATATTTTATTTACATAGAATATAATCTGTTCTAATTTTTAGTACAAAATGTAACCTTTGGAAATTGATGTATTGTCGGATTTCTGAAGACAAATATATTTTTTCATCATTGTGCAGAACTGGTGTGCATGCTTTAGGTCAATATTTTACAGTAATGTACTTAATTCTAACAATATCTTAGAATAAAGTCAACCTAGACTAACATTACAAAAACACAAATGTTCAAAGTGTTTTAGATTGAGCACAGCTGGTTCTGTTTTAAACAGAATAAGATCATATGACCCTTGTGTGTGCCATTTGTGACATTTCTTGTGTGTATGTTTGTGTGAATTGTGTATTGTAAATTGTGTATTTTGTCAAATAGTGGTTTGACAAAATGAGCCCTGTTTTCAAAATCGTGCTTAAGCAATCGAAAAAAACTGTAAATGGGCCATATATTACCGTAGAGAGTGATTTGCTGCCACCAAGAGGTTATTTTCGTAATCACACTTCATATAACGATGATCTATATGTATAAAGACTTCCTCATTGAAGGGTTCCTTGGCATTTTCCTGTAATTGGCATCATTAGGTTTCAGAACTTGAGACAGTGACGCACAAACACCCATTGTACGCACGGCTGTAGCGAACGTGCTTCATGCAAGTGCATGTCTATAATGATATTATATAAATGTTTGCGTCATCAGCCGCGCCTCCACAACAGAGTCCCCACCCAACGCACACTTCTGATTTGTATTAAGAAACAAGCCACAGTTTGTAAAATAATTCTCTTCAACACTGCCCCTCCTCATCCACTCCCCAATCCATCCAGTCAGTAGGTCCTCCTGAGTTCGTAGGGTGACCAGGGGGCGCCGCTGTCCTCCTTGGCCCAGGAGGAGGCCTGAGGTTCACTGTGGGAGGCCAGGGTCCCGTGGCTGTCGGCCTCCTCCGGTCCCAGCGCTGCCATCTTGGACACCAGGTCGCCGGTGGCACTGCTCATGTAGGGCGGTGCGCAGGGGAAAGGCGGTGGGGCGGCGGGGTAGGGGCTGGTGGTCATGGGGTGGTAGTGGACCTCCTCCATGGAGTGCAGGGTGTAGGGCTGGGTGCCGGCGGCAGAGGGGCCCATGGACGAGCCCCGGCTTGGGGAGCGGTACTGCGACGGGCTGCCCCCCGGGGCCTCCGGGCTGGGCATGGAGGCCGGCATGCTGACGGACGACAGGCTGTCTGGACAGAGGCCGTCCACCTGTGGCACTGGATCTGGCACCGACTGGTCCCATGGTTCCCTCTGGAGGGGTGGCGAGCGGAGGGGAGAGGGGAAGAGAGGAGAGGGAGTCCAGGGGAGGAAGGGAGGTGAAAGGGGGAGAGGAGAGGAGAGTCTATTGTAAACTGTTTGTATTTTAATTTACATGTTTTTGTCATCCCCCATCACACACACACAAACAGGGACAAATAAAGATACCGTACCAGAAAGAGATGGGAGGACTCTCCGTTGAACGGGGACAGCAGGGAGGAGAGCGCAGAAGATGGGAATATGGACCCGCCCGTGCTGGAGAAGGCAGCGGTGCGGTAGTCCCCAAAGGTCTCCGGGTAGTAGCCGTCGATGAGGGAGGAGTAGCCGCTCATGGAGGTGGGCTCACAGCCCAGGGACTTGCCGCCCAGGCCGGAGGAGTACATGTCTGACGAGAACTGCTTGGTGGAGGGGCAGAAGTCTGTGTCGGAGATGAAGGGACGCCTCATACTGTAGTAGCCTTGTAGCATGTGGGACCCTGTAATAAACAGGTGTGCATACATTTAGCTACCACGTTTAGGTACTTTGACAAAGAGGTATATAAATCTTGACTTAAATCTGATTTTCACATGTAAACATGAAAATATTAATGATCTTACGGGTGGTGCGTCAAAATGTTATAGAATATGGTATTGGTGCGAAACATGGTGCGTGTTTATCATCCCATATGGACAGCTGTAGGCTACTGTACTGTTTGTTGTCAAGCTGAACGATTTGGAACCATTGTTTCGACAAGTTTAGCTGCATTTGTGAAAAATGCTACAACATCACAAATTGATTGCAGTCTATTGTAAAGAGTATCAAAACATGCTGCACTTATTCTTACATTGTACACGGAGTTAGTAGTAATGTAACATAAAGTTATTCTGTAGAGGGAGCATTATTCAATAGGATATTTGTTGTATCGTTATAATATGTCAGAATATTACAAGATTTTACACAAATAGGTATTTACACAATTTATTGTGACAATATGTTAACTAACATAACACAAAATAAATTAACCAAAAGCTTGAATATAGCTAAAATACGGCTTGTGGTTTTTATTTATTTACAGTTTGCTAAGCATTTTGGATGTGGAGAATATTTTGCATAATATATTGGTGTTTGTTGGTGACATGATATATTACATATAATCTACATATATAATGATCAGTGTGATTCATTACAAGCTACTGTAGCAAGTTTGTTTTAAATGGCAGGAGAGTGTCAAAGACTGACCAACGTTTTTGATGAGAGATAAATAGGTTTAGCCTCTATAGCTGTTTCCTTCATTACAGTTGTACAAGCGGAGAAGTTATATATAACTCATCAGTTAAAAATATATGAAGGTTTATTCTATTATTTTGAATAGCCAGTAGTTATAGGAAGAATAAGGTGACGACGGACAGAGCCAGCACACATGGGCTTCAAACCCATTCTTCAGAAAACCTATAGTGATGTGAAGGAGCATATTTCCATTTATGTATAATGTTTAAAGTAAAAATCAATACAATATTTATCCAAGTCATGCTATTTTTCTCTTCCTCATTTCCCTCAACAGTGTTTTTTTTTTTGCACTCTTTGACTAAGAATACCGACCTAATTCTTCGTATTGTAGCTAGCTGAAGACCCACAGTTGGTCCCATGAAGCATTATGCGCAATACATTTTCTTTATAGGGTTTGGTGCCTGCAACATCAAGGTTACTTAAAAGGTTATGGCCGCTGAGTGGCTGAGAGACAAAGACAAAGGCTACTAGTGTACCATCAAAATCATTTTAAAGTTGTTATTTTAATTAAAATTGCACTTATTTGTTTTTATTATTTGGGCTGTTAATTGGAAAGAATAAACCTCTGACACATCTCAGGTGACTGCTGCAATTGACAAAGTTACACAATCATGATAGCTTCAAAATAATGAGAAAAAAAAATATTCAAATGCACTTTTCCATTAGACTTGCTGGATTAGAACATGCTAGTCCTACTGTACATGTTGTTCAGTGCATTTTATCTTCAGAAGAGCTATCTAGATTTAACCTGATCGTTTTCATTGAATTTGTTTCAGATTTGAGAGCTGCTTCGAAATTGTTGTATGAAATCAGTCATCTGCAAGTGTTTTTATCGGTGTGTTGCCTGGCCTTCTTACCTGGCATTTGAACAAAAGACGGAGGCGTTGTCGCTCCATTCTGCAGAAAAAATAAGTTGGAAAGATTTAGTCTGACACAAAATCCTTGAAATAAGTAAAAAGTTCAGATGCAAAAACCTCTGAGTTCATCTGAAAAAAGTTGCTATTAGCTAAAACAGCAATATGTATTAGGTTTCTATATTTGGGTTCACTAAGTTCACCGTTATTGCAATGAAAATTATGTTTGTCACTGAACAGTCTATGACTAATATGATACTAAAGATATGACTAAACAGTCATATCTTTATCTAACATTAAACTAATTATTAAGTTTTTGACAATATAACAACAAAACATGTCTGATGGACATAGATGTTTTCGCTCATGAAGTTATTTCAAACACGAAGAATGTCATTTTGATAAACTAACATTCGAACACAAATTAATCCACATATATACTCTGCAAAAGAGCATAATGTATATATGGACTGAAAGAAGAGACAGGTACACACTGAGAGAGGACACAGGCTTTCATGTTTGCATATGACTAACATGAAAGAGTTGATATTAAGGCTATGTTGGCTGGGAGGCAAGCAAATTCTGAGGGCTGAATTTGAATGTTATTTGCCAACGCCAAGACTTCCTCATGTGGCCCAGGTATGGCTGACTGCATCTCTGAAGGCTGTGTAGGGAAATCAGCTTGTTCAAGCTCAGGGACTCATAGCACAGCAAAGCTAGCAACCATACGGAGCAGCATAACAAAACCGGCCAGGCCCCGGTCGGAATTATTTATATTATTGTCACGTAAAACTAGAATACAATAAATACTCCACAATAAACAGAATGAACACCGCACATTATTTAGACAGAACCCTGTGAATGGGAACGTTACAATACAGACACTGCTGTTTACTGTGAGCTCAAACTCAAGTTCTACTCTGTGGCAAGATGGTTTATTGTAGCCTAAACGTGCCCTTTTAATTGTACCCGTATGCGTTGGTACATGAAGAGAGTTACGTTGTGGTCAGAGTTTGCCCCTGCCTCTCAATGGCCTTTTATGCACCCATATAAAAGAGACAGCTCTGGTGGGAGCATAGGCTGGTGAGAGAGTTGAGGTTAGCTTTAGCTACTCAGGGCATTACTAAGCTTACATGGGTGCGCCTGCATACTCTTTCTAAAGGTCCCTGTTGAATAGGCCTATAGTCATTGACCCATGTGACTGACATGTTTGCGGTTGCTTCAGCTAATTAATATAATCATCTTGAATAAATCTAATAAATATATATTAACTAAAAATAATAATAATAATAATAATAATAATAATAATAATAATAATAATAATAATAATAAAGAT
>JAODOY010000005.1:3921652-3951575 GCA_025399855.1 Forbesichthys papilliferus | reverse complement strand
TACAAGGAGGAGAGGTTTACCTGATGAGGTATTCTCTGATCCAGGTGTGACCTACGATAAATAATGTGGAGAAAGGGTGGAGGGTGGGTGGGAGGGTGGGGGTGGGGAGGGACTGAAGCCTCCCGGACTTCTCACCTGCTCTGGAAGTAGTTTGCTAGTTCGGATGCCTCATGGTTCAGACTCCTCAGGTGTACAATTAAATTGCCAGAGTTGGTGAACATGGCGCCACACGTTTTGCACTCGTAAATCCGCGGCTTCCGGATTATGTGTCGGGAGACCCTCATGTGGTGCTTATATTCACCGAAGGACGTGAATGTGGCGCTACATATCTGGCACTGGAAACAGCGTTTACCTTCGTGCTTCAGCCGGTGCATCTTTAGGGAGTAGGCCCGTGTGAACTTTTTCCCACAGCGGTCACACTGGAAAGGCTTAATACCTGCAGGGGGCAGCAGAGGGAACCAAGACTGAGTTGGTTTGTACATCAGCAACAAATGTTCCCATGTGTATTAGTGTGTGTGCGCGCGCGTGTGTGCGTGCCACGTGTGTGTGTGCCCTATAACAGACCCCTGACTGTTTTCCATATTAACGCTCCCTGGAATGCCCTGGAAAGACTCATTTATCTAATTCATTCACAAAGCTATCGCAGCCTGTAACACAGCACAGCTAAAGCAAATATGCACAGCGGTGAACCATTCTCCAGGTCGATACTGGCTAGGCTACAACTGTTATGGATAACAGATAATCACAGACTGTTTACCTGTGTGGTGATGAAATGTGAAAAATGTCCTCAACTATGATGTGCATGAGTGTTGCATCTGGAGAGCAAAGACCTAAGACAGTTCTTCCATAAAATATAAGGACAAAATGTCCTCAAAATCTCCTCCTTGCCTTCAGAAGTAATAGGAGATATTTAAAATAGGAGATGTACTGTGATGCCAGACTAAATCAATGGGTACTTGGTGTTCCATGCAATGGGTTATCTAACAACAATGATGAAATCACAATCTCTGAAGCCAGCAGTACTTCCCCATGTGCGGTGAACCTACCGGAGTGTATGAGCATGTGCTGTTTCAGATTCTGAATGCGTGTGAAGCGGACTCCACAGGTCGGACATTGGAAGGGCCTGTCCGGACCATTGGTGCCAGGACGCGCTGACGGGCTAATGTAGAGGTGGTACGGGTACTGGATGCCTTCCAGCCTATTGCAGGAACACAGAATAGGCTGACTTAAATCTTCGTAAAAGTAGTTGACTGCAATCACTGCGCTGAAAGTGCACAATTATAATGACAAAACGGCATAAACAACGATATCCCTTTGTGCTTTTTGTTGCCATTGATAGTCTACTCAAAACAAAAAGAATAAACTCCTTCTTTACTTCTGGTACAAAATGCGCTATATCCCGTTTCACTCCCACGGTTTACTTTGTTTAATTATGCTGGTTATGTTTTCTGGCCGGGGGCCAATATTAATGTCCCATCCTGATTGTGGTCTGTTGTCTCCAGCGCTCTCCAAGTGCTGGAGAGCGCTGGAGGACTTGGACCGCTGACATGACAGGGAGACTCATTATCCACAGGTTCATCATATTTGTTCTTGAAAATAAAGCTGAAACAACTCCCAGTGCGGCCCACGCACCGGCACGTGCGCTCATTTAGTCACCGTCGCACCTTCGTCACGACATAAACGCCGTTGGCGAACGCGCGTCATGGAGCGCGTCGAGAAAAGGCACCTTTGACAAATGGTGATGATCTGAGCAGGTGTGCTGCAGACAGCTGTGGATGCCATTTGTGACCGAATGTTTCCCCTTTGCTTACTGCCTGAGTGCAAGTCTTAACAAATCGTGTTACCTTTCGTCATCCTCTGCATGTCCTGCGGCATTAGACGTACTCTGCATGGAGGGCAAGCCCTCAGACACTCCCTCATCCATCGACCCTGTTCCCGAGGAGGAGAGAGAGAGCTATTTACCCACATGGCAGCTGTTTCCATGACATTCGTGATGACGATACATGGTGGCCTGGGGGCAAACCTAGGCCCACTAAGTAAGCAGGCTTGGTGGTGGTGATAAATCACAAGTAGGGATGTAACGGTATATCGAATATTTGTCATATCGCGATAAAGCAATGTCCCCATCCCGCCATGACGATATATACTGGATATGACATGGTTACAAAACAGTCTTGTGTTACTACTCGAGTGGAACAGACATTCTAGAGGGCATGTTTAACAACAGTACATCAGTTGTCTATTAGCTGTGAACAGTTAATAGACAATTTAGCCCGGTTAGCAAGGTCAACGGATAGCGATTTGTGCCGTTCTGTATGCCGACATTGATCAGCTGGAGTGGGATATGTCTCCGGACGCACTTCAAACATTTAACTTACCATGGCATCAGCCAAATGTGTGGATAAGCACTTCAGCACGACTAGCATACAACGTTCCACTAGTATACAACGTTCGACTACTGCTAACAAGCAGGTTATTGCTGCGGATATGCAACAATACAGACTAAAAACATATGGTCAAAGTGATTGCGTGCTGCTACAATGACTTCACTCGTACATTGATATCGTTTACATCCCAATAAATCAGAGGTTTTATTACGGTGTTATGGCTGGTTTATATACAGCTGCGGAACAAATTAAGAGATGTCAGATTTTCACTATTTACACATTTCTATGTATTATTTACATGTAATACACACATTTTTAGATTTATATTATTTAGAGAATCTTTCCACGTATTACATATTTGTTTAATTTACAGTATATACTGTTAAATTTAAAAACATGTGTAGTGGTCTCTTCATCTTCTCTGTGGCTGCATTGTTCTATAATATTAACTCAGTAAGCTATGGTTAGCCCTGGAGATGGAAGCCTCACCTATGGAGGACGACTGTGGGCTGATGAGCAGGTCCTCCTGCACCTGATCGCTGCCCGGCACAGTCTGCTGGTCGCTCAGCGAGCTCTGGGAGGCGCTGACGGGCTGCGAGGATGTTTCCTGTACCTCCTCGTCGCTGAGCCGCTCCACCTTCACCCTCACATCCTCCTCCTCCTCCGCAGTCATCGTCGCCGGCGATGGCGGCGCCGTCTTGGAGCTCTCGCAGGTCAGGAAGTCACTCAAGCGCCGGCCGACCGCCACCTCCGAGGGCCCCGGCGCGGCCTGCTCCAGGCACCGGGGGCTCTCCGGGAGCTTGGCCTTGTCGGAGTGGAACCGCCGGTCAATGCCGAAGGGGAACGTCCACGGGAAGGCCAGCGACGACTCCATTGGCTGGGCTGCCGCGTCAGAGAAGGAAGGGGAGGGGTTGGGGATCTGCGGAGACGTGGCGACCATCTGCGCCGGGCACTTCAGCGGGCGTTCGGGCGAGGATGACGCCGCCGTCGTCGTCCCAAAGCTCTTGCGCTTCCGCCGCGACTCGCGGCACACCGGCACGTTGCGCTCCATCATGCTGCAGTCGGACGACACGGGTGACAGGCTGCCGTCCAGCGGCGTCAGGGCGCAGTTGGACGAGGCGCTCTCCGGGGCCGACTCGTGGGGCTTGTCCACGACCACGCCACCGCCAGCGCTGCCGCCACTGTTGTTGCTGGCCGTCCACAGGATACTGGACTTCATGAACTCGGAGCACGTGCTCGCCACGGCGAACATCTGCATGTAGCTGGCGGCCGCCAGGACATCGATGATGTTCTCCGTGCTGATTGACAGCGTGGAGGTGTAGGCGTACTCCAGCAGCGGCGTGAACCCGCTGGCCGTCACGTGGTGGAGGTCCAACACAAACTTGTCCTCCTCGTCCGGCCGACCCACCAGCTTGGAGCGGAAGAACTCACTGCAGCAGGCCAGCACCACCTTGTGGGCCAGGAAGAGCTTGTCCTGGACGCGAATGGTGACGTCGCACAGGTGTCCCTCGCTGCGCAGTGCGTTGAGCTTCTCCAGCATCTCCTGGCTGTGGGACGGCGAACTGTGGGTGAACGTTTTGACCCCCATCTGAAAGTCTGAGGTCTTGTCTGTGGCTTAGATGGACAGCCTGCTGTGGGGACCAAATGGAAAAAGGTTCAGTTTCGATCTTAAAATGCAAAGGGAAACTGTTATGAAACTGAAATGTTGGATGCTGCTTTGTTGGCCTGTTGTTATTTGGGCCATAATGAAGCACTGAACAAATTCAGGAATGAGGTGAAAGACAACAGATGGCATTGACTTTTAAATTAAATGCCCTGCAGCAAGGCTGCTCGATTATGAAAACAAAATCTGAATCTCAATTATTTTGGTCAATTTTATCACGATTATTTAACATTTACTGAATCACATTTTTTTTAATTAACAAATCAATAGTGAAAACACCTTCAACTGTGAAATTCCCCTTAATAACTTTGCCGCAGAACCCGTGCGCATGTCATTCAGAACACACAACACAAAAAAAAGAGTTTAGGCCTCCTTGCAAAACGCATTGTGCAAAATAATTGATTATACCGTTGTTGTGATCGTTTTCGAAATTGAAATTACGATCAAAATCCAATTAACTGCACAGCCCTACAGTATGTGGCGAGAGAGGGATGAATAAATGAGACAACTGCAGACGACAGTTGGCGTTGGGGACGGCGAGAGCAAGAACGGTGCTTTCGGAGGGCAAGGGAAGGAGAGAGGCAGTAAAAAGCATGGCAGACAGCATGGAGGACAAAATGGCAGGTTACGTAACGACAATCAAAGCAGATGCAAGGCGCAATGAGCCAGATCCATGTGGAGGCCAACACACTACAGGATGCAGAACAGCTGTCTCTGAGACATGTGGATCCTTTGAGGCATGAGATTTTCCATCAAACAAAAGCTCAACTCAAGGGGCTCTCGCAGGGAGAGCTCACTCCCCATCACGCAGACGCAGAATAGGGGAAAATACTCTCGGGCTATGTTGGCCCAGGAGAGGCAATGTGAATTATAGAGCAAGGATGAAATAAAGAGAGTTCCTAACCTGATACACTGAATACCAAGGGAAATAGAACATATTTTAAAAAATGTTGTTTATTGTTTAGTAGTCTCTACAATCTTTTTAGTAAAATATTTAAATGTTTACATATAGCCATATATATGTCCCCAATATTTCAGATGACATGCACCCGCCTATGAAGTGCATACATTTTACACAGATATGGGGGTGCTATGTAAACATACAGTATCTTATGTTATAGATCTTGAATCTTTGTGTTTCCATCAATATAGGGATAAGTGGAGTAGACATAACTATTGCATTAATAGTAATTTTTTTAGCAATGCGAATTAATGTAGTTGTGTAGTTGGGAGTCTTGCTGGAATGATTTACGACTTTATAAAACTCAACTCAGTTTATGGGAATTTGCGTTATGGGTTTGCGGGTTGTCGTTGTAAATACATGTGTCAATGTTGTAATTGTTTTATTATTTAGTGCCAGACACGATAACCCCAATAATAAAGAAAGAAAGAAAGTCACTACACATTCAAAAAGTGAAGTCTGCTATTATTCGTGATGATAGGAGAAAGGGGGCGTGGCTCATAACATAGTACTTTCACTGTGTTTACATCAACACACTAGTGTTGAGACGTTCTCAACTTGTAGCGGGCCATCCACTGCTTGTCAGTGAAATTCAACACAAATGGTACACTGAAACTACACTCATATTATTAACTAATTACCTCTCGACATCGACGGACGAAAAAATGTGCAATCAATTTACGTTAGTTGGCTTTGGTTAGCATACTAGTTATTTTACGACGTTATCCTAATACGTTATCCACCACAACAAAGTTAGCGTTAGCTACCAAGCTACGGCTAGCTGACATAACACCAAACTAGCTAGCCTTGGCCTAGAACCAATAGTATTAGTCATAATACCGACATAACGGTTGTATAATAACTACATTATGACATTTACCTTTTAGGTTGGGGCCTGTGTTGTGGGATGGGCCTCGGTTTCAGGGATCCTACACGGTGGTTTCAGAGCTCTCAGCTGGGCGATAAAACAGCACAAAAAGCGCCGAGACTTCAGGCAGCGGAGCTCGCTAGCTATCGCTGCCGTTGTTGTCCGCTAACTCACATTTCATGGGTTTCTGGGGGATTGGATAGCCACCGCCGCAAAACTGTGGGTTTCAATGTATATGCCAGTGTACAGTCATTACAACAACTTGGTTTTAAAAGTTTTGAAATATGCCGTTATCATTCCTTTGTGCTCCCCGTTGTCCTTAATGCGCTTTATTTATGTCCCACAATGCAACGCGCATCTGTAACTGTACTGCACACTGTACATAGGAAGACTTGTATTCTATTAAGAAAATAGATTTGAAAGAATATATGAACGTCTAAGTACCTGTGTATTTCTAGTAAAATCAAATTTGATGTAGATTAATTTTGAAATCACTGTTTTTTTATTTTTAATCACCATTTTCTGTTATTTTTATAGTTGCCTATATTCTACTCGTTTTTTCTGGATTTCTTTTTTTTTTTCAATGAGTCTTGGATCTAGGCCGGGAATCATTAACTTACTTTTTACACATTGACTGAAAATTGCAATATGATTGGTTGCTAGTGTAATTGGATGGACAATGTTAAAAATGGATTGCAAAACATTGGCTTGCATTTGTTTATTTGACAATTTGTATTACAGACAATCTCAAAGACAGCAGCATCTGAAATGTTAATTACATGTCCAAGATAAAAACCTTACAAAAATAAATAGCTTGAAAAGGAAGCTGTAATAATAAAATAGTATGAACCTTCACTGAAGGGATATAGGCCTTTTATTTGTTTAACATACTGTTAATTAACAACTGGAATGAAGAATCAAATATACATCAAAATATCTGAAAACAACACGAAAATTATGCATATTTGCAAAAAAGTCTGAAGATTAATAAAATAATGAATGCTCCGTAAACATAGATAGATCATAATAATTGTTGAACTTATTATTAACACCTCCATTGCTTGCAAAATGCAAACGTTACACTTTTCCTGTCAACTGCATTACAATAAACCTAAAATATAATTACAGAACAAACCAAATGCTTTCCTCGGTTATGATTCTGACCAGCCATATTATCTATGCTAAGGTTTTACACAGAGTGTAAACTCAAATTATATAAATATAAATTCTACACTATTATCAGAAATGATAATCATTCATATTAGTTAATTCATTAAGGTTTTACCTAAATAATCTACTGTACCACTATGCCAATCCTCAATCGCCACAAAATGCCTTATCCACATTAACTTAACATTAATAAGCATTGAAACTATACAACAGAAAGGGAGTTTCCAGATACGTGTTATAACAATGCATGATATATCACTAATAACTTAGGAAATTGTCTGAACATTAACTTAACATTAAGCATTGAAACTATGCAACAGGAAGGGAGTTCCCAGATACGTGTTAATACAATGCATGATATATCACTAATAATTTAGGGAACTGGCTCGACATAAACTTTAGAAGGGTCTGGGTTCTACAGTATAGAGGAGATTTGGAGGTATATGCGTATTGTGATGGTGTTTAACAGCAGGTTTCATGCTTGAAATATTAGCCGCACCATAAATGACTAAATAACTTAGACAGACTGAGCATGTACCATAACGTGTACCAGAGATTATACTGTTGGCCAGAAACACTCACAGACTTCAATCATAAGATCACATCCATTTAGAGTGTGCCTAGAATGCTTCCCTTTCTGAAGGAACACATAAACAGACAAAACCTTTGTTTTGCTATCTACAATATTATCACATGTACATCTTGAGGTAGATTTCAATTGTTAAAAAAAATCATTAGTGGTTGTCACATGTCAACAATGGCTGACAAAACAAAACTCTGGCAAATGCCCCTGATGTGCTTTGAAAACCACTTGACCGGCAAATCTGCTTGTCACTCATTCTGAAGCACGGCCTCCTCTAGCAGTTTCTCAAGGCACAAATGAGATTCATTAAAAGTCACTTTTACAACACTTCTGGAACACTTCATACGCATTCCTGGTTGAGGCATTCGCCGGACACCGGCTCGGGCATCTTGTTGGGGTCGCACCTCTGCGGCTCCACGGTTTTCCCGGTGTAGTCTATGCAGAAGACGCTGCGCCGGCGTTCTCCCTGGCCGCAAGTTCGTGAGCAGGCGGACCAGGGCCCCATCTGCCACATTGGGCAGGGCAGGTCCCCGCACGGCCGGATGTCAGACGGCTTCAGGTCCTTGTCACACAGGCTGGAGAAGAACCCGACGTCGTCCCGGCACTCCACGCTCCTCCGCGACCACCCAGAGCCGCAGCTCTTGGAGCACTCAGACCACTCCCCCAGCACCCACTCGGGAATGCCGAATGGGTGGATCACGTGCAGAGACACTTTCCTCTCCTTGGACCTGCTGAAGGTCACATCTCTGGGGATGAAGAAGGTGTATTTGACCCTGGGAGGGTTGGGGTCCCCGGCCGTGGCCAGGAGCTGGACGGTGATGGCCTCCTTCAGCTGCCTGAAGCTCTGGATGCGCTCCAGGCTGGTGGATGAGCCGCTGTACTTCAGCACCGCACCCAGGACGGGGATGTCCTGCTCCACCGTGGACACGGAGAAGTTACCGTTCAAGATGTAGCAGCCGGTTTCTCTCTTCACGGCCAGGTAGTTGCCGTCGTGTCGGATCCCTCGGTGGCTGCGCTGTTTAATGTCGATGTTGGTCGCGCCGACGGGAATAGTGACAATGTCGTTGTAGCCGTAGCTGGTTAAGAAGAGAAGCAAGTCATTTTTTAATGATACGAAATATATCCCCCAATCATATCAAACTACTAATACCTAAAACACACTTTTATCTTTGGTGTTTATTTAGCACTCACTTTTCCATTAAAAAAAAAAACACAACTAAGCCGACCTTCATACTATCCAAATAGATTTATCATAGAAAGCCAGTTATGGAACGTCACATATTGCCTATTGGCTATTTAACTATTGCTTGCCTGAGCTGAGCGTCTTGGGAGTGGATTCATCATTTTTTAGATACTCCCAATGCCCCCAACCTTATTTTTTTAGTTGTTCCTTGCTTAATTGAAGGTCAAGGTATGGGAGTGTGTGCAATTGTATTTATAAGCCCTGTGAGACTCTAGCTGTGATTTATGGATATCAAATATTTAAACTTCCAGGAACACAAGAAGTGTCTGTCTTAACACTGTGACTTTAAACTCAGTACTACTGGTTGTTAAATAGCTTTCAAATATTTTAATAATACATTGTTAAATGTATATATTTAAAATGTATAAATTATTTGTTACCAGTTGCACGTCTATAATATTACATCATTTAATATATTAATGAGTTATATAATATATTCCTAGATAATAATATATTATATTACATGAATAATACATGTATAATACATGTAATGTGTAATGCAACTTTATATTTATACAAAAGCCATAATTTGTTTTGGCAGCAGAAATATAAAATATGATCTAACATTCATATCACCAGCCTCTACTACAATCACATGCGATCCCTGCTGTGAGTGGGGGGCAACACTTACGTGTCTTTGTTGTAGGAGCCCATAATCTTCCTGCAGGTCATTCCACTTCCTCCACACACGCCACACTTATCCACTCTCTTGGTGGAGCCGATCACCTGGTCACACCCGGCCTTCACACACTGACCCTGAACACACAGGGATGTAGTGTCTGGCCCACACGTGGTCCCGTCAATCACCTACAAAACATAGAGCACGAGAGAATCAAGGCCTGTATATCATCACTTGTCTGCAATCATTAAAGCAATGGATAATATTTTATATTTCTTATTTTAATATTTTATGGGGAAATTTTTACTTTTAATCGTTTTACTAACGTAAAAAAAAACAACATGAATACGTGACATGAAATAACTAAATGACACCATAAACACACAACTCGAATGTTCACAATGATTCCAAAATGTTTACATTCTACTGCAGCTGGTAAAAGGTTTTGATGAACAACAAAAGATCTACAGAATTACGAAAACACATGGAAAAATATAACTGCGAACCTTGGATGTGCATATACTAAGTTATTATGTGATTGTCATGTTAGATTTAAATCATTTGATTCCGCAAGCTTCCATATCTGTTTCAACACAGCCCTGGCTCAGTAAATGGTATTCAAAATATTAACAAACTTCCTCCAACATTGCTTACTCTATCTTTAAGTGATGGCTGTAACTCAATAAAAGTTATCGGTCAATAGAACATGACAACTTTCAGAAATACACAGTGCAGATATTTCTTGCGAACAGTGTTTGGGAGTTTGTGAGAGGTAGTCCAGATGTACAGTTAGTACCTTGGCTTCAAACACCTTGAATTCACTGCTGCCCCTGGCTCTGCAGAACAGTTTGCACCTGTCCCTAGGAGATACTCCGGCATACTTGGGAATCCACTGTTTAATGTTGCCGTGGAAATCCAGGTAGTTGGGGCTGTTGTACTTTTCGCACTGCTCCTCTCGAAAACTCTTCCCTGAAAAAATGCTCTTTGTGTAAAGCAAACTCAACAAAAGTATGGTTTTTACTAAGTGCGATAATGGTGACTATTAGAGAGAGAGAAAGCAAACAAGCTCACCATTATCGTCATCACAAGGCTTTGTGTTACAGGACTGGTATTGAACTCTTTGCCCCTCGCAATACATGCCTCCGTTCAGAGGCACCGGATCTGTGCACTCCCTGTAGGAGAACCAGACCCCTCCGCCGCATGTTCTAGAACACTGTTGCCATGGTCCCCACGCGCCCCAACCGCCGTCCACAACCGCCTGTGGTGAAAAATCCAGAGTGGCTGGTTAGATCTCGGTGCCAAATGCAACACAAAGCCAATGCACTCCAAAACCGCAGGTCTGGGCTTCCTGCGTCATCCGGGCCCACGCGCTTTGCTGGCGCGCCGCAACTCTGGGATAAATCTGTGTTGATGTTTGCCACGCGCCTGCTGTCTATGCCGCTCCACACGCCAGCTACATGCGGAACAAACCGCTAGCTTGACCTGCCACGACCTACCGTGCTATAACCAGGCAGGGCAAAAGTACAAATGTATGTGTGGTGGTCAGAGTGTTAGTTGGTGTACGTGGGCATGTGTGTGTGCGTGTGTGTCTGTGTGTGTGCGCGTGTGCGTGTGTGTCTGCGTGTGAGTGTGCGTGTGTGTGTGAAGGTTTCTATTTGAGTGTAAGTGAGTGTGACTCCACGTGTATTATTCAAGCATGCGTGCACTTGTGCGTACGTGTACATGTGCGCACGTGCGTGCGCGTGTGTGTACTTCTGCATAGGCATCCCATCCAGAGGTTTATGAGTTTGGAGCAGCCATTCCCACCACTGCCAGTATGTCTGGCTTCATAAACACATGTGTGATCATAACACCAGGAGAAGCTATCAGGGCAACTGAAATAAGAATGAACCACTGAGGTCGCCAGATGATCTTTATGCTCTTTTAAAGAAGCACAGAAAAGCAAAGAGTAAAGGCTCGGTTAGGAGTCGTGGACATAAAGGCTAAATGCTGCAGAGCAGTTCTAGAAACACTATATAGAGGAGACATGCCACTTGGAGAATTTTGAATGGAGCTCCATGGGAGAATTCTATGGCAATCTCATCGGTATCATAAATACCAACAAAGAATGTTTGAAACATGAGAGGACCGTGTGCTCCCCTCCGCCCACCCAAATACAAACATGCATGGCAAGTTCCCCGCCTAAACCACCAGGTTTGGACTGGACTGCACATGTCAAGTCAGTGTACTGTATATATCCTAGGCAATAGAATTATTCGAGAGGTGCCAATGCTCCCCCCTGCCTAGCAACAAATCGGTAACAGAATATTTGTATGCTTTAGGAGAGGGCATGCACAGTGTTTTAGCATATAAGATGAAATATAACCACTGGCAAGGACCTTTAACCTATTTAACCAACTGTGTGGTTGCATTGACGTACAGTAAGCCACCTGCAATTTACAAATAACTGCCCGGGCGTTTCAAAGATGGCTGCCGAATGGAGGACTTTGGCAGTTCATCAAAGAACACTTCACTGATAAAGACTGTTACTGTTATAGTACCTGTGGCTGCATGACCTCATCAGTTGCCATGCAGATCCCATGTTGGCACGTGCTGTTGGCGCCACATGGGGTACCATCCGCCCATGCCAAGCTACCATTCTTGGTGGTGCATTGTGGGTTGTCCTCCTCGTGGCACCACAGCTGGCTGCAAGCGCCGCTGTCCGAGGCGTTGGGGCAGTAGACGAACTCCTCCCCGAAGATCTGCTGGCACTGTCGGTCCAGACTGTATAGAGTGCCTGGCAGCTCTCTCGGTAACGGCGTTATAGTTTCTGGGGCGTCCAGCAGGCAGTCTCCTGTCGATGGGTTACGGCGTGTGAGAATTGACAAGACGTTATGGAACACTGGTGTTGAAATGTGTATTTCTTTTATCAGTGTTAGTGCACTGCATGTGTCTATCCAAACCACAGACATAGATTGTCAATTTTTCTTTTTTCATTCAGTGTTTTTCTTCTTTTATTACATTTAATATTCTTTGCTTTTGTCTAGAGTTGTCAGTGACGTCTACAGTGTGGAATGAACATTCTCCGCCACATTGTTTTTCTTTGGAGACATTTTCCAACTGATAAAGAACATATTTTGCTGATGCCAGCTGCTGCTTTTGGCCTGCGTAGTGGAGAAGAGGAAGGAATCCATAGCATGACTCAGTGGAAAAGCAGCTTCACTAATAGGTTCGCCCACGCCACAAACAATACAAGATGCACAACACAAAACAGAGAGCGGATGACAGAGGTTAAACGTAGAGTCATTTTGGAGAAATCGATATTTGAAATTGATGAAAACATGCCACATGCCAAGCCTGAGGTGCTCCCTCAGAAGCTCCGTCCCACATATTGGATAGGCATTGCCATGGCTAGGATATTGTTGAATGGTGCTGTCTGCACCACTTTGTTTGTGTTCCCATTTACAGAGGGCTGTGTAGAAACACCAAATTCTCTTTTCAGCTCGCACACAGAACCGGCAGATAGTCCCAGAGAGTCACTAGATATTGGCTGAGTTTGACAAAAAATATTATTATTTTACAATCGCTGACTCTACCTAGTAAGCGACATTAAGCTAATATACTTTTTGTCAAATTCACTAAATATCTTCTCGCAGCCCTGGCTCCGTAAATAGGAACACAAAGTGGGGAACACCGCTCACAACAACAATGCCCTAGCCTTCGCAATGCATTTCCAATGCGTGTGGCGGAGCTTCTGCATGAGCAGCCTTAGGCAATGAAGGGAGAGGTGTGTTTGTTTCGAATTTTAAGTTTGAAGCTAGCTAGCTTGAGAATGCCTGACTCCACCTTTAAAATACATGTGGCTGGAGGGGGCAGTGGCAGGAAGGAGCCCAGTGTGTGGGAGGGGGAGGGGGAGAGGGAGGGGCATCCGCTGTCGAGGTTCAAAGCAGAACGTTTTGTAACTCCCGTCTGAGGAGTATCTAGGGACTCTTACAGACTCCTATTCTTTCGCTCTCATTCTGCCGCATCACTTAATGTAGGCCTACACATTAATAAGGGCGCTAGAGCAGAGGTCTTCAACAGGGGGTCTGGGACCCCTAGGGGGTCCTCAGAGGTACTGCAAAGTGTCCTCCAAATTATTTGTTTATTTGATTCCAAAAATGTAAATGTCAGAAAACATACATTAGCGTAAATACAACCTGTGCAATAAATATTTAACTGTCATAATTGTAATGGCTTAGTTAGTAGCTTACTTTTATACATGACACTATTAGGCCGCCCTACATTATTGTTGTTGGCCCAGCAACTAAATATGTTATGCCATACTGTATGTGATAGGGGGTCCCTGTGATGTGTCTCCATCAGCTAACGTGTCCTTGGCCTGAAAAACGTTTAACACCTCTGTGCTGGAGTATAATGCAATCACAGAGTTATTGTCACGGCAAAAGAGATGATGTGTGGAAATCTAGATCAAGGTAAACCACAAGCGACCACCATGACCTCTAATTTGTGGAGAGAAAATTATTTACACTGGAAAGCGATAGAGAGGCTGTGCAATGGAAATGGCAGTCTGTTGTTGTTCTGTTGTGTTTTTCTCATCGGGGGAGCCCTAAACCTTGGATTTCCTTAATAAATAACAAACCACACAGCTAAAACAGACTTCCCTTTTGGCAGCAATCTCTATACGAGACAAAAAGAGTTCACGTACGGTACCTTTGGAAGGGGGGGTTGCTTTTTTGGGTTTCTATACATTGCAGTGTGAGCTGTGGAATAAATGCACATTACTCTTCTTTGCCATCACATCCTACGCAGACTGTTTTGCATTATTTGACAGGGAATGTAACAGTAGCTATAATATAAAACCCACAAGATATAATTGTGGGTTTTGTGGGTACTTCAATCTTTGCCTAGCCCTAGTGGTTTTCAAACATATGGGCAGGGATCCGTGAAAGTGTCTGTGGTTAATAGTTTTCTAGTTTCAGGATTTTTTTGTAGTTGTTTGTTATATGTTGATGTTGCACATTGCATTGTGGGTGGGGGGGAGGGGGGTGGGGTCAAGGATATTTAACTGCAGGGTTGAAAGACATGTAAAACATGTCAGACAGTGTAAAACATGAAAGACATGTTTAAACCATGGCCAATTCCAGACTTTTTATCCTATCCATAAAATTCTAAATCTAAGATGTTTGTCTGACTTTCAAATTTATGAGCATCCTTGAACTAACCATGATGGCCACTCGCTTCTATCTGTAAACATAGACGAAACTGAGCTTATAATTGTGATTTACTTTGGGGGTGTTTACATAGAGGTGCATTACTTGCAGGTGGAGTGAAAAAGTTGTGACCGGAGGAAAAAAAAAAAAAAAAAACCACCCAGAAATGGCTTGGAGCGCAGAGGGTTAACACCATTGGCTCAGAGAAAGCGCTGCCTACCGTGGCCATTGTCGAAGAACTCTGTGACGGACAGCGCGCTACAGGGAGACCAAGGGGCGGTCTTGTTGAGGTCCACAAACAAGTGAGCCATCAGGTGATGTCCTCCAAGATTGCCAAACAGCCTCTGGCAGGTGTCGGAGTTGTCGTGACCCATGCTCAACACATGACCTACAGACAGGACAGAGTGAAGGAATGAAGGCTTGAGCAGAAATCTTGTCGCTTACACAAGTTAAAAACAAAATGTTATCATGGTATGTTATTTCGACCACCATGTTCAAAGGAAAACAAGGCAGGAGGTGGTTTACCCTGCGTTCACATGGATGACAAATGAGCGAAACAACTTGCAGATTTACTGCAAATGGAGACATGGCGGTTGCAAGCCATCTAAGTGGGCTAAAAATAGACTAGAAGTCTATTTTACTAAACAAGTATTAGACTACTTTATGCAAATACTGAGTGATGTGACACAACGACTACCAATGGGGGTTAAGTCAGCGTAACACGTCACTGATACAAACGATCCAGCCAATACGTACCCACATTGCCCATGAGTGACAAGCATGTGTGATGGAAACTTTAGTTTAACACATTGAATACGTGGCAATTATGTAAAATAAATGCTCTTACCAAGATCTTATATAGGCCATATATGTATTATTCTCCATGGAGAAGACTAATACATCTGCAGTGATCCCAAAGACTGACAGCATCTGACAGCAAAAATCCAGCATTGCTGGTCACCAGCATAAGGTATGTTTTGCATGCTGGAAGCAGCATGGAATGCTGGTTTGCTGGTACCCCGGCATCCCATGCTGTTTGATGGTGTAACAGTATCCCATGCTGTTTGCTGGTGTACTGGTATACCAGCTAGACCAGCACTACACCAGCACTAACCAGTATGAACCAGCCTGGACCAGCACTACACCAGCACTAACCAGTATGAACCAGTCTGGACCAGCACTACACCAGCACTAACCAGTATGAACCAGCCTGGATCAGCATGGAAGCCATGCTCATTTATGCTGTTTTTTTAGCAGGGTGTTAACAACACTTTCTGTTCTCTGCCATTATATAGCCTGTTGACTCTCTGCATAAACCCTTAAATGACCTGGTCCAAAGGCAGCTCAATCATTAGCCAGTGACCAGACCAGACCCTAAAGGCAGTTCTAAACAAAACGCATTGTAATCATGTCAGAAAAAAACGTGTCTGGCTCTGTTGATACTTAAAGCACTAAAGACAAACATATGTCTCCCACTTTTGTCATTACTGTGAATGCAGGGTTAGTCATCACTCATGACCATGCGTAGGCGATTAACCCTTTATTGATATGCAACTGTAACCTGACATGCCAGAGGTATTTTTGTCACAAGTCCATCTGGGGATTTGAAACTGTTTGTGAATGGCTGTTCTTTCAAAAAAATACTTGGCAGTTGATTGTATGAACATTCTGGTCGTTTTCGCTGTCAGCACCATGGTCGGCACACCTAAACCACGCCCGTATAGCTATAAACATGACGCTGATTGGAAAACCACGCCCTTATAGCTATAAACATGACGCTGATTGGGAAACTACACCCGTATAGCTATAAACATGACGCTGATTGGAAAACCACGCCCTTATAGCTATAAACATGACGCTGATTGGAAAACCACGCCCGTATAGCTATAAACATGACGCTGATTGTAATGTTCAGTTGCTACTCGGACACATTCAAAATTATTCCGAGGCTTTCCAGACTGATTCTCACGGTGAAATGAAACTGAGGTTCGCGAGATAAGGATGGTGTCGCGAGGCTAATACAATGGCATACTTGAAATAGTAAATTCCTTTCTAACTGACCATGGCCTTTTATAAAACAAATTACAAACTGCTTTGTGGCAAAGTTACCAAGCTCGTGTGCAGCGGTGAATCCCGCCTGGAGGCCGTTGTCCTCGACGACAGAGCAGCTTCTTTTTGGGTCACACATGGTTCCTACATCAGCTACCCCTAAGGTGTCACAGCTTCGTCCACAGATGTCCTAAACAAAACAGACATAGACGGGCCATGAAGCAGAAGAATTAGTGACCGGGTTGCAGTGTCTCTTCCAGTGTCGGTTTTATTTTCACTCATGGACTTGCCCGTTGTTAGGTAAACAAATTAGGCGTGGCGACTAGCAAAAAAAAAGGAAGGTTGACTGTTATTGAAATCACATGTTAAATCAGGGCTGCGTCTACCTTCTTGAGATTCTTCCATTTTTCCAAGGAATTCCAAAAAAACATGTTTTCCAGCGTTTCCGTCGTAAAAATGCGAGCAAATAAATACTCTTGGCGAGCAAGGGTTTGGGGCTGTGGTGTGGGGAAATTAACAACGTGGTCTATCAGAAAGAGTTTTTAAACGACTTGTGTATGGCTATGTGTATTTTGAGATGGATGCATCCTGGGCTTGGGCCTAGACCCAACACCGCAAGGCATGGCCCTCTCTGATTCAAAACACATCTGGGACCAGAGCAGCGGTTCCAACAGCACAGCATGTGTTTGTACACCTTGTTTCAAATCCATATCACTCATGCACACGAAAGACAGACCTACACACACACACACACACACACACACACACACAGCTGCACAGGTTGCAAACAAGCATGATTCACACTTTTTGCAATTTCACACACTGACAGACAGACATGCAGACAAGATTTGCTTACAGGTATAGGCCAGGCTGTCAAACCCAACCCGACGGTTGTGATAGAAAATTATTAAATGTTAATTTAGTTGTGTCCAATATGGGTGCAGGCTTTAGCTGCAGACACAGCTGGGTATCGGGAAATACAATGGCATAGAAATATCCTGCCATCCAGTCTGTAGCTGAGACAACTGCTGGGTGAGGTTGAAATGGGCAATACATGTAAATTAAACGCTGTCTTTGTCTGTGACCAAGTGGGACATTAAGCCAGGAAATTCAGCTGAAGTGGTAAATTAAGTATGCAACGTCTGCCAAAAGGCAATAACCATAATTTTTAGTTGAATAATCAAATCACGTTCCTTCAGGTGGGAGTCGAGCAAACTAGAACACTGTACGCCACCGCAGCTGCAGCATACAGTCGCTGGGACAAAAATCAGTTCCATGTTAGCTGTTTAGTCTAGCTCAGTCCATAGTGATGTCATATGGCCGGTTTCACGGACACGGATTAAAGCCTAGTCCAGGACAAAAACTAAAATTCTATGAAAATATCTGTTGAAAAATGTTATTAGTCTAAGACCAGGCTTAATCCATGTCTGTGAAACTTGCCTAATGTAGTGTTAAGATTGATTCAAGGTAGTCATAATGTTAGCCCACAGCCCTTGATCGGTCCGTACTTTTAAGGTTCAAAGCAGAAACTACCTATAGAGACTTAAATTAAAGTAGCATTTGCCAATTGACTTTCCCAAGCCCCGCCCCTTTCACATGTCCTACCTAGTTACTGTAACTAGGTAGGACAAAACACTATATAAAGCTATTACAGCAAAACAGACAGTTGACGGATGCTTCCGTCAGATTCAATCAATGCTCAACTGGACATGCAAAAATGGGCGGGGCTTGGTAAAGGTAAATTAAACTTGCTATCTCACTGGTAGAAACACATACAAGCAAATGGCATGATTAACCAATAGCAGCTCTGTTGTATGCCCACGCCAGGGCGACAGCATAGTACAATGTGCATACCACAAGACGGAGGTCAGCCAAGCGCAGCAGAGCTCAAAACCCTCAAGGAGTGTGACGTTATTGTTGGTATCATTTCATCACAGCTGGCTGTTTCCCTCTCTCCAGCTTTTGCTTATCTCATTATGGTCCTCTTAAGACATGAGCTCATCTCCCGTCATATACGGTACCGGGCTTGTATTGCTTATTTCACAAGGCAAAGGCAACGCATATACATCACTGATGGTTCAGCTTGATACAAAAGACACACAAAGAAACACCTGCGAGCGAGTATACAGTAATTCATAATTCAGGTCCCACATTAAGTCGTATGTCAAAGTCCCTGACTTTTATTTGCAAAAGATCTGCATTTCCACTACCTTTTATAAATGGAAAAAACAGACCAACAGAATGATGTCTTGTGTAAAAGGGGACAGCCAACATTCAGAACAATCGTTGTTGAAACCATTCAAACATTGGGAGAAATAAAAACAAAATCATCAAATTCCCTGACTTTCCATGTGTGCTTTAAAAAATGCCACGATATTCCAGAAATTCCATGACCAGTGGGAAACCTGCTAAAGGCTATTATCACGCCAAGCTAACATTATCAGGGTGCGTGACTGTGTGTATTACAGTAATACAGCTCAGACCTGGCGCCAGTCGTTAGAAGGCACACCTCGGCCTGTCTCGTACCTTCCTGGTGAATAGCAGGGCTGTGTCGTAGTGTTCCGGGTGCCTCGGGCTCGGTGGGTTGAACAGCTGCTGCCAGGAGCAGAAGTTGCGCAGGGCCAACCCTCCGTTGCTTGAGACCACGGGCCCCACCTCCTCATCCTCCACCAGGAACATCTTCACCACCACAATGTGCACCAGATTCTTTATGCTGGGGTGCTTGTAGAGCTGGGCTGCCATGGAGACCAGCGTCAGGATGTAATGCTGCAGAGTGAAGACGGTGCACGAGGATGGGGGGAGATGGGGGAGAGGAGAGGAGAGGAGGAGAGGGGGAGAGGAGAGGAGAGGAGGAGAGGGGAAAGAGGAGGTACATTTAATCATTTAAAAAGTACACAAGTTATGCACTAAAATGCAGGGCCCTGCATCTGCCTGCCATATACTGTACACTGTGAAACGGTAAATAATGTAAATAATTACATTGCAAGTATTATAATTAATGTTTCAATGCAGATGTCAGCATGCATATATTATTTCGTGTTAGATGAGTTTTTATATGAATAGTTATTCATTATCGTATTAATTCATATTTTAGGAATGTTTTGGAACGTTGAATCTTGGAATCTGAGAAATCAAAGAGTTCATGGGAATAGGGAAAGCTTTACTTTGGAATTGCTTCTGAAAGCTGCCGCCAAATTGTCACCTACACTTTGTAATGCAGGCGGGCCAGCATTGATGCTGACATTTCTCACCTCTGAACTTTTTCTCGGCCCTTGGAAAACAGTGCGCCCGTCCGTTACCCTTAAAGGTTTCTCATCATTCAAGTCAGACTGGACTCATGACAAACTTAGGAGCTGAGCGTTTGCTTGTTTTTATTTCTGTCCATTGTTTCCCTCTGCATGAATGTAGTCCTAGTCTATTTGCAATTTCGTTTGGAAGAAGAATGTGCTGTGTGCTACTGTCTGCATTTTGTAACTAGTCCTATGTAAATTATGTTTAAAAAATGTTGATTATAGAATAAAGCTTAACCAACCTTGATTTCATCTCCATAAAAATGTGTCATTGATGCATCTGCGACCACAAGGGTCTCGATGAAGCGTGGCGCGGACACAAATCGTTTCCTGCGAGATTCCGTGTGTGCGTCAGCCTCTCCGTGCGCAAAACTTTCCTCCTCCAGCCTTGCTCCAGTTTCTCCATTAGGGTGATCAAATAAAATAGTAGCGCTGTGAGTGTTGTTGATTGCCCTCCTTTTGACAACATGCAGCTGTTCTTCAGACCCTAACCCAGAGTCCAGCCGCTTTGGTTCAATCAGATACTCTTTCCCTTCTGTTATGAACGATCCAAGGATGCCGTTACACAAGCTGACTGCAACGACAGAGTTCGGTTTGTGGTCTACATTCCCAGAGTAAAAGCAACCTCTTAAGTGCCCATCGTTTTCTTCTATCTTGTTAATTATTCTGTGGGGTAGCCTGTCCGGTATAGGGACCCCTTTTTGGGCACCTGAGGCGCTTCTTAAAACGTCGACGTCTTTGGCTCTGATTCGCTGTATAGTGAACGATGGCGCAATGAAGCTTGTGTCGGGCATAAGGTTTAGAATGAATTCTTTGCCAAATGCACTGACCACAAATCTCGGCTGTTCCTCACTTCTTTTCCAAAACCGACTAGTGCTTCGTCCGTTTATCCGAACAGGTACAGTATCCTCTGATTCAAACGAACTGGAGAATGCTATGTGGATTACGCACAGTGACACAAATGTAAAACAACTAATGGAACACATCGTCTGCAATGGAAATTGCACTCAACAATTAAAAACACAAGTTTCAGTTTTCTTTTTTATTCTTGGGCAAGTGCGCGCGCTGTTCCCGTCCGTGTTCGCGTGTCTTCTGAAAAGCCAAGACGTATTTTCAAATTAGATATTATTTTCCCAGTGCTGTAATGTCAGTCTTGGTCAAAAATGTATATATTTAGTCTAGGTTGTGTTTTGTTCTCTACTTCTAACAAGTCTATTCTTGTTCTGCCACTAACCAGATCCACACAGGACAGGGGATAGCAGTGGTATTTATACTTTCTGGTCTACCCGGGACACGAGGGGGTTTATTTTTGATATCCTTCGTTGCTGGAAATTCTCCTCCCACTAGCTCTTCGGGAGAAACTCGGAAATAACGGATCCAATGAGAATAGGCCGACACCCCCCCCCCCCCTTCCTCCTCCCCCCCAACCCTACACCACCCCACCCACCCCCTTCAGAAATAGCTTGACAACCGTGCTCCTATTATTAACCCAGCATAGCTACAGCCAACACATGCTATGACAGCGGCATCTATACTATGCATAGCTGGAGGTCCGCTGGTCAGTTATTTCTGAGGTGTATTTGAGTGTCAGGTCCTCTCAGATTGGTAACCTCCACCGCTCCGGGGGTGGGTCCTTTATCCTTTCATAAAAGACCACCTCCAGTCAATGAAAGGCATGGGCACGACTATGCTTTCGACTAAAGCTCGCTTAAAAATACTTTCTCACGAAGAATGCGAAATGAATACATTAACAAATGGTCTAGTGTCATTTCAGTGAGAAAACATTTAATATTTTTTTCACAAATCAAGTCATGAAACTTCCCTAAATGCCCAGAGATAGCGATGTATGTGTTACTGGCGCTTTTTGGTTGCTTTACTGTACCACCAGACGGCGCCGTTGTATTACATAGCCTACATAATGTTCTGCGTGTCCGTTTTGAGCCAGCACTCCTTTACGACACAAGCAGGTGGCGCGATTGTTTGCTTCTCGGATTTTACCCAGTCTATGCTGAATGTTGATAGCAAGAAAAATAATAACGGAGGCTGTTAGTTAGTTACCCCCCGCCCCCTCCACTCTAAGAAAAAAGAAAAAACTATATAATTCAAACTGAGTACATGAATGTGCACGAGGCGTAGCCTATATAAGTTTTACCATGTGCGCCTGGATTCACATTCAAAGTATTTAACCGTGGGTAGGTGATGGAAAGGGATGCGACAGCTCGTAGACTACCACACGTTGTACAGCAACAATAATATTTGGAGAGATAAGTGGCTGAACTCGAGAGGCATGTCCATTGAGCAATTCTGTAAGCGCACCTCCTCAAATCTCACATGACAATCATCTCTTGTCTTTACTCGATATCAAAGCTCACCGAGCGCACGCAAGTTAAGTGCAGCGCTGCAGGATGGAAAAGGAGCACAGAAGCAGTAGGTCCTTGGTCCACTGACGGACGGCTCAACACCGCGCTCCGTTGATTTTACGCACACCTTACCTAGCGTTCACTGATCAATATAGCCGGGTTTGCGTTGTCTTTCCAGATTTGGAACAAATATGGCTACACTTATTAGGCATTTTATCATTGTTATGGATGTTTTATTATATATGAAAGTGAACTTTTGCATGGAGGTGGATTTCTGCATACCTGTTCGATTGGATCACCAAAAAGAGGAAACGCTACCCAATTGGAAATCAGAGAAAATAGATGACATGGCCGTTTTTAGACTCACAGCATTCAGTCAGGAGTTTTACCTACACCTTAGTCCGGATTCTAATTTCCTTGCTGCCAGCAGCGCGCCCGCTGAGCATGAGACCTCAGCATCAATTAGCTCTGCAGCTGCTGAGTTTAGACGATGCTTCTACTCCGGCGATGTAAACTCAGACCCCGAGTCATTCGCTGCTCTCAGCCTCTGCCGAGGTCTCCACGGGGTGTTTTCTGTGAACGGGACGGAGTATTTCATCAGCCTACTTAACAACGACTGGACAAAGACAGAGAGATATGGAATTGATTTTGACAGAACACATGTCGTTCGTCGCCGGGGAGGACGCGCCCATTCGGGTCAGAATTTCACCAGCAGGTGCGGCGTGACGCCTCACGCCAACTTCAGCTTTTCTGCTCATCTGGAGAAGTACAAGTACTTGCGAACAATGGAGTTGGACAGCCTCAGTGAATCCGTCATTAAAACCCTAGGGAGAGCAAAACGTTTCGCCTCCATCCCCCGGTTTGTGGAGGTGCTGGTAGTAGCAGATGATTCCATGCTGAAATTCCACGGGGATGACCTAAAGCATTATCTTCTGACCCTGATGTCAGTGGCAGCTAAACTTTACAAGCACCCCAGCATTCTGAACTCCATTAACATAGTTGTGGTGGGCTTTATGGTAATTAATGAATCTGATAAGAGTCCGAAGGTTTCCAGTAACGCAGCCCTGACTCTGCGCAATTTCTGCAGTTGGCAGAAGAAGTTAAATAAACACAATGACAAGCACCCTGAATACTGGGACACGGCTATACTCTTCACCAAGCAGGTAAGCAGAAGAGACATGAAACGTATGCAGTTGAATTTGAAATGAGCAGATAAACTGCATACATTATTTTGTATATATTAAAGGCATCCTTGAGCAAGACGCCTAACCCCCTACCCCCTAAACACTGCACCTGGTGGTTGGTTGGTCTGGTTGCACCTTTCATGGCAGCAGTCACCATCGATGTGTGAATGTGAGGAGAAATACTGTAAAGCGCTTTGGATAAAAGCACTATATAAATGCAGTTCATTTAACATGATAATGCACACATATAAACAACTGCTCTGTGCGTGTCTATGAGTCATTAGGGGGGAAAAAAGACAGTTGCTCTCTTTGGAGACACCTTTGAATGCTGTCTAGGGAATGAGAGCTGCTCACTGCACATGTGAGACAACATCACTCGGTTTCACACCATTTATCCTGGTTTAATGCGTCCTTTTTGGAAACAGGTTTAAGCTGGGACAAAAGGATCTTGCTGTTTGTAGTGAATGGAATGACAAGCATGCGTTTCTGTGCACAGAGGTAGTCATTCTAGGACTTTTCAGCTGTGAGCCTCTCCACTCAGCCTTGGCCATTCAACTGTTACATCAGCTTAGCCTCAAAGCTCAGTGCATGGAAGAGCTTTATAGCCCCACCACTAAAACACCTCATTCCAGACCTTCCCTTATGTAGTGCATTCATATAACCCAACTCATGCCACTTCTAGACAAGCCATGGATTCTGCAGCCTCTAAACATTTATCGGTAAACTTTGAAAATGTTGAAAAACGTTGAAAACGTTGAAAATGTATGCATTTTGAAAACTCTTCCCGACACACCGGTCTTAAGTTGACAATGATGACACAGCATTGTGCCCAACCTGGTGGGATATTCATCCTATTTAAGGGTGTCTGTTTTCTATTAGGTCTGTTTTGTCTCTGCCTGGCCATCTGATACAGTGCTTCAGTGCATAGCAACATGCAAAACACTTCCAACTAAACCCCTGGGCAACATCACATTTTTACGGTAAAGGTGATATGTCGGAAAAGTAAGGACACTGTTGATGTCCACTGTCATCGGTGTGTCCAAGGAATGGAATTCCACTGGAAAAAGCTTGTAGTGTCTGTATTGTGGAATACACACAGTTTCTTATTCTTGCATCTATGGGCTAATCTGTGAAACCCGAGTTACCAAGATCAATACCTCCTCTGAGGTAATGAGAATTTTGTTTTGCTATTCCACCTTGATATGCTTTAAATATTGCAGAATAATTGTTTGACATAGCTAGAAAAGCAATTAAGGTGCAGGTACATATTTAACTGCAAATGGAAAGAGAATATGTAGCTAAAACATTGCAAGAGCGAATCATCTTGATAGCCAATGTGAGTCATTTTTATTCATTCCAATGCATCCTTCAGGGAGAATGGTAGTTAATGACTCCTGTAATGTCAAAACAAATAGACCAGACATGTGGAACAGGAATTGGCTTGCCTTTATTATTAAAGGCAAGCCAAGATTATGTCAACAGATGCAATATATGGGACGAGAGAGAGAAAGATAAATTGTGATTTTTGCAACAGTTCGTGTGATTTTTGTGCCTATTTTGCCAGATGCATGTGACCTAATGTGTCAACATCATTTGGTAAGCACAAATGTCATACATACATAATTCACATTACTTTTTTAATTCTTCCAAAACACGCTATCTATCTACAGACTATTCCAAACCAAGCCCCATGTTTAAACATTGTTCACATTCAATGTTTGAGAATGTAGGGAATGAATAAGCTAAATAGGGTCCCATGTGCTTTATATTAGCATTCATGTTTCCTTCATTCTGGAGCTCACCGCTCGGCTTCTTGGCCAGCCTAAGGTACAGCCTGGCAGAGAAGAAACAACATACATCATGCCTATTTGTATCATGACGTAATGTGTTTATAAGGCTAAAAAGCACAAAGCTAATTTTCGCTCCACGCTTCCAGGATCTTTGCGGGTCCACCACCTGTGACACTCTGGGAATGGCCGACGTGGGAACGATCTGCGACCCCAAGAGGAGCTGCTCTGTCATCGAGGATGACGGCTTGCCCTCAGCTTTCACCACCGCACATGAACTCGGTGAGAAGGTTACCCTGCAGCTGGTGATGTTCTCAGAGAATATTTGGTCACGGTTTCCGTCCACATACGCGTACAGTACGTGCAGTGGGATTCATGTTACACCCCATACAAGTTATGTGGGTACCAGGTTTGACAAAGACTCATGCTGTTTAATCACCCCATGTGTAAACACACGAAGGTGAATGTTTATAACTGGAATATACAGCCGCTCGTTTGTCAGACAGGGCGTGAGGAGAACAGTTTGACCTAAGAAGTGGTAATCCATCCCTGGCTCTATGGATGAAGTCAAACAAATGCCATGATACAACAAATGACACTTGTTATCAAGTGTTTCCAATCGCCACTGATTGAAAAGGCTGTGAAAAAACATGGAGGGGGGGGGGGGGGCGCGGGCGGGCATACATCTGAGACCAGATGTGCAAACATTACCAGATGTCCATGGGTCCCAGAAGAGGCATTGGTTTACAGTGCCCACTTATTGGAACTAATTATACAATTTCCCTTCAAAATGACCCTGTCCCACTATTCAACACTGGTTTGTAAAATCATCCATTACGAACACTCCCCTGCCCCTTTTGTTTGGTACAGCATGTTCCTATGTTGGGAATTAAGTGGTTTCCCTGGGAACCAAATTCCCCCGTTAGACGTGTTTTAGTACATGGATGTGAGCCATGCATTATATTCCCATGCATAACTGTTTTTTTTCCCCCCTGAAATGACATCATTAAGGCTGACCAAGAAGACATAGTTGGCCTTGTGCATTCAAAGTAAAAATGTGATATTTCATGAAAGGTTTCCCTTATTATTAAAGGTAATATATAATATATTTTAAACATCAACATAGCAGCAAAAAAATCTTCTATGTAAGGATGTAGTGGAGACATTTCATCCTGAGCAGAGAATGACATCACATTCCCTCTGTGCGTGTTGTAATCCGAGCTCCTATGTTCTTTGTTTTCATAGTCGTGCAGGCTGTGCATGCATATTAGTGTGGCCCACAATGCAATTGTTTAGGTCTGAGTGGCAGCTAATCTCATATAGATGCACTTCAATTTATAAGTCTGCATTATACCCTCATGCTGTTGACTTAAATGTTGATACAGTAATACTTCCTTTGTGTTTGCCACCAAATAGAGACACTATCGGTGCTTTCAAAATAAAACATGTACCGGTAACACTCTCCCTCTCTCTCCCTCTCTCTCTCTCTCTCTCTCTCTCTCCCCCTCTCTCTCTCTCTCCCTCGCTCAGGTCATGTCTTCAACATGCCCCACGATAACGTGAAGGTGTGCGAGGAGGTATTTGGGAAACTCAGGGACAACCACATGATGTCTCCCACGCTGATTCAGATAGACAGGAGCCGACCTTGGTCGGCATGCAGTGCAGCCATTATTACGGAGTTCCTGGACAGGGGTCACGGTTAGTGAACCAGTTTCTACGTCCCTGACCCACATTTCAACCACCAATGACAGCCTTGGAGTCTTGTTCTGGCACGGGCTCAAAGTTCTCTAAGCGGTCTCTGTTCACACAATGTGTGTCGAGTCCTTAGTCACGAAAGCCATCATACAGATTGCTTGCATGCATGGTGGTCTGATAGTAATAGACTCTTGACACACCATAACAAAAATCAAGTGAGATAAAACTCATTGATATGAGACTCTCTGTGCACATTTTATACATGGTGAACCACCATTGTGTGTTATGCTAAATACTGTATACCATGTATACCACTGTCTACTATGTCTAAATTGCATGAAGACCAACATTGTGTATTTGTGCCTCTTTCTCAAAACTCATCTTCTTGTAAAAAATGAAACATTGAATCATTAAGGCCTAAATAATTCTGTTTTTATCAGACATTTTGCTGAACATGTGCACTCTATAACATGGCTGTCAAATTGCAAGGAACCATATGTTGGACATCTAATGTCTCTCTTGTAAAACTCAGCTAAAGCTAGAGACTCTCAATAAGATGTACTGTATACTCAAGGTGTCAGCAGACCAAACATGAAAATAATCATCTCTGGATGTATCCCAATTCGTCTGATTTCACTTAGGAGGCTATCCTGTTCTATAGCTACTGTTATGTAGCCTCAGGAGGCTATCCTGATCTATACTGTTATGTAGCCTCAGGAGGCTATCCTGATCTATACTGTTATGTAGTGTCAGGAGGCTATCCTGATCTATACTGTTATGTAGCGTCAGGAGGCTATCCTGATCTATAGCTACTGTTATGTAGCGTCAGGAGGCTATCCTGATCTATACTGTCATGTAGCCTCAGGAGGCTATCCTGATCTATAGCTACTGTTATATAGCATCAGAAGGCTATCCTGATCTTAGCTAGCCTTAGAAGGCTCTCCTGATCTCACAAGCTTCAATTTTGTTGCCAGTATCTGGAATCTGGAACCCCCTCAATACAAAAATGTTTGTTGACCGTGTAGAAAACAGCCACCTAATCAGCTGTGATGTGAAGTTTTTTCCCAAGATGACGACATCGGCGTATGTCGTACATTTCAGTTTCCAAAGGCGCTCTGGTTTAATGAGATGTTTCATGACATTTGGTTTAATGAAATGAGAAGTCTCAGTAGTAGTCCTTTATATTGTATGGACATTTTAATTAAATGTATTTGCACTGCTTTTATGACATACGTGTTTGAAATGAGTTTCAGAGTGATAAATGCAGCTAAATGAAATTGGAGCACACAAAATCAGTGTCACAAGGCTATAGCTGACACTTAATACCATACTATGTGTCAAGGTGTCCTTGAGCAAGACAACTAACCC
This sequence comes from Forbesichthys papilliferus, assembly GCA_025399855.1. Taxonomy (NCBI): domain Eukaryota; kingdom Metazoa; phylum Chordata; class Actinopteri; order Percopsiformes; family Amblyopsidae; genus Forbesichthys; species Forbesichthys papilliferus. The sequence continues at coordinate 3,923,156 of JAODOY010000005.1, read as the reverse complement.
TAACTTCTACTGGAGGTTGGATGACTCCTTGCATGGCTGATACCACCAACATCGGTTTATAAATATGTGTATGTGAGGCACCGTAAAGCGCATTGTGTGGGCTGCATGTTTTAGATGACTCCCTGCTCCAACACACTTGATTCAAATGAACTATTCATTTTCCGGCTTCTGCAGAGATTGATAACAACCCATTCCTTTTCATCAGGTGTGTTAGAGCAGGGAGACAACTAAAACATGATGGGCAGTGGCTCTACCAGGACCTGGCTTGAGAAACGCTGATATTTTAGCAAACACTTTTAGAGTATTCTAATGCAACTATTAGCGGGTTGAGGGGTTAGGCATACTGCCCAACGATGCTTACAGGTAGTCCACCTCTGGGGATTGAACCAGCAACTAGGGATGGCACCGATACAATACTGAGATTGGAAATCAGTCTGATAATGACTTATATAGCTGAATTGGTATCGGTGACAATTGGACAGTTGTAGCCGATCCATGGGCTAATCCAATTACATTCATTTACACACGTCGGTCTACTGTCAAGCATTAGCCATGTTTAACCTACCAAGGTCACACTATCAGCAGCAGATTTCTAACATGTATCTAAGTCCTAAAATTGACTGTAATTTACTTATCTTAAAACTTAATTTAACACTGGAATCGGATCCGTACTCGGTATTGGCTGATACCCAAAGTGCCGGTATCTGTGTCGGTATCAGGACTGAAAAAACTGGATCGTGCCATCCCTACCCACAACCCTTCCAGCTGAGAGTCCCAACACCCAAACCACTAAGCTACCCCGTCCAAACACAGGCTACTTGCTACTTACCATGTATTTCTGTGGCTGTGGCGTCGCTCCTTAGGCGACTGTTTGCTGGACCAGCCGCAGAAACAGCTGACCCTCCCGGAGAGCCTCCCCGGCGCCACCTACAGCCTGCACCGCCAGTGTGAGCTGGCCTTCGGGTCGGCATCCAAGCCCTGCCCTTACATGCAGCCGTGCTCCAAGCTGTGGTGCACGGGCAGCGCCCGCGGCCAGCTGGTGTGCCAGACCCGACACTTTCCCTGGGCAGACGGCACAAGCTGTGGTGGAGAGAAGCTCTGCTACCTGGGGTCGTGCGTAGACAAGAACGGCACCGTGCACGTCAAGGTGAGTCTGGCTAACAGAGCTCATACTCTACTGGGGTACTTCAATGCTGGAAAGGTATGGTGATCACAGCTGTGCATGGACAGGAACAGAACCATGCACGCAGGCAGGCAGGCAGACAGACAGACAGGCAGACAGACAGACAGACAGACAGACAGACAGACAGATATAGCTCATACTGTACTGAGGTAATTACAGACAGGCAGACAGACAGACAGACAGACAGATATAGCTCATACTGTACTGAGGTAATTACAGACAGGCAGACAGACAGACAGGCAGGCAGACAGACAGACAGACAGATATAGCTCATACTGTACTGAGGTAATTACAGACAGGCAGACAGACAGACAGACAGAC